>VICQ01000042.1:0-166398 GCA_025528855.1 Trametes punicea | reverse complement strand
GGACGCTTTCGTGGAGCGGTTCGATGCCGAGACGCACGTCAAGAAGGACGTCCAGGCGGGGTGCAGATTGTTGGGCAGAACCCGGAGCTTATGTGCGCTCTCTGAACATGGGTAACCCGTCACTATTGTACTGACTAGCCCGTAGGCGTGCGGAGACATGGCCAGCCGTGCTATCGCTCGCTCCGTCGCAACACCATGCAGTACCAGTGGGGATACTGCACGCATGGATGCAGCGGCAGAAATGTATCCCTCTTGTGGTGCACGCAACCACTGACGGGCAAGACGCTAAGAAGAACGACGAACATTTCCGGTCATTGTTACGGCTACTCACGGAGAAGAACGTCGTACGTACCACTCATCCCGCCTGTCCATATGAAGGTGGCCGTGCTCAAGTGTCCTGACTCGAGCAGTACGCGCTCGCCTCGTGGAGTGGTCCGAATGGCGTTCCTGAGAACAGGGTGCTGCTGTTCATCCTCAAGGGCAACCTCGCCGGCGTGTACTTCTACCTTCCCGGCGGCATGCCGGAGCTGCCCAAGCCCGAAATTGGTGGAATTCCTCTCGCGAATGTTCCACCGCAGTTCGCAATGCTCTTATCCAGTATGGGGCCCAGAGAACAAGCAGCTCTCGAAAAGCTCTCGCAGGATAAGAAGATGATGTATATCAAGGGTCTGGTGCAGCGCACGGCGAAGCATCAGCAACAGCTGCAACATGGCCAGCAATCCGGACAACAGCAGCAGCAACAGCGGGGCAGCAGGCAGGGCAACAGCAACCCCAAGGACAACCCCAATCAGCTCAGCCGCAACAAATGCTACCTCAGCAGCAGCAGCCAGGGGGCCATCTCAACTCAGTAACGCTGCACGCAACTTGCCCCCGGGCGCGCCGAACATCCGCCTGGGCGAGTTCAACCCCTGGGTGCAGAACACCGGACCGAATAATCTCTGCGATGCTGAATGCAGCGGCGACGGGGCCCCCCTCTGGGATGTCGAACTCGGTACAGCAGCAGCAGCAGCCGAATCCTGCCAGCAGAACTTGATGGCGAACTTGGGCTTGAACTTTGGTGGGATGGGGCAGGTGCCGCAACAGTCGCAGCAGGGTGCAACAGGGATAATGCCTGGGCAAGGGATGGGTATGGGGGCGAGCATGGGTATGGGTATGGCATGGGCATGGGGGCCGGGTTGGGTATGGGGGCGCAGGGGATGCATAGGCGGACACCGAGCCCGGTTCGCAGACCGGCATGCCTCCTGGCGTGAGTTATGAGATGATGCATTCGTTCATGCAGAGGAACAAGAAGGCGGTACAGGCCCGAACCATGGTCTCGGCGGGATGTAATGTGTAGATGCTGTACCTTCGTCGTTTTGATTGATCGCGGACCGTCTCTTTCGGCTTTTGACCATTGACACTCAAAGCTTCTGGCTCGGTCCATTTTCTTCACCGTGTGCGCTACATCGTCTCCAGCGTGGTCGTTCTCCCCACCCGCGTAGAAATCAAGAGCAGCAAAACACACTTGCCTCGCGCACTATCGTAGCTTATCCCGCCAACGCCTGCAACCAGAACAACACTTCCCTCCTGTCTGTCTAGAAGGACTATCAGTATTAAGCCTCGCTGCTTTCGCTGAGACTCACTGGAAGAGAAGAGTCGTTGGGGACGGGGTTGGCGAGGGCACCGAGGGCCAATAGGCAATCTGGCCGAACCTTGGTACCTTCGGCATTAAGGAACCGCAGAGGCGTATCATGATAGTCCACCCAGGAAGCGTCCCGGGCCTGTTCCTCGTCTGCCTGTCGCGCCTAGCTGCTGCAGCGATCTTGTTCGCAACGGACACAAAGGGTCCGTATAGAACGCCTTCTTGGAACCGAGCGCCAGGTGTAGGAAAGCCGCACCAGTGCTTATTGTCCTACGTCTTGTCCTCTCGGAGAAGACTATAAATCTTTTTGACTATGCCGTGCTCGACGGGGAGAATTTTCTCCAAGAATTCTTCATGGTCACAGACCTGGATGTGGTTGCCTGCCTCTTGCATGACTTGTGCGAGAAGGACGGATGCAGGAATATAGTCAGTTGCGTAGAGGTTCGTCTGACTCGCGCGAGGTAGCTCGCTGATGGGCAAGTGAGGTTCACCGCTTGGATCGCCCCGCCAATCGCAGATAGTCTGCTGCTGCGGCGAAACCATGATGAGTGCAGTTGGGGGAGAAGACGGAGGGCTCAGACACAGAGAACCAAGCGGTGCCCACCTTTTCTAGTCAGATCGATACAATCGATAATTTGCAGCTGCACAAAAGTCACAGCAAGATGCAACCCGTCCATGCAAAGTCGGCAGGTTCTCGGATCCACGTTGTCACCAGCTGGTTCAAGTCAGCAATAGGTGCCGCAATGTTTCGAATGACACCAGTTGCCTTTTCTGGCACGGAGTAGCGCCTTTTGGCCCTTCACGGCAGGCAAGGGGCGGAGACCCCCCCCCCCCCCGGGCTATGTGCATGGGATAGCGGCAACGGGCGTTTAACTAGCGCGTGGCTATTGCATGTCCGTAACAGGCTGCGTTAATTAAAATATACACCGGGTGTTGTCCATATATGGTGATATCCGAGAGGTAAACTTGCGCATGTGTTAGAAGCCAGGCCGAAGGGCAGAGGGCCGGGGTAGGGCCGGAGTTCGGGTTCGGAGTTCGGACTTCGGGCCTGGGACAGGGAGGACTTCGGCGAAGCTATTAGCAACGCCTCGAGCTACTCGCCTGGTGTCCTCTATTTGCGGAGTGGGGATCGCACAACCGGGTGACCGGAGTTCGGACTTCGGAGTTGACGGTGAACAAGTGTATTGGATCGGATGTGAGGTAGGGGATGGTTACAGGGGACTTAACGAGAGGGCTAACGGATGGTAACGAGATATCTGAACTAAGGAATGCGGACATTCCAGGCGGGCTTAAATACTACAAGGACAGGAACAGAAAAAGGGCAGGGGTCCGGAGCTGATCGCACTCCGGACGGACATGAAGGAAGTCCGATATCTGGAGGTCGGAGTACCGGAGCTACCGACGTCCGGGGATCAAGGTCGATCAGCCCCGAGTGAGACCTAGCGTTACAAGGATCCCTGAAACTAATGGGAGGGACGGTAACAAGGGAAGACCGAAGGAGCATGCGGCATGCTGTCGGAAGGAACGAAGGGCCGAGGTCCATGGCCGGAGTTGCGCGGAGTTGAGGGCCGGAGTTCGGAGTAGCTCGGAGATGGCACTTGTACGCACGGTTGTAACAGCATGGCCATATGAACCCGTGCCATAGCCTGTTCATAGTCTACATATAACATGCCTAGGGTACTGTTGAACTACAGTGCTGACTAATAGCAGTGTAGTAAGCAACTACTGACACGAGGCTACCGGTCACTTGGAGAAAGTTCCGGATACTGTGGCTACATGCTATATAGTATTACATCATAGCCCATGTACAGTAGTTATAACTGCTCGAGAGTTAAGTCGCTTTCTCACATACGTGACCCTATAAAGCTCTACGGTAAGTGAGCTGAGGGCTTTCACGTACACTGCTACAGTTAGCTTTATGTCGGAGCACTGTGTTCAACTGATGTACCCAGCATGTTAAGTAGACTATGAAAGGCTATTATGGCCCAGTCATATGGCATGCTGTTACACCGTGCGTACAAGTGCCATCTCCGAGCTACTCCGAACTCCGGCCCTCAACTCCGCGCAACTCCGGCCATGGACCTCGGCCCTTCGTTCCTTCCGACAGCATGCCGCATGCTCCTTCGGTCTTCCTTGTTACCGTCCCTCCCATTAGTTTCAGGGATCCTTGTAACGCTAGGTCTCACTCGGGCTGATCGACCTTGATCCCCGGACGTCGGTAGCTCCGGTACTCCGACCTCCAGATATCGGACTTCCTTCATGTCCGTCCGGAGTGCGATCAGCTCCGGACCCCTGCCCTTTTTCTGTTCCTGTCCTTGTAGTATTTAAGCCCGCCTGGAATGTCCGCATTCCTCAGTTCAGATATCTCGTTACTACCAACATTCCCGTTAGCCCTCTCGTTAAGTCCCCTGTAACCATCCCCTACCTCTCATCCGATCCAATACACTTGTTCACCGTCAACTCCGAAGTCCGAACTCCGGTCACCCGGTTGTGCGATCCCCACTCCGCAAATAGAGGACACCAGGCGAGTAGCTCGAGGCGTTGCTAATAGCTTCGCCGAAGTCCTCCCTGTCCCAGGCCCGAAGTCCGAACTCCGAACCCGAACTCCGGCCCTACCCCGGCCCTCTGCCCTTCGGCCTGGCTCTAACAGTATATCCGAACTCACTCCGAGTACTCGCCATGGATCGCCAACCTCCGTCCAACCCCGACCAAGCTTTCCGCGGGTTCTCTTCGCGAGTCCCTCGGCAATCGTACCCAGCCGCACCCCGTACTCCGACTACTCCGACGAGGGTCCAAGTCCCGGTGCCTTCACATCTACTGGGACAGGACCTCCCTGGAGAAACCACAGTCCGCTCCCCGCCCCCGCTGTCCGCGCAGAGTAGCCCAAACAACCCCTTCCTCAACCCTCCGGTTAATCCTCAGGCGGCCCCTCCTCAGCCCCCCAACACTCCGCACCCACTGGATCCATCCCAGCAACTCGCGGGAGCCATTGAGCTCCTTGCTCGGACGCTCCAACAGCCCGCTCAGGTGCCAACTCCGACCGGAGGACCTCGCGAGCGCGACAATGTCCGAGATCCGGACACCTTTGACGGTTCGGACCCCAGCAAACTTAGGGCCTTCTTCGCTCAGCTGGAACTGGTCTTCAAGGCGCGGCCCCGGACCTTCGACTCCGACGAGCGCAAGGTCACCTACGCGCTGTCCTACCTCAAGGGCACTGCGCTACAGTGGTTCGAGCCTTACCTCCTAGAAGGTTACTCCGAGGAGCCTCCGCTTTTCCTGTACTCCTACGAGGCCTTCCAGGACGAACTCCGGGTTAATTTCGGACCTTACGACGCTACCGGAACTGCGGAGCACGACTGGAGAATCTCCGCATGGCCGACAACCAGCGGATTACGCGGTACATCACTCAGTTTAACCGCCTGGCCACCCAAGTCCGCTGGGGTACCGCCGCCCTCTGATACCAGTTCTACAAGGGGCTCCCGGCTCGCCTCAAGGACCGCATCTCCGAGGTCGGTAAGCCCGACACCCTTGAAGGCCTGCGCAACCTTGCACAGTCACTGGACCACCGCTACTGGGAGCGCAAGGCTGAACAGTCGCGCGAGCACTCGGCCCCCACCAAGTCCGGCAACAGGACCTCGAACCCCGACACAAGGTCCTACTCCTCTCAGAAGGCTCCCAGAACCCCATGTCCAACCCGGCGGCAACTCCAGCCAAGTCCGGCAAGTCCCCAGTGGCCCACCCAAGTCAGCCAAACCCTCCAAGCCCTACTCCGACAGGCTGGGCAAGGATGGTAAGCTAACCCAGGAAGAAAGGCAGCGTCGTTTCGCCAACAATCTCTGCCTCTTCTGCGGTGAGCCCGGACATATGGTCGGAGCTTGTCCCAAGAAAACCTCGTCCGCGGCCAAGGCCCGAGCTGCCCAGGCCAACCCCGAGACAACTCCGAAAGGACCTCCGAAAGCTCCTGAGGCTCCGGAGGAACCAAAAAACTAGTCCGCAGCCCTCCAAACCCCGCGCGTGGAGAAAGCTGCGTTGAACTTCCCCACGCGGATCCATTCCTTAGACTCAACGCGTCCGCTCTCTCCGACCCATCTTCCCTCATAGTTTCTTTGTACTCCGATTCTATCTCCACTCTGATCCCCGCTCTGATTGATTCTGGTTCCTCTCACTGCTTCCTCGACTTGGACTTTGTCTCCAAGCACGGAGTTCCGACCTCCGGAACTCTGCCCCTCCGTCTGCAACTCTTTGATGGTTCGTCTAACCACACCATCACGCAAAAGGCAACCCTTCCGTTACATTTCCCTTCGGGAGAAGTCATCTCTGTTGACTTTTATGTCACTCCGCTCGACAAGTCTGTGTCTGCCGTTCTGGGATACAGCTGGCTCTCCGACTACAATCCGTTGATTGACTGGAAGAAGCGCAGCATTCAATTCCGAACCGCACCCCCGACTCGTCCCGTATCTGACCCGGTACCGCGAAACTCCGAGGCCCTTCTGGAGCCTACCCCGACTACTCCGAACTCCGAACTCCCGAAGTCCGTCCCCCAGATATCCCTTGTCAGTGCTGCGGCCTTTGCCCGCGCCTGCAAGCTTTCTGGTTCCGAGAGCTTTACGCTCAATCTGTCTGCGACATCCCTTCAAGGCCGCGCTGCTAGCGTCTCGGAGTCCCCACCGGACCTCACCGGAGTTCCGGAGGAATACCATGACTTTGCAGACGTCTTCAGCAAGACCAAGGCTGACGTCCTACCGGAGCACCGCCCTTACGACCTCAAGATTGAACTCGAGGACGGTGCTACCCCTCCGCTTGGTCCGATTTACTCCCTATCAAAACTGGAGCTGGAGACGCTCCGGGAGTACATAGAGGAGAACCTCCGCTCGGGTTCATCCGCCCTCAAAGTCCCCTTGCGGAGCTCCGGTCCTCTTCGTAAAGAAGAAGGACGGATCCCTACGGCTGTGTGTGGACTATCGCGGACTCAACAAAATTACGCACAAAGACCGCTATCCGCTCCCACTCGTTTCGGACTTGTTAGATGCGCCCCGGAAGGCCCGAATCTACACCAAGATTGACCTCCGACACGCGTACAACCTGGTCCGAATAGCCCCCAGAGATGAGTGGAAAACAGCCTTCCGTACCCGTTACGGCTCGTTTGAATGGCTTGTTATGCCCTTCGGACTTTCCAACGCGCCTGCGGCCTTTCAACGCTTCGTCAATGAGATCTTTGCGGACCTTCTAGACGTATGCGTTGTGGTCTACCTGGACGACATCCTGGTGTACTCCGACAACCCCGACGAACACCGGAAACATGTCCGGGAAGTACTCCGACGACTCCGGAAGAACCACTTGTACGCTCGCGCGGACAAGTGTGAATTCCACACCAACTGCGTGGAGTACCTCGGTTACATCCTATCTCCGGATGGTCTCACTATGGCGGAATCTAAGGTGAAAGCTATCCTAGACTGGCCTGAACCCCGCAAGGTCCGGGACATCCAGTCCTTCCTTGGATTTGCAAACTTCTACCGGAGATTCATCCATAACTACTCCGAGATCGTCCTGCCGCTTACCCGCTTGACCCGCAAGGGAGTTCCCTGGAACTTCGACGAGAAGTGCCGGACTTCGTTCGACACCCTGAAGAAGGCGTTTACGACCGCGCCAGTCCTCCACCACTGGGTCCCTGACCGCCAAATCACGGTGGAAACTGACGCGTCGGACTACGCCATCGCCGCATTCTCTCTATCACGTCCGACTCCGGTGAACTCCACCCGGTCGCATTCTACTCCCGCACCTTGTCCGGAGCGGAGTTGAACTACGACACGCACGACAAGGAACTCCTAGCCATCTTTGAAGCGTTTAAGACTTGGCGACACTACCTTGAAGGATCCGGAACTCCGATCGACGTGGTCACGGACCACAAAAACCTGGAGTACTTTTCCACTACCAAACTCCTTACCCGCCGCCAAGCCCGATGGTCAGAGTACCTCTCGCAGTTCAACCTGGTCATCCGTTTCCGCCCAGGGAAGCTAGGCGCGAAGCCAGACGCCCTAACCCGCAGACCGGACGTTTACCCAAAAGAGGGGGATGGTGACTACGCTGTAGTCAACCCACACAACTTCCGGCCGGTGTTTACGCAGGAACAGCTAGCTTCCTCAGCTTCGCGCGACCGTCTTACGGTGCCCCGTACTCCGAGCCTCGTTCCTCCTGGATGAGGAACAACTCCGATCTGACATCAGGTCAGCCCTCAACTCCGAGTCCCCAACTCCGGAGCTTGCCAAAGGCCTCGCACTTGCAGCTGAAGGCAACTCCCGGTGGTCCAAGGATGAAGAAGGCTGGCTCCGACTCAACGGTCGTATCTATGTACCGGACGTTGGTGACCTCCGACTCCGCGTACTCCGATCCCGTCACGACCACCCGACCGCAGGACACTGGGGCCAGAACAAGACTCAGGCCCTGATTCTTCGGGACTACGCATGGCCTGGACTCCGATCTGCTAGTCCGCGACTACTGCAAGTCCTGCACAGCCTGCGCCCGGCCAAGGTGCCCAGGCACCTTCCCTAAGGTACGCTGAAACAACTCCCGATCCCCGAACGCCCCTGGAACTCCATCTCCATGGACCTCATCGAGCAACTCCCCAACTCCGGAGGCTACACGGCAATTCCTCGTTGTGGTAGATCGCTTCACCAAGCAAGCCATCTTTATCCCAACGCACGATACGCTCAACGCCCAGGAGCTTGCGGACTTGTTTGTCCTGCACGTCTTCTCCAAGCACGGAGTTCCATCGCACGTCACGTCCGACCGGGGTTCGGAGTTCGTTTCGCACTTCTTCCGCTCACTCGGAAAGGCCCTGGATATGCGCCTTCACTTCACCTCCGGTTACCACCCCGAAGGCGACGGTCAAACCGAGCGAGTCAACCAAACGCTGGAGCAGTACCTCCGGATATACTGCAACTACCAGCAAGACAACTGGTCCCGCCTCCTACCCCTCGCGGAGTTCGCTTACAACAACGCCCCGAACGCAACCACTGGTGTCTCGCCCTTCTTCGCCAACAAGGGCTACAACCCCGCGATCTCCGTACACCCGGAACGGGACCTCACCTCCGCCCGCGCCCGAGAATATGCCGTGGACCTTGATGAGCTCCACGCAGTACTCCGCACCACCATTGCTGAGGCCCAGGTCCGGTACCAAAAGCAAGCGGACAAACACCGCCTACCAGCCCCGGACTTCAAAGTCGGTGATCAAGTCTATGTCCGCGCGGAGCACATCCGCTCGACGCGCCCCTCCAAGAAGCTTTCCGAAAAGTACCTCGGCCATACACCATCATCGCTAAGGTCGGAACTCACTCATTCACCCTCCGACTTCCGGACTCCATGCGCGCGGTCCACCCGGTCTTCCATGTCTCCCAGCTGGAGCCCGCAACTCCGAACTCCATCCCCGGACGTACGCAACCTCCGCCACCTCCGGTCATAGTGGATGGAGAACCGGAGTATGAAATCTCGGAGATTTTGGACTCCAAGATAGACCGGCGGCGGCGCACCTGTAAACTCCTATACCTAGTCCGATGGGCTGGCTATGAAGGTACCGATGAAGAAACCTCCTGGATACTAGCTACGGAGCTCGGGCATGCGCAGGAGTTGGTCTCGGACTTCCACCGGAGCTACCCGGACAAGCCCGGACCTCTGGATTCGCTGCCTTCAGATTTGTAGCACGCAGCAGGGCAAGAAAAAAGTCCATTATTATCTACAACTATCTACTCCGAAGTCCGATCCCGGACTTCGGACTACAACTCCGCCCCTTCTTCCTCCGCTCCCTCCGAACTCCCCACCTCCGATCCCTCCGCGTCCTCGGACCCCTCCTCGTACTCCCCGTCCTCCTCTTCGCCCACGCCCTGGAGGTACTCCTCCAGGGCCTGCCCACGCTCCTCCGCATCCTGCACCACCGGGGTGACAAGCTGGAGCTTGTCCCCCAGCACCCCCATGGCCTGAGTGACGGCATCTAGCCGCCGCTCGTGACGGGCCATGGCGGCCCGGAGTTGTTGCACCTCCGTAAGGAGGCGCAACAGGAGGCCGTCCGAAGACAGCCCCCGCTCCGGGTTGGTGGCCCAAGGGCCACCTCCGATGTCCGAACTCCGGACACCGGACCCCGACGCGACCGGAGCTAGTTGCTCCGGCGCCCTTCCCTTCCCCTTCGCCCCCGCGGTTTTCTTCTTCGGCGGACACCGCGGTTCGGGGGTCTCCTCCGCCTCCGGTTCCTCGTCATCCGCGACGCGGGGCACCGTCTTCGCCCTCTTCATCTTCCGGTCGTGCCGGGCCTGGAGGGCCTCCGGCAAGCCCTGCGCGCCCACGCAGGACTTCCGCTCCTGCTGGCAGGAGCGGCACGACGAGGTGCGCGCCCCCGCGTTGAACACGCAGGGGACCCCCCGGGTCTTGCAGACCCGGCAGGGCTCACTGGGAAAAACAAGTCAGTGGGGCCCCAACTCCGAACTCCGACCTCCGCGGACCGGACTTACCTGGGGGTCACCTCGGACCCGCTCACCACCTCACCCTCCGTCCGCTTCCTCTTCCTTCCGGCCGACTCGCGCGCCGCCGGCTCCGCCTGCCCCCGCACCTCCTCCTCCTGTCGCGCGCGTTCCTCCGCCTCGCGCGCCGCGGCCTCCTCCGCCTCTCGCCGCGCGGCCTCCTCCGCCTCTCGCCGCGCGCGCTCCTCAGCCTCGCGCTGGGCCTTCTTCTCCCGCTTTGCCCGGAGTTGGGCCTCCAGCTCCGACTCGGTCGGGCTGGTCGCGCGGTCGTCGTTGCTGGCGGGCATGGTCGAAGGTGCTGGGGTGTTGGTGGTGGTTGGAGTTCAAGAGGTGAAGTCCGACCCTGACACCAGCTGGAGTTTTTAACTCCGACCTCCGATGGAATCACCGATCGGATCTAGAGGACCTCAAGGGTTCGGTCCTAAAAGGGGAGGCACTGTTACGACCGTGCGTACAAGTGCCATCTCCGGGCCTACTCCGAACTCCGGTCCTCAACTCCGCGCAACTCCGGCCATGGACCTCGGCCCTTTACTCCTCCGACAGCACGCCTTATGCTCTTTCGGTCTTTTCTTGTTTCCGCCCCTCTCACCAGTTTCAGGTATTCTTGTAGCGTTAGGTCTCACTCGGGGCTGTCAGAACTCCGACCTCCGGATATCGGACTTCCCTCATGTCCGTCCGGAGTTCGATCAGCTCCGGACCCCTGCCCCTTTTACGTTCATACCCTTGTAGTATTTAAGCCCGCCTGGAATGTCCGCATTCCTCAGTTCGGATATCTCGTTACTAGCCCATTAACTATCTCGTTGCCATCTCGTTAGCCCTCTCGTCAAGCCCCCTGTAACCACTCCCTTCCTCTTATCCGATCCAATACACTCGTTCCCCGTCAACTCCGAAGTCCGAACTCCGGTCACCCGGTTGTGCGATCCCCACCCTGCAAATAAAGGACACCAGGTGAGTAGCTCGAGGCGTTGCTAATAGCTTCGCCGAAGTCCTCCCTGCCCCAGGCCCGAAGTCCGAACTCTGAACCCGAACTCCGGCCCTACCCCGGCCCTCTGCCCTTCGGCCTGGCTCTTAACAACGTCGCCCTAAAGGGGCTTGATGTCGCGGGCCCTAGTGTGCACCATGCCGGCTGCACCTAGCCTGCTAGAGCGCAGGGAGTGTTCAGCATTGCTGCCCTTGGCGCCATTATGGCTGCCTTGTTGCGCGCATGGACAAATGCTGACATTCTGTTTCTACAGAACTCCCTTTATCGATATGTCCAACTCGCTCACTCAGCTCGTCCCTCTCCTCGACGGATCGAACTACCCCCGCTGGGCTGAGCTTATGCAGGCTTACCTTCAGCAGCAGGAACTCTGGATCATTGTCGATCCACCTGCAGGCGTTTCCGCTCCTACTCTTGCACAGGACGGAAGCAACCGTAACGAAGTCCTAGGCTGGGCCCAGATGGAGGCCAAGGCCATGGGTTCGATACGCTTGCGCCTGAATGCTGAGGTAACCAGGCTCGTCTCTGATGAGACAACGGCCAAAGCCTGTGGGAGGCCCTCAAGGAGCTCTATGGGACCACATCTGCGATGGGCGCCTTTAGCTTCTACAAGGCTGCCAACAACGTCCAGATCCCTTCGAATGAGCATCCTGGCCCTGCGATCGCTAAGATCCAGAGCAACCTCGATCAGCTCGCCAACGCCGGCGCTGATGTTCCCATGAACCTGCGTGCCCTGATCATCTTGGGTGCTGCACCGCCGCGGTACGACACCGCTGTTCAGCTCTGCCTGAACAATCACGAGATCAAGGACCTTTCGACTGGTCATGCTCGTGAAGCTCTCGTTGCGGCATGGGAGTCGGCGGCAAGCCGGAAGCCTGTAAAGGCTGGCGAGGCCAAGAAGCTCAGCGCTATCAAGCGCAAGGGCAAGGACCCTGCCTTCAAGCAGCAGCAGCAGCAACAGCAGCGCTACAATAGCGACGGCAGTTCGCAGCAGCAGCAGCAGCAGAGAGGCAAGGGCAAGGCCAGGCGAGGAAAGCGTAAGGGTCAGAAGCCTTCGGGCAACGACCACGCTCACCTTGCGTCCACCACGACCATCTCTGACGGTCCTACGGCGACTGTGGATCCGCGCGCGCTTCTGCGCAAGCCGGTCCGTATCAACGGCCCAGAGGGGGAGAGCAAGTACCCCACTCTGAAGCGTGCTTTCAAACTTGCGCGCGACATTGACGTTACGCCTAGCATAGAGCGCATCCGCACTCTTGAAAGTGTCGTCAAGGTCCTCGACAAGCAAGAAGGTACGAGTCGGATCGTCGAAGTCAACTCTGACTCGGACGGCGCGGACAGTCACTCATCGAAGCGCACCCGCCTTTCTCTGGCTGAGCGCATCGACTGGACTGAAAGGGATGATGATGCGGAGTCTGCCGTCTCCCTCGGTCTCGAGGATGAAGATGTGGACATGGAGATAGCCAATGCTGCTGGTCTCTATGAGCAGTACGACGATCAAGTTCAGTCAGTACTCTCGCTTATGCCCCACAGACAACATGCTGACGCACTTTCCATAGCATGTAACAGCGTGGAAGGATCTGCAGTAGTAATTAGTATGCGATCCAATGTCTGTAACTCTCCATATATATGCAGTCATCTTCGCTCATATTCAGAGTGTACTCGCTGCAAGGGCAAAGCTAAGGCTGACCAGAACGGTCCACCAATCTGGATGCTTGATTCTGGAGCATCACTCCACTTTACGTTCGACATGAATGATTATGTTGAGTATGAATCGCTCCAGGAAGACATTGTCGTCAGTACTGCAAACGGCCTTGCATTTGCAAAGGGTTCTGGGACTGTCGTCCTAAACTGCCCTATTACCTCTGGAGGATATAGCACGGTGCGCATCGCGCCAGTCTACTACATCCCAGACCTGAACTCTCGTTTGCTTTCTCTGGGAGAATTCCTCCGAGAAGGTCTGAGCGTGAGCGGTACTGCTGATGAAATCAGCATCTACCAGGCGTCGGGTGAACCATTTCTTGTGTTCCATCCTCGACAGCCAGGTGACACTATCTTCTGTGTCAGATCGCTTCCTTCAACGGATGCGATGCTCATTTTTCCTACGGTCTGTAAGCTAGACTACCAGACCATGCATCGTCGCCTAGGTCATCCTTCCAAGGATGTTCTGAAGCGTGCTAGGGAACATACTGCAGATTTCCCAACCATTGAGTTTCCCTCTGAGGAACCTCTCTGCCGTGGATGTGCAGAAGGGAAAATGCCATTAAGGCCATTCCCGCCATCCATTCGACGGGCTTCTCGACCGTTTGAACTCATTCATTCGGACTTGAAGTCATTCCCCGTCGACTCCTACCACAAGTACAAGTATGCGATCATGTTCCTCGATGATCATACTTCGTATGCTTGGGCTGTGTGTCTGCGCTCCAAGGATGCTGCGCTCACAGCGACTAAACACTTCTTAGCCAACGTCGAGAATCAATTCAAGACAAAGGTGCAGAAGTGGATGTCAGATGGTGGAGGAGAATATAAGTCCAAAGCATTCGATAATCTGCTTAAGGACAAAGGCATTGAGATTCTTCAGAGCGTGCCGCACCAACCACAACAAAACGGTCGTGCTGAACGACTTATGCGGACACTTTCTGACAAGGCTGAGGCCATGCGTCTTGATGCCTGCCTTCCTCAATCATGGTGGGAATTTGCGATTGAGCATGCTGTTCATGTGTACAACCGCACGCCTCTACGCCGTTTAAAATGGCGAACCCCCTATGAGGCATTGAATGGCGAAGCTCCATCCATAAAACATCTTCGCGTTTTTGGGTGTGGCGCCTACGTGCATTTGCCACCAGCTGTAAGGGCGAACAAGCTCTCGCCCAAGTCAGAACTTATGGTCTACATTGGGGTTGCACCCGGTGGACACGGCTTTAGGTTCATGCGGTCACCCAACAACGTGATATTCATGTCAGCTCATGCATTGTTCGACGAGAATATGTTTCCTAAATGCCCTTCAAACCAGCGACGCCGCACCTCTGGGTTGCACGATGCACCAGAGGAACACCCATCAGACCAGGAATCATCCATTCCTTTGGGCCCTGATGATGATGACGACGATGAACATCGTCATCCTCCCCAGCACCTTCCTGAAAGGAGACAGGAGCAGGAGCATGACGATGCACCTGAGACGCCACCTTGTGTGCGCACTCCTAGTCCGCCGCCCCGTGTGCCGGTGATGCCGCCTACGCCTAAGAAACAGCGGCCTACACGCGAGCGGAAAGTGCCAACTCGCCCAGGCAATGTGTACGGAGAGTCACAGCATCCTGTACACCAATTCAAAGAGATAGAGAAGCAGAGGGAGTGGAAAAAGATTGTCGGCGAACAGTCGGGTCGCTCCCGACGTAGCGGACATTCTCGGTCAGAACAAATTCCCGGCGATAGTTCTGCACCACCCGCTCCAAGCGACGTACCTGCTCCATCCGCCTCGGGTGAAGCGTCTGGCAGTGCACCTGATCATAACTCAGGAAACTCTTCTGACGAAGTCGAAGAGGCACTGCGTGCTGACGATGAGCTGGCCCTGGCAAAACTATGCCGGGAAGGGGGAGTAGCACTCATCAACTATCTGCTCATGAAAGCGGTTCCACCAGTTGATGAGAATCTGTGCAACACGTCCAACGTTAGAGAATGGACTTACCGTGACATCACTCGCCTACCACTGGCTGAGCAAAAGGAATGGAAGGCCGCCTGCCAGGAGGAGTTAGAGGCGCTCCAACGGCGAAAGGTCTTTGAACTGGTCGACCGCCCTAAAGGGCGTAAGGTCATAAAAAACCGATGGGTATTCGACGTCAAATCTGACGGTCGAAAGAAAGCCAGGCTTGTTGCCAAAGGTTTTTCCCAGGTCGAAGGCGTAGACTATGACCAGATCTTCTCACCAGTTGTCCGCTTCGAGACTGTGCATCTCATACTCGCACTCTCAGCCCTTGAGAACTGGTATATCACTGGACTTGATGTCCGCAACGCTTACCTCTATGGCAAGCTAGACGAGGAGATCTACATGGAACAACCTGAAGGCTTCGTAGCCAAAGGCAAAGAGCGCAAAGTCCTACGGCTACTGCGCGCTCTATATGGACTAAAGCAAGCAGGTCTTGCGTGGTGGCGCACCCTGAACCAGTCCATGAAGGAGCTAGGCTTCACACGCTTAGTCTCCGATGCCGGTATCTTCACCTACAAGGGGAAGAACAGCGAACTAGTTGTTGTCGTTGTATACGTCGATGACGCCCTTTTCTGTGGACTGAACAAGGCACTCATCGAAAAGATGAAGGCCAAGTTCATGGAGAAGTGGGAGTGCAGAGACCTTGGTGAAGTCAAGGAATTCCTGCGTATGCGCATCCAGCGTAACGGTTGCATGATTCGTATTGATCAGTGTGCTTACCTGGAAAAAGTGCTTCAGCGATGCGGTATGCAGAACGCGAAGCCTGCGCCTACTCCACTGCCTGCTGGGTATTACCCCAAGCCTAACGAGCAGACAGCGGATCCTACTCTCCGTTCCAGGTTCCAGACCGTCATTGGGTCCCTGCTATACATCATGCTTGGTACCCGACCTGACATTGCTTTTGCTGTGACCAAACTGTCCCAATACTCTGCGAATCCTTCGCACGAGCACCTCACCAAGGTGCTATATATTTGCCGCTACCTCCTTGGGACCAGATCTTACTCCCTGGTCTATGACGGTGCATCGGGACTCGGCATAAGCGCATGTACAGACTCAGATTGGGCATCTGACCCAGTCACTCGACGGTCACAGACAGGATATTTCCTGAAGTTAGCTGGAGGCGTATTCAGCTGGACATCCCGCGCACAGAAGACTATTGCGCACTCGTCCACTGATGCTGAATACATGGCGATCAGCGATTGCTCTTGCCAAGTAGTCTGGATCCACAACCTATTGGGCGAGATCAGCTACAAGCTTGGGCCTATCCCTATCGCAGGGGACAGTCAAGGATCGCTCTTTATGAGCTCCAATCCTGTGACTGAAAGTCGGTCGAAGCACATCGACATTCGCTACCATGCTATTCGAGAGTACATCGAGAATAAGCAGGTCGAAGTGTTCTTCGTCGACGGCTCAGACAATCCAGCTGACCTTTTTACTAAGAACCTGGGACATGTCAAGTTCACCAAGTTTAGGGGGCAACTCGGCTTGGAGTTTTACGACTCGGCCTGACTTAGCTGCATCAGCACTCGAACGCTTGCGCACACTACCGTGGTGCTTAGCGAGGGGGAGTGTTGAACTACAGTGCTGACTAATAGCAGTGTAGTAAGCAACTACTGACACGAGGCTACCGGTCACTTGGAGAAAGTTCCGGATACTGTGGCTACATGCTATATAGTATTACATCATAGCCCATGTACAGTAGTATATAAGACTGCTCTGTAGGAGCAGTTCAATAAGTCGCTCTTAACCATCAATCACTATGTGCGCCTCTATCCAAAGCTCTACAGGTAAGTGAGCTGAGGGGCTTTCCACTGCGTAACAAGCCCTGCTCAACAGGTACAATGTCACAACCCCTATTGCCCAGTTGACTGTATATTACAATGTTAATCTCTTCGCCGATGTTTATTTCTAAACCTGTAAGGAAAATGGGGTACTGAGAAACACTGCAGAGCCCAACCTGCTGAACATGGAAAATACTGGTCAGACTGGGGATCGAACCCAGATCATCCCATATATGCTGGGAGGTGTTATCAACTACACCACCCAACCGAAACTAGGGTGTGAATTCATTTCAAAGTGACCCTGCAATTACTGTGAGCGTTCTTCAGCAACAACATTGCCAGCCTGACCTATCCCGCACACGGTCACACCCGACCCCACCTTGCCGCGCACCATCACACTTTCTGCCACCTTCTCACGCACGGTCACGCCACCTGACCCCACCTCACCACACACAGTCACACTTTCTGACCCCGCCTTGCTGCGCACTGTCACACTTCCCGCCACCACCTTCTTGCGCATGGTCACACCACCTTCTCACGCACGGTCATGCTACCCAACCCCACCTCACCACGCACTGTCACACTGGACAGTGCACAGCGAGGGTGGTGTGCCCATGTGCAAGAAGGTGGTGACGGGAAGTGTGACAGTGCGCAGCAAGGCGGGGTCAGAAAGTGTGACTGTGTGTGGTGAGGTGGGGTCAGGTGGCGTGACCGTGCGTGAGAAGGTGGCAGAAAGTGTGATGGTGCGCGGCAAGGTGGGGTCGGGTGTGACCGTGTGCGGGATAGGTCAGGCTGGCAATGTTGTTGCTGAAGAACGCTCACAGTAATTGCAGGGTCACTTTGAAATGAATTCACACCCTAGTTTCGGTTGGGTGGTGTAGTTGATAACACCTCCCAGCATATATGGGATGATCTGGGTTCGATCCCCAGTCTGACCAGTATTTTCCATGTTCAGCAGGTTGGGCTCTGCAGTGTTTCTCAGTACCCCATTTTCCTTACAGGTTTAGAAATAAACATCGGCGAAGAGATTAACATTGTAATATACAGTCAACTGGGCAATAGGGGTTGTGACATTGTACCCTAGGCATGTTATATGTAGACTATGAACAGGCTATGGCACGGGTTCATATGGCCATGTGCAAGTTTACCTTTCGGATATTATCATATATGGACAATGCCCGGTGTATATTTTAATTAACGCAGCCTGTTACGGACATGCAATAGCCGCGCGCTAGTTAAACGCCCGTTGCCGCTATCCCATGCACATAGCCCCGGGGGGTCTCCGCCCCTTGCCTGCCGTAAGTGCACATTCGGATCTGGTATGGGCAGTATACAAATCTGGAAGTTCAACACATCCTGCATGCCCCCTTTGCCCTGCTGAGACTAGTCAGTGAAGCATGCACAGGTGTGCATCCTTGATGCACACAATACTTATTGGGTGGTATCCCACACAAAGGTCTTCTAACCCTAGAACAGGGGCGCTCAGAGAAGGGCTTGAACCCTAAATCAGGGTCTATCTTGACACCCCCAGAGCTCATAACCCCATGAGTGCCCATTTGGTAACCCTTACCTAGCTCTAACCCTCACCCCCCTAACTTTCTCCTATAAAATATACGTGCAGGCTATGATGAAGGTCATTGTAAGTAAGTAAAATAAAAAAATCAGTAGCAAGAGTGCAAGTAAATAAAGAGTACTAAGTAAATAAAATCCTAGAAGAAAGCGTGATAAACAGTTCTTATCTCCAACAGAAGGATTGTTGGGCACTACATGGAGGGCCAGAGCACTAGGACCCAAATCCGTGTATTACCGCCATATCTGCGCTCAACTTAACACGACAGAGATTGCACATGCATATGGACACACGTTGAACATTGGAAGTACACAATAGACGCGACGTGCTCAGTAGCATGTCTCCGTACTGACCATTGGGATGTATGGAACCCACGGCCAGTTGCGGACCAGCTCTTTCTCGTCTGGGGCAACTCGCTTGTAGCGAGCTGTTGCCGCAGCTCCGCAATACGCGACTGGAAGACTTCGTAGTCTTCCGCGCGCACCATGCCCTCCTGACTAGCCTGCAGGCCAATCTGTTCCATCATCTTGTCGCGTTCCTCGCTTTTGCGCGTCAAGGCCCACCACTCCTCCGAGATATACGCTGCTTCCTCATCGGAAATATCAAGAGGGAAGGGAGCGTCGGAGAAGTAGCGCCAGACGGAGCGGCACTGAACGAAGCTGTAGCGGACGAATGCCAGGCCGAAGGTCTCTCCGCGTGTGATCGCCTCCACAGGGAACAAGAAGCAGCGCTTGGCAGCCTTGACGTGTGGGCCAAACATCGCCTTCGCGAAGTGAGCATCGTGCTCGTGCACGCTATTGTAGAGCACGGCTGTGCGGACCGCGTGGCGGTAGGCGGCCATCGCATCGTTGCGTTCCTGCGGCGCAAGCTCGTCGACCTTCGGGCAAGGTCCACGCTGTATTCCTCACCTTTGTTGAAGACGACGTGTGGATGCTCATCGAAATCATATCCTGCGGGCGGCTCCACCTGCATCTCGAACGGGCTGATCGTGGCGCACGACCAGTCGATATAGCCTTGTAGTGTGTGCGGTTTGTCGGAGGAGACGATGATGTTCCGGGGCCAGAAGTCGGGGTGCCAGAGGATGGCCTTTCGCTCCTTCCGCGCTATGTGCGGCACGAGGCGTTCGTAATCGGCAATGAGCCGTAGGTACTCTGCCTTGAAAGCGTCGTCCGGGTGCGTCTCGAGCGACGCACACACGCACGCACTCGCAGAGAGCATCCAGGAGCGCATGTCTGGCCCTGACTTGACGGTCAGCGAGGGCAGCCAACGAGGGAAGACGTCGGAACTTACAAGGACCCCGGTCGATATCAAGAGCTGCGCGCCCGGCACGCCAGAACTCCCTGTCGACAGTCGGCCCAATGCAGAACCTCGATGTAAGGTCTTCGATTGGGACGCCGTAGAAGGGTCCGCCGCGAAGAGAGTCCGGCATGTCCTCCTTGTAGTAGATGCTACCAAAGTGTGTAAAGCGGGCCCTAGAGAAGAAGTACACAACGCCCGCGATGTGGGGAGCGATCTCAATGAAGGGGTCTTCCTCGAGGTCTCCTGAGAGCGTGTCATTGTTATCCAGTTGCACAAGTGGGATTCCTGGTATCTTCTCGTACATGATGTACTCGACTCCGACTGGGGAGGATTCTGCTTTAGAACACCATGCGCGGACCACAGGGACCGGAAACAGCTTGGTGCGGAGGAAGTCTAGGGTCGCCACCTCACTCGCGGTGCAGAGGTGCTTTGGACCAATTGTGGGGAAGGGTATCTTGGCAATGAACTCGACCCCATTGTTGAACTTGAGGGCAAAGACGCGATTGTGCAGACCTATATCAATATTCAGTGCCTGTACGTATAGCTGAACCCTTTTACTCGGACCTTCTTGGACCTTGTCTAAGGATACGCATTCTGTGGCGTTCGCAGCCTTCAGCGCCACGTCGACAAATGCCTGCACATTGAATGGCACGTGTCGTATAGCTCGTTCTGTATAGTTGGATCAGAATGGTTGTGGCCGCTAGCAAGCTTGCTCACGGCGTTCCTCGTCATGGAGCCAGCGGTACATGGTTACCGAGAACAGCTCCTTCTCCTCTGAGCACGACCGGTTCAGCGACCGTAACTCCGCGATCGGCAGAACACTGGTACTAGTACACGCACTGTCGGCATCCATGTGGAATAGCATCCTACGGACTAGCAGGGACGGCAACGGACTTCCAAAGCAACCTCGAAAGCGAAGGCGTGATAACAGGAGGCTCATCAGTGGACTGTCAGCCAAGGGGGTGGGGGCTCTATAATACGCTGGGTGAGCGACGTATGTTCAACCAGGTTACCACGCTCTCGAGTGGCTCGCTCCGGCTGCTGCCGGCGGTACTTAAGCTCTCGCGCTCAGCTTCGGCGCCTCAGTAGCATGTGAGTATCAAATCAGAAAATTCAATCGTACCCCTCCCAAACCCGGCGATTCTTTGCTGCCTCCCGGCGGAGTCCATACGTTAAAAGTTTGGGGCGTGAACAGTACGGTATGATGTCGAGATGGTTGTGTTGACTACCCTAGCATAGTGATTGTGGCGCAAAGTACAGATATGGTTCGAGAGATGCAGTTACAAGATATAATGCTCTTACCCGTGATCTTATGCGCGTCCGGTCTTTCGACCCCTCCTGTTCCTCCCAACATTTCTCCTTCCCGAGCCCCCTGCCGCGACAGAACTCATATCCGGCAACTGTGGCAGCGTCATTTCCTCCACGTCCATACTGGCGCCTGCGTCACCAGCACCCAGGCTCCACCCACCACGCTCACGTCCATTCCCGGTCGTCTCGAAGAGGTGCTTCAGGCGTTCGCGCACCCCGGACTGCTTGGGGTCCGCGTACATGACGTGCGTGCTTTCCGCCAGCTCGGCGGCAACGAAGCTGTTATCGGCTTCATCACCCGATGTGGTCGAATGCGCTTTTCCGCCATGTGCCTCAAGCGGTGGGATGAGGCCTGCTTTAGCTGTGTCTGCAGGAGCGCGAGTGGTCGATGGGCCCCGAGCACCACCTGCGGGGCCAGGACTGTGCGCAGGTGTTGAGCGGCCAGGCGTCAACGACTCTGTGAATGACATATTGGACTACAAATGTAAGGAGAAGCGTAAGTGGTCGAAGCATGCTGTGGACAAACTTGATTGCACCTTTGTCCGATTCAGCGGCCTCGCCCTCTTGCCTAATCGCACATCCTTGGTCTTTCGCGCCTCCTCGTCGCGCTCGCGTTCTGACACAACCGCCGCGGCAGGCCGCTTTCCGAGGAGGGTAGTGATGCTCTCCTGCAATACCTTCGTCGCCTGCTTCGTCACCCGCGCTGGCGTCGACGGCGTGCGCGCGCCTGGCATACGCATTGGCGACGGAGACTCAGAGGATGGTACGCGACCGTCATGGAGCTGTGAAGGGATGGAGACGTGGGAACTCGGCTCTGAGTGTGAGTCTGTCTCTGCGGATGGTTGTGTTCCAGTCGGCGCGGCGGACGCCTCGCGCTGTAGAGGACTGGGTGTCTTCGTAGGGCGGTGGGGAGTTCCCGGAGGCTCGTTGGGTGCGGGTTCGTCGAGGAGTATGCTTGGCATGCCAAATGACTCACTCTCTTCCACCGGGGCAGGCGGGCCGTCTTGTATGTGTTCAATGTATGAAAGAGATTGAGATTTGGGAGCAGGGTCCTCTGTGGGCCATTCAATTAGCTTCAGCCGTATTTTATCAACCGCTGAAAAGGAGTCGCACCATTCGTAATATCAACCATGCTGCCATCCCTAGCCTTCCCCTTGCCTTTAGCGTTCTTGCTAGCTTCCGTCTTCGTGGCGGGCTGCTGAGTGGGCAGCATCACCTCTTGCTCTCCGGTGAAATCGACTACCCGAAGGTTCACGTTTTCGCCGATGTGAATTGCTGAGTCTGCGAGGGGAGACGGCGAGGTGGGCGGGACTTCGCCCGTGCGCGTCATGTGTGCTAGCCAGTCCATGTCAACAATTGGCGTGCCCCATTCCCGGGCCTTGTCTGCCTTCGCGCCCTGTCCCGATGGACAGAGAAGGTGTGTGGTACGCCGCGAGAAGTTAGGGGCGTGGATGATGCCTACCGGATAGCGCGATGATCAGTACATAGAGGATGTAGCGACTGTTGAGATGACATACCGAGGGCGCGTAACAATCGCCTGACCCAGCACGCCTCGCTCTGGTCCAGTCCCGAGTAGCTCATCACCATGTGCTCTGTCCCAGCCACAGGCGCCTCAATAGCGAGAGGCCCGAACGCGACATGTTCTTCCGGAGCGCATATTCGCTCTTCGAAGATGCATCGCTCGAGCCAGCACTCCGTTCGATATTTTGCGCGCTCTGCTCCGTCAATTTCTTGTCGAAAAAGTGCGCTCCCGCTAATGACCGATGATTGGCTGTCAAGCTTCGTTGTTGTATGTTTCTGAGATGCAGAGGAACACACCTGACGAGCCGCACAACGACGAAATTCACCGCGTCGTCGTCGTCGTCTGCGCTGACCCACGTTCCGCCGCACTCCTCAATCGCACGCCTGACACTCGCACACCGCGCCTCGCCTAATGCGCGGATCCGCATGCCTTTGAACAACTCGCGCGCGCCTTCTGAGACCCTTTCACCCTCAGCTCCTAGATCCATGGCGTTCTCCGGTGCAACGCTGCCAGCTCTGCTAGGCCCCGCCGCCGCGGACGTAGAAGCCACGGGCAAGTCGACTCCAACGGCAGCTTGTACGCTCCCAACGGAGCGACCCAGAAAAGACAAGGACGACGTACGAGAGGCGAGCGCGCCTTCGCCGACGGTCGGAGCACGCCTGAACGGCTGTCTCGACACCGGTGTCGAGGCGTCCTTAGTAGCGGGGGCGAATGATCGCGCACGGCGGAAAGATGATAGCGCACTGGCCGGTGCGTGCGGCTCTCGGTCGCTCTCCTTCAGCAATCCGTGTCGCTCAGCACGGCGTGAGGGTGAGGGTTCGCGGTGATATGATGTATCGGGTCGAGACTGTGACTTAGATGGGCTGCGAATGAGACGGCCCTCCTGTACTTCGAAGCCACGAGGCTTGAGGATGCTCTCCCAGAGATGCAGAGTGAGAGCGGGGACACGTTTGACGGACGCGATCTCCTCTTCGTCGTCATGTGCGTTTGAGGAGGGCCCTGCTACAGGAGCAGAGGCAATGGCAGCTGAGGCTTGAACGTTCTGGATCTCAGAAGAGACTCCAAGCAAATCCGTAATAGGATAGGATCCTGGTGGAGGGGCTGAACGCAACAATCAGTCCAAGAGATGCCAGTGCGATCATTGCCGTTTCAGGACGCTTACTCTCTGGTAATATCTTTGGCGGAGGACGCGGATTTGAGACCTTGTACGCGTCCTCGCCAAATCGCCCTACCCTCTCCTCAGTGTTGGAATATCATCAGGTTGGAATGCGCTCACCTCCGAACCGTAAGGAGTCCCAGAACCAGTCCTCCCAAACGATGTGTATCCGGGCTTCGCCCATGCGGTTGAACTTCTCCGCGTATCGCACCTTCTCAGTCTCACCTTCACTCGTATTTGCACACAGGAGGTGAGTGACGCGAACGGGACGTTCAATCTGCTTCACATATGTCCCTCCCCCTTTCGTGACCTCACGGTTGATTTCCAAGCGTCGATTCACGTCCTCGATACCCGAGACACAGAGCACGACGCCAGAGAATGGTGGAAGGCGATGCTGTCTGATGCTCTGGTGGACAGCACGTGGGCAATCTTAGCTGAGTGAGTGAAACAAACAAGACTGACTGCACCAACCTCTTCGACATCGACGTCGTCACCGCGAAGCCAGATTCTGTGGCTCTCTGTGATCCATGATGGATGCATGATCGGTATCCTGTTCTCCAGAGCGCACTGACACTCATCAGTACAAAAGAATAGTCTATTACATGGTGCACGTACTCTGTACTTGGCACTCCCAGGCTCCTCCGCGATAAGATGTGTTACACGATCTGTGAGATCGCTCACGGATTGTGCGCCCAGCTCTAGTGCGAGTTTGAACAGCGAAGTCTAATAAAGTGCATTAGGCGTATCCTGCGCAGTAAAGGCACCACTGAGATGGTAAGACGAGGGTAGGAGTTTCGGCCATGAAGAGTAGAGCAGGCCCGCTTAGACTGACAGGAGGCGCAATGACGAAGCCCCTTGAAGAGTACATGTGCTTGTCAAGCAACATCGTTCACGTGCCATAGAGGAGGTTCATCGAGTTGATTGGAACAGCACTCTGACAATCCGGGCGTTGAACAAACGAGTTCGGAGGTTGTGATTCAGCGCTCCACACCAGGCTCATTGGCCAACCCGTCTCCCGCATGGACTACGGCGACGAGTCTTCAAAATTTCTGCTCACCTTGTCGTTAATGCCCGTTGCGCATAGCACGAGTCCTTTGAATGGCCTCGGACATAGGTCTGCATGTATGGTTTCGTCATCAGAGTCGAGACCAGAACTGCGTGTCCAAGTGGACTCTGGCGTCCTTAGATCTCTCCGAGTTGACGGTGCAGCAGGTCGTAGTTTCACACCGGGAACCTTGACGATAAGTTGAGGAGATCCTCAAGTGTATACATGTGTTCACTCACTTTCTTTGAACGGTTAACCCTTCTAGAAGACATGGCGAACGGCGAGAGGACAAGTACAGATTCGCGTCGGGATAGGATACGGGGTGCGTTGAGTGTATAGTCGTCAGGAGCGTGTCGTCCGTCGCAGAAGAATAAGGATATCCAGTCACTGATTCTGATATGCAGACTGCAGCCAAAGTGATGAATCGCGAGATAGCGCCGCAACAGAGTGGAGGTGGCTATCGCTGCTGAGCAGAATGGTGCACTGGACGCGCCTGAGCGCTCAAGCGCCCAACGCCCAACGCGACGCCTGCGATTCAGGGCAGGTCGAATCGCGAACATCACGTGCTCGCGCAAACTTGGATTCTGCTCGCTGTCCTTCGCAGTGGCGAGCACACCTCTCCGCCGTCCATCATGTTGCCCCTCGCCTCTATACGGGCTTGCGCGTCATCATGTGTTCGCGCTCGGTTCCGTTCTCTCGCCTCTTCAGCCTCATCTTCCGCTCCTCTTGCTGAGAGCGAGCCTCTCACTCACTTCCGTATTACGCTTCGCCGTTCCGCCATCGCGCTCCCCAAGAACATCAAGGGCACTCTCGCCGCGCTTGGAATTCACCGACGGTTACAGACCGTTTACCATCGGCATAGTCCTGACATCGCGGGAAAGATCCTCGCCGTCAAGGAGCTCGTTTCGGTTCAGAACGTCCCTGCTTCGGCAGTACGGACCAAGCTGGAGCAAAGATTGGAGAGGAAAGCACCTCGGGGTTATGTCGTGATGGGCTCGAAGTTGCAGGCCGAGCCATAGGATCATGGGTTGCTGGTATGCACTCGCTACGTGAGCATGTTTCGGAGGCTCATCACGATGGCAGACATGTTCTGTTGATCTTGTACCACCTTTGCATCTAACATGTTGGTCGACTTTGGATGATCGCGAACTATGTCGACCAGAAACGCAGTGCTTATAGGCACTGTCGCGGCAGCTCGCCGAAATTGGTATCACAAGCCGGCAACATTCAACTATGGTTGGCAATCAGAATACAAAGTCTTCCAGGTTCCTACTCCTCTACCTGCATTGAACGTCCAGACGAGACTTCATCAGCTGCTAGACTAGTACCGGGATATGTTTGCTGCCTCCGTCACGCGGATCTATCTTGAGCACCGCTTTCTCCGGCTTCCTCATTTGAAGTTTATCCGACCACTCACATACCGGCATGCTGAGGGGTTTCCCATAGTGAAGCTGTCGGGAAGGCCAAGAATTCCATCCGCCATTGCGCCAGCCGCTGCAGTTGCGCATTTACACCGGAACGTTGTCTTCACCAGTAGAATCCTGTTAACAGGCGGAAGATTTGTCGTTGATCTCGGAACAGTATCCTCAGTCTTCGGAGAAACAGAGGTTGTTCGAGGTTCTCTTCAGGGTAGCATGCACGACTTACTCCGAATGCGGGTTTCTGCCGACTTCGCCACGTCCGCGGTCCAGCTAATGGTTGATGTCTCCAATTTTGACACTGCGCTATGGATACCGCCACCCGACGTACCCACCGACATAGAGTCCTCTTCCGGCCCTTGTGATCTTCGTAGCCTCCGGTGGTTGATCCTCGGTATTTCGGCGGAGTCATCTCTGTTGCCAAGCGCTCCTGAATACCGTGCGCCGCGTACTTATAGCGCGAGCGGTGAGTCCCAGCCTTACCTCAAGGTACGCTTAGCCTTGCTCTCAGTACGCCGTGGCAAAAACAATGAAGAAGGTACTATTCTCCCTCGCCCTTGCGCTCGTCAGCGCCACGCCAGCCTTCTCCACTGCTGTCTGGGGCCAGTGCGGCGTAAGTACTCGGCTAGTCATAGCCTATCCCTTGGTTCTAAGTATTGTATTTTACTTGACAGGGTATCGGCTTCACAGGCGATACGACATGCGATGCTGGCTCGACCTGTGTCGTGGTTAACAGCTGTGAGACTCGACGCTCTGCCATACTACCCCTCGCGCTGACAATTGATGCGGCATAGACTACTCGCAATGCCAGCCTGGCGCATCCACTCCAACGACCACGTCCTCCGCCCCCGGTGCGACGGGCTGCTCTGGCACTCGCACCAAGTTCAAATTCTTCGGCGTGAACGAGTCCGGCGCCGAGTTCGGTAACACGGTCATACCCGGCCAACTGGGCAAAGACTATACCTGGCCGTCTCCGACCTCGATTGACGTGTGTATCTAGGTTTCAATCACCTGAAGAGTGAGATGGCTTACCAGGTCGTGGCCGGAACAGTACTTCATGAGCCAAGGCTTCAATACGTTCCGCATTCCATTCTTGATGGAGCGTATCAGTCCGCCCTCGACTGGCGGTCTCAGCGGTCCCTTCAACAGCACCTACCTCAGCGGTTTGAAGCAAGTGCGTTCACATCCAGAGATGGGTATGCTATATTGTGCTGACTGAACTGCGCAGATCGTGAGCTACATCACTGGCAAAGGCGGTTTCGCTATCGTCGACCGTAAGCGAGAGACGACCCTGCTTCTTTCAAATCGTAGCTTCTGACTCACATGCGTCCAGCTCACAATTACATGATCTACAACGGTCAGACGATCTCGAGCACCAGCACGTAAGTTTCCAGAGCTTGGCCATTCTGCAACAACCCTTATGTTCATCCGCCACCCAGGTTCCAATCCTGTAGGCAACCAATGCCATTGGGATTTGTTGTGAAACGCTGACAGCCATTTGAAGGGTGGCAGACTCTCGCTACTGAATTCGTGAGTGCCGTCTGCTGAAGTACTGGTCACGGGCAGTTTGTGACTGGTGTCAATATAGAAAACGGACAATAACGTCATCTTCGACCTGATGAACGAGCCGCACGACATCCCGGCTCAGACCGTCGCCAGTCTTGTAAGTATCCCATTGCTTGATAGTCTGCCTCCTAATTAAACAGCGGGCATAGATGCAAGCAGCTATCAACGGCGTGCGCGCGAGTGGTGCGACAACCCAGCTGATCCTCGTTGAAGGCACCAGCTATACCGGTGCTTGGACTTGGACGACCTCAGGCAACAGCCAGGCGTTTACCAGCATCACGGATCCGAACAACAACGTCGCCATCGGTATGCATCCTGCTGCCTCCTCTGCTTCCGCATGCGCATTATGAGGCTAATGCCTTGCAGAGATGCACCAATACCTGGATTCGGATGGCTCGGGCACGTCTCCGACGTGCGTGTCTTCAACGATCGGCGCGGAGCGTCTTCAGGCGGCCACTCAGTGGCTGCAGCAGACCGGTTTCAAGGGCTTCCTCGGCGAGATCGGCGCGGGCAATAACACGCAGTGCGTCACCGCCGTGGAGGGCGCGCTCTGCGAGATGCAGCAGGCCGGCGGCGCCTGGCTCGGCGCACTTTGGTGGGCAGCTGGCCCGTGGTGGGGAGATGTGAGTGTCTTTTGCTCGTCGAAGCATGTCGAGTATGTTGCTCATGCAAGGTCGGTACGCAGTACTTCCAGAGCATTGAACCGCCGAACGGCCCCGCCGTCGCCGCGTACGTTCCTGCTCTCAAGCAGTTCTTGTAGGAGTAGTCCGCATAGTGCGGGCTTAGTGGATGTGCAAAGAATGATCATGACGGGATGGAGCACATCGCGCAGCTGTGTTTCTCAACAATGATGACCTGGGCCAGGACGCCACATCGCCTTATATGCTGACGTGTCTTTGATTGATATCGTCGAGTTGCGCTTTGGATAGAGTGCATACTATCATGAGTCGCTGTCCGAGATACATACCGCGCGAGCAGCTTTGCTGGAAATGAGACGTATATCCGCTATGCGCTATCTCCTCTCCCTACAGTCGTAGAGGTCGGCTCGTCAAGCGCCGGAAATAGGGGGATCACTGGCTACTGTTCGGTGTGAAAGGCAAGTCGTGCGCGTTGTGATCGTCTGTGTCCGCGGCAACCGCCTATTCCCTCAGCATCTGATTTTGAGCCCGAGGACCGGTCTCTGCTATAGGACTTAGCCGGAGAAGTACAGTACTCTCCAAGACACACTGCTTCGATGTGAGTTTCGGCGCTCAAACAGTGGCGGAGCACCGCTCACCCTGGGATACGTCGAGCCGCGGGCCCATCCGGTCAGTGGTGACCATTAACCTCAGAACTCAACGTTGATACCTCGCCAGGTTATGGAAGGATGACTCACAGAATTGCACGGAGCGTGGGCGCTTGACTTGGTACAAATTGGGCCGACTCGGAACGTCATCAAACTGCTGCGCCCGCATATTTGCAACTTACGTCCCGAGAGTCTATCGCAGCGTGCGGCGTGTCTCACATACGATGGGATTAGCGCTCGAGATATACATTTAGAGCCCTGCTTAGTTGGAGGCAGGGCTGTCCTCCATCTTCTCCTTACATGCAATTTCCGCCAGACATGGCCTACAGGTCGACCACTGTTGAACAGATCTTCCCCTCTCGCCGTACGAGAGACGGATTGAGGTTTGTTGCCCAACGGTATACACCAGAGACGAGTAACACGGCGGGCGTCACGCTGCTCTTCTTCCATTGCGCCGGTTCACGTATGTTCCAAGTTGATGTCAGCCTCGTAGAATGGTGGCTGGACAAGCTAACCAAGACGCGCCATAGACAAGGAATCATGGGAGCCGACGATTGAACACATTCTCTCCGCGAAGAGTCGTCCAGTGAACGGTGCTGCTCTCGTGCGTGAAGCATGGTCGTTTGAGATGCAGAACCATGGGCAATCGGCTGTCATCAATGATGCGGCCCTGGAAACGATAGGTAATCCTTTGAGTGAGCAGACTCTTCCGCTTCCTCCAGTCCATAAAGGCTTACCATATGTCCGAGACAGCCGTGGAGGAGTATGCAGACGGCGTAAAGCACTTCGTCGCAACGGGGGTGCTCGATGGGCACAAGCTGGTCGGCATCGGCCACTCTCTGGGCGCGACGGCGTTGTAAGCTTGCAGATCTCTACCTGGGTAGATTATCGCTGAGAGAGGCGTCGTTAGGCTCTTGACCAGCGTTCCAGATGGACTGCCGGTCGTACCATACAGCGCGATCCTCCTGGTGGAGTCGACAATAATCACACGGGAGGCGTATAATGCGCATCGCGAGGAGCGGGAAGCTGTTCTCGTCAACCTGTCCAAGGCAATCTCGAAGCGTCGGCACATTTGGAATAGTCGGGAAGAAGCGATGCGATACTTTCAGGAGCGTCTGCCATGGTCTACGTGGCACCCTCGTGTCTTGGAGCTCTACGTGGTCAGTCGCACCTCTGACGGCTCGGACCCGAAGGAAAAGCTGAATACGAGTGATCCATCGTAGCAACACGGCCTTCGAGAAATCGACGATCCATGTGGAAGCGAAGGAAAGACCAAGGTCACGCTATGCTGCAAGAAGGAGCAGGAGCGAGCGACCTACCTTCATAACGAGCCGCACTTTGCGGCCGTTGACGTGGTTCGCTACCTGCCGCTGTCCTTTCCCATACACTTTATCCTGGGGGGAGTTATTGATCTTGTGTATGTCCAAAATTCGCCTCATGTGTTTTACTAGAATGCGAGTGAATGCTGACCAAGCCACCAGGCCGGACTACATTCACGAGTCCGTCACCAGCCTGAGGAAGGTCGCTCCCGTTCAGAGGGTCCCTGACGCTGGGCATTTCGTGCGTATTCCCTCAACCTGGCATCTCTACCGTGTAGGCTCAACTTTCTGGTCTTAGGTGGTGCAACAGAATCCCGAGGGCCTGGCTGCTGCAATCGTCGAGACAATCACTGGCGAGGCCATAGCATTGAACCACCATACATCTCATCTATAGAGCCCTTCGGTTGTGTAGCACGGAATGCAATTGAGTATTGTGTACGATAGAAGGGTAGTCCTGGAAAGGAACGACCTAGCATTACCGTTCCTGTAAACGCATGTTGGAGCAGGTGCTTGCCAGTGAGCTGGCGTGCCAGACCGCAGGTCGGTGGCTCCTCGCAAATGCGCGAACCTGTCGGTCACAAATGCTGTGCAAGGACATACTGCCAGGGATATGTCCGGACCAAACTTGGGCGGTGTTACAATCATGGAAGATGTGAACCAGAATCAGACAGACTGGCTGCTTGATGATACCATCATCGACTAGCGGGCGACACGAAAACCGCGTGGTACTGAGACCAGTGTCCAGCTCAGGTTCAACATCCCAATCAGAACGTTCAGGGCTACGCACGTGAGATCTTTTAAAATCCCCTTGCCTTCGACATGGTTACAAGAGTTAGGGATACGACTGGTCGAAGTCCGCTTGCTGAGGCGCTCCAATCGTGTTGAAGCAGACATATGCACCCATCTGTGGCAGACTGATCCTCCGTCTCTAGCTTTGCCACGAGCGAGTTGGCTCGGAGCTATGAGGTTGCGGCAATGGGAAAGTCCTGGTGGTCAACCACTCGTAGTCTCCTCGCGATTGTCCGTCGTGGGACGGACGGTTTGATCATGGATCAAACCGGAGTTGCCCAAAGCATCTGCCAATCAAACATTGACCCCAGGCGGCGCAAGTTACGAGATCCTGTAGACACCGTCAGCTCGCCGCAAGCTCTGCTTGTAAACTTCTCGAAAGAGCGTTCTAGGGACAAACCCTCCTTCGAAATGAGAAGGTCATGAGGACCGACCCTGGAACTTGGCGCAGGCGTTACCATGCTCAAGATCATTCCTAGATCTTTTCCCTACACTGAGACGCATGCGGTGAGAACCCAGCCTGGTATGAAGTGCTCGCCTCAGTAGCACTGCCTAGTCGAAACAAGAAAGCACACGATGCATGCCCACACGGCTAGATGGACTGCAACAATATGGAGCAGAGCCGGCAGTCCGAAGCGAACCTCATTCGCACAGTGAGGCCAAGTATTACGCCATTGTCCTCGTAAGATCGCCTGATAATAATCCATGTTTTGAGATTTGTCCCATACCCATGAGTCCATTGAGAAAAAACTGTGGGAGAACTTACTCAATATCACTTGCGGGCGGGATTTCTGGATCCCCGTCCCGCCCAATCCAGTGGTGTCGTCCGGGTGGCCTATGTACTATGTCCTCGAGCCCGCTTAATATGTTATCAAGCCCGCTGTCCAACCTAACCGTCACTAACTGCGCTGACTCGAGTCATTTGAACAGACATGTCGGACAAAGATGATCTCCACGCATTTCCTCGGAGCGAGAGCCATTTTGTATAGGCAGGGATGGACGTGCGGATGCTATAGGCGAGAGACGGACATGGTCGAACTGCCAGACTGAATCATGGCAAGGAAGCCATGATGCATGAGCGTTTGGACGACGGCATTGGCCGCCTATCCGAAGTGGCCTCGAAACCGTAACGTCCGCTTAGCCGGAGCGCTCATCAACAGCACAGGTTGCACAGGAATTATTTTGCGGCAGACAAGCACTCGGAGCACGTACAGTACATGGCCAGCAATAATCAGTGCGGCTGCAACGACTGCCAACAAGTATGGTGACGAATGTTTGGGTTGGGCCCAGGTAGACCGTTCCATCTCTGTCCAACTTGCGAGTTGGATAGTCGCTCCTCACATGGATGTTGACACCGCAGTTCTACGCCTTCACTCCGGGCGAGCGGAGAAGTGCGCCGTCGTCTCACCTCTCGAAGCCATGCGATGACGGAAATGGGACCTTGACGCTGCCGAGAGCCCCTTACCTCCGCAATGACGCTTCGCTACCAGGTCCGAGGTCGGACACTCCAGACCGGTGAGCCACGCTCAGATCTGGGATGCATGACATCCGAGCCCAATCGTAGTCACAGGCTGAACGGAGCGGTGGCAGAACACTCAGCCCAGCCCTGCTGCTCGGGGTGCTTCCCCGCCGTACGTACCTAATCCCGTCTGTCACGCCGCATATCTCTCACCCACGTCAACCCGCATCCGTCTTCGGCGCAGCGGTTGGCGGCGACCGTCCTCATTTGCAATTGGCAGACTCGGACTTCGAGGATCTGACCCCGGTCCGAGCATGAGAAGGGTTCTTTGCTGCGGGTTCGCATCAGAAGCGTCGTGGACTGCACTGAAGAGTATATATTCTTCTTACCTTCGAAATGAGAATATAGTACGTATATGGGATACCCTGCCGTGGTACCCTTACTGCCATTACCAACCACTGCTACTCCGTCGGTCGCAGCCGACCATTGGCGCCAGGCTCTCCTTTACATATAGGTCATTATCTCAGCTTTCTCCCGCACGATGAGCCACCGACGTCCCTGACTCAGCCGCATCCATGCAAATGTCGAACATATCGGTTGATCGTCGAGTCGAAGGGCGACGCGACAGTATGGGATGTCACCGCGCACTTGCCTATTCTCCAAGGCAGGCCACTTTCCCTGCATTTGCATGTCTACCCTCGCAGCCGAGCAATCAGGCGTGTCTGCGCTGCGCCTCCCTCCTTTGGTACGTGATAGCCATTACTAAAGCCCGAGGCTGATATTAGGTATAAGACAGACCAATTACTACAGGTACAGAATGCGACCCCGTCCGAACGTCCACGAACTCTCCTACTACCCGACCAACTCCAACTAGAACACTGCCCAGAGGTGTAACCTACCCATAGCCATACTCGCACCCTTCGTCTCGTGCGGAGCGCGTCTCATGATGGCGCGCATCGCGGCGCATCATTCAGGTCTGTACGCCCGCACGATCATCGGCAATTGCGGGCCCTTCTCGATTTCGCTGAGCCGTACGGGCCGCGCGAGGAGGGTCGAGCTCTTGCCGATGTCCTCTACGGGCACGGCCAACTCGAACTCAAAGGCGCGCAACAGCGTGAAGACCGCCGCCTTGATCCTAGATGGGTGGGAGAGGGGGGGAGGGGTTAGGCGTCAGTCCTCGGAACTGCGGAGGCGGGCACGGAGGCGGAACAAGAACGGGGCGGCACGTACTGATTGAGCGAGAACCGGAAGCCGAGACAGGCGTGCTGGCCACCCAGGAAGGTGAGGTTGTTCGCCCATATTCCGGGAATGCTCGCGACCGCTTCGGGCAGCGCGTCCCATCTTTCCGGGCTATTCAAAATGGTCAGACGGGCTGTTGACGTGAAGCGAGGATGGAGGCGTACCGGAACTCGAAGGCATCCTCTCCCCAGAGGGTCTTGTCTCTGTTGATCGCTCGAATTGGAACAAATATAGGTGTGCCCTTGGGCACCCTGAACGCAGCGGTTACCTCAGTTGCCGTACATGCCTAACGTAAGTGGTCTGCTCGTACCATATGCGATCGTGCGGTACTCCGTTGATAAAGACAGGGTCACCCAAGGGTAGCAAGTCGTCCTCCATCGCCATTCGAAGGGTGGAATGTACAGCTGGATACAACCGCACCACCTCGCGCAACACGTTGTCCAGGTATCTCAAAGACATCAGCTGCTCAAATGTAGGAAGATCTGTCGCGATGCTCAGGATCTCCTCCCGGAGCCTCTCCTGGACGTGACGGTAGCGAGCAAGGCTGTACATGAACCACGCTAATGTGATCGCTGTCGTCTCGTGTCCTGCGGTCAGGAAGCTGGAGCGACGTTTAGCGGCAACCTTCAGCCAAGCAGGATCATGTCCCTACGTTGTGCATTCTACGCCACCGATGAATGAGTAAGTTTCATTGGTCTTCACGGGACAGGCGACTCACCATCGATGATCGTCTCGTCAGACAGACGTTGCGATGGGGAAGACGTTGCTTCCAGGTTTGCTTCTACGAGCAGGGCCAGGAAATCTCCTCGTTTTGACCGGCTTGGCTTGAGATGGAGCGGGTCCTGAGCGAGCTCTCTTCGCTTGTCCTCGACCAGCTGTTTTGCGAACTGGCCAGTGACGCTTCGAGCCTTGGCCGATCTACGAGACTGCTCGTCCGGCTGTGTGGCGATGCGCATGAGCGAACTTCAAGGCCTCGAAGATTCAGCGGTGAAAGCATGGCTTACGAATATCCTCAATATCGGGAAGAAAAAACGAAGCATGGGCCAGATCGACATGCGGGTCACCGACTGCGACACCAAGCGAAACGCATCTCGGACCTCGTTTGGTTTCGGGTCTGTGCTCAGGGCTCTGATGTCGTAGCTGAATGCTGTGCGATGGGTGGGCAAGAGGATGCACATGGCTTGATGTTGAATACACTCACCAGCTTCGCCGATAACGTCTAATGTCATCCTATGCACCCAGTCATGAATGTCCACCATGGCGACTCCGCGATTCCTCGTCACCTCCACTGACAGGATGTCTCGGAGCTATAGCGACGCAGGTGAGGTCAAAGCAAGGTTGACGTGCCACGACGAGAGAGCTGGCAGCTGGCACGCACTTGCGATGCTTTGGACAGGAAGAGGTCTGTGAATGCCCGGATCTGTAATGAGCCGAATGCGGGTGTCTGAGCGATCTCGTCAGAATCTGGCGGGTCCGGGAATGAGGGTCTACTTACGACAACTCTCTTCTGCTCAGCATGATGGCAAGGGCGAGATTATTATTAGCGCCCATAGAAGAGCAAGGAACGCGCGGAAGTCTCTCATGGACTCACCTGCCTGCGGTGCTGCTCGCCTGTGGCGTCCGGCAGAATCGTTGACAGCTGCACTCGCAACGGATGCTGTACCACATACCTTCGCTGAGAATGGTCCCTAGAGAGCGCCGTCAGCTCTCACAATTCCAAAGAGACAGGTCGTGACTGCTGACGACACCCACCATTCCCGAGGAGTGTCGCAATGTACGTCCGCACTGCAGGCGGTTTCTGGTAGACGTCGTCCCGCACCAGTATGTGTCCGAGGGCCTTGGTGTCTATAGTGAGGAGGCACCGGTAGGAGAGAACCCTGTAGCTCAGAGTGCGACCGAAATTCCGTATACACTCCTCGTGAACCTCCGTGGGATCTGTCGTCCAGAACCGCCTGGCATAGCCAAAGAAGAGACTGGGGCTGGGTGGTCCAGGAAGGTCTCGGAGACGGTTGTGGAGGAGACTGAGATACAGCGACCAGACTGTCCGCAGCACCGCGCCCAGCACGGCACCAAGGACGAGGAGGCGCGAGTCCGCGATAGGCATCAGGAGAGGGAGGAGGGCGAAGAAGCCAGGGATCGGCACAACGCGGGCTTCTTTGCATCAGTGCGTGTGTGAACTTTTAATTCGGTTGAGCCGCCTGGCTCCAGCACCGGGACGCTGCCCTACCCTCCCACGGCGTAATTCTGAGCATGATCCATATCATATCAGCCACCAGGGACTACGCTACGGACCCATTGGCGGCTCGCCATGTGCCTGGCCATGGCCTCGGCAATACGCTTTTTGTTGTTGATGGCGGTCGAACTCTGCAATCAGATGCTTCACGTTGACATGGTGGAGGTCCTCTCGCCGTTTTCGGCCCCCGCCACAGCTTACCGTTTCCACCATGCGACGTGTCCGGCACCATCGTTTCACAACGCTATGGGCACGGGCGAGTTGTACCGGCCATAGTGGCATGCGGCAAAGTCGGGCACGGTCTGGCAACGCTACACGACGTTGGTCTCCTTGAGGAAAAGGCGGAAAGTCAGCAGGCACGGGATTGATATCGGTGAGAAGGTTTCTGCGTGGTGACAAGCGCCACTGATGACGCGCCCTGTCCTCGCTTTGAAGCCTAATAGGGAGCGACCGAAGATCATCGCCATAGGCCCATTCGGCAACTCAAGCGAGCCTCAGTGCAGCAAGTCCGAGCCATACAGACTCGTCCTCTTCGGGCCATTCAGCGATTCGGATATACTAGAAGAGTACGAGGGCCAGAGCAACGAGCAGGAGAGAATAACACGGGTTGGCAAGACCACGAATTATTTACCAGAGCATCCGATGACAGGGAACATCAACGGGATCTACTGCTGCTGTGCCTGATGAGGATTGGCGCCACAAAGCGTCAAACCTGGCGCTGCGCCCGATTTGGCACTTTGCGTTTGGCGCCGTCGGAACGGCTGCTGTGTACTTACTACAGTAGCACTCTAAAAGAATTCTGACCTATACCTCCGTCATACGTGTCTCCCGCTCTGTCATCTTTCTCTATATTTCCCACAAAATATCCCGGAGTGTATAGCGCTCAGTGTTTCTCTGATCGCCAGGGTACGGCGGATATATGAGCACGTACAGTCAACTGAACGTGTCCGCCACCGCCTCCCCGACTGTCCCAGTCAGGAATGTCAAGAGGAGTGTTTCAAACTGCTGGGCACGGACGGGACTACGGCAATGCGCCTAGTTGCCACAAAACTACCTTGTCTTTGGAGCGTTTGGTGCACTCTGGTTGTCCAACACCCGTTCTACCGTAGGCTCGGCTCTGCTAATGTCGGTATCCTCATCGTCACTGCATATCGCACAGCTCGTTCGAAGTCCTTTTCTCAACAGATTCTGAGGAACCCCAAGTTTGACTCGCTATGCCAGTTGCGCTCGAAAGTCCCTCTATCAGGCAGCACCTTCACGACCAAACATCTGGCGACCCAAGCAGGCGTGAGCCGCGTCAACTATCAGCGTCGGACGTATACGCGGTTGGCAACGAGTCGTGAACCGCGCCTCGGGATACGCACGGCCTATCCGACCGCTGCTCAGCCCCTCATTTCAGGCGATAGCCGTCTGCGTTCATGCCCCTCTGGAAGGTAAGCCGCGCTCCATATCCACGTCCTGAGCACCTCTCGTCCACTCAATCCGGACAAATGAAATCTTGATGGAAATCTAGTGTGTGAGCGTGCCTGCCTCGCAGTGGCAACGGAAGACGCTACAGGGACGCTTTGCCTTCTTGAGGGCGGGCGCAGCCGGTTAGATCTCTGCTCAAATGTGTACCTATCCCAGAGCGATAATCTCCCAAAATTTGGGCGAGTGTGGCACGGAGGCTATGTGTGAGGAGGTGCGCGCAGTGGGAAACCCGAGTGGCTACTTACATGGCTGCAATCTCTGAGTGTCTGTGAGGAACGACCCCATTCTTCTGCGGTGTTGACTTCTATGAGACGCATGAAGGCCGGGGAATCGGAGCGACTCGTCTATGCGACGATGGTGCTCATCTGCATGCCCTGGCATCATCACCGTCATCCCTCTACCATCATCTCTATGCTTCAGTGCCCCAGAGGTGTAATTGAGCATCGCGACGTGCTCTTCGCAGCTTCCATAAATCCCTGGCGGAGACGCTCCCATCCCATACGCATCTGTCATCGACTTCCTGGGTGAGGACTACAGTGAACGCACGGGTTCGTGACACGATGTGCTTTGCCCGATGCCTATGGGACCACTGCACGGTATAGATGTACCTTCATCGTGGCAGTCGTATATGCCAGTATTTCCTTCGCACTGTACCTTTCACCCACTCTCCTGACCGATTTGCGGACGTCTAGATGTTTCCCAATGCTGAAGTTCGACGTCATGCTTATGTCTCTACTAGCGACGTTAGTATGCTAGCACGACCATCTGCACCGTGACGTGCTCTCATTTGGCTGGTTATCTCAGTTCAGCCCCGCCATCTTCTCAAAGCGCGACACCAGTGGCACCGCAGCAGAAGCCTTCTCCTCCACGCTCTTCAGCATTTACCCTGTCACTGAGAGCAAATCGCACCAGCCTGCAGTTCTTCGGGTCTGGGACGATTATTCGCGTCCGATTCCTTCGTCGAGGTCAAAGCTATCACGGACGGGACGGTGAAGGTATCATCGCCGTGCCCTTTGGGTAGTGATGCCGCAGAGTCGAGTTGAACTCGACGACCAACTCGACTCGGTGTCCGAGTTGTATGATTTGGCTCCACGAGTTGTACCTAGTCTGGAAAGTACGACTACCAGCTGACTCGAGCCGGATGGTAATCAAGCCTATTTTTGGTAGAGCCGGCGCTTCTGTGCCCCCCCCCCTCAGCCGCCGCCGCCGCATTGCGACGTCGCAAGAGCCTGTGCGACTTGCCATGGCTTGTACATAGGTCATGCATATATACTGTATGGCACGGCTGCTAAGACATTAGGGAGCAGCACCCGTCGAGCGGCCTCAGTGGGATCGCCAGTGAGTCATTTCTTAAACAGGCAGCCTATACGTCATAGCTTGCCAACTCGACTCTCCGCAACTCGACAAATCGAGTTTGACTCTCCGAGTTGCGCCGAGTTCCACTGACTCGACTCGGCTAACTCAACTCTGCGGCAACACTACCTTTGGGTGCGTCGGTTCGGGTTGCATCACGCCGGTCGTAGGTTTTTGCTCGTATGGCAAGATGTGTTGACGAAGTATCGGGATTTCAACGCCAACTTAGCGCCTGCATGGTTCTGGCCCTTCCGTTGCAATATGCGCACTTGACCGTAGTCAGGATGCTCGCCTCAACGACGCGGTTATGGTCTTGGCCACGTTACGAACGAGGTGTGTCGGCGGACCGCTATCCGCTCCTCAGGTGAGCACGAGCCCGTTGACGATATCCTAGTCCGCCAGTGTCCATGAAGCGTTCTATGAGCCCCGTCAGCCTTTAGGGGCCTTATCTGATCGCGATTCTTCGTGAGGCTTGTTGGAGGTGAGTCCCAGAGAGGAGATATTCTAGGGACCTTCGCAGACGCCTAGTTAGATCGTTGGCGCTAGACCATCTGTTCGCTAGAAGTCTGTGCGGAGCAGCAGCAGACACCGCAGACGTCTTACTCAAGCGCGCCGCGGACATGACGCAGAGGCTATAGAAAGCCCGAGAAGGATAGGAGTGGCCGATACCGCCGATACAATGAGCATCGCTGAGACGTGTCGTAAGTGTCGATAGAGGCTAATCCACATGAGCATGGACAGAATGAGCGCTAACTCCGACGGTCACGTACAGTACTACCATATCAGAGGCGGTGCGCAAGGCCGCACGGTGAACGCTCTCGTACTCTCCGCCGAGGGAGAAAACTCAAGCAGGAGCGGGCCTTCAGACCGGCGTTCGCGGTCTAGTCCGCTACCGTACCGAGGATTACTGGGATATGCTGTGGGGTTGGAAAAAGGACAGGAATATGATGTGTGCGTTCATGTACAGTAAGTTTACATGAGGTCCTAGGAACTGAACTCTCGCCCTGATTCCGAACTATGCTGATAGTCTCATAGGAGCTCAAGGAGATGGAAACGCTGAGTTGATGCCCATGCTCGTCAGGCGCACGCACTTACAGGCATGCAGGTTGTAATGGCAGCCAAATAAGGTTCTGAGTCAAAAGTGACTGAACCTATCGCAAACGAACAGCGTTTGGCGGAGGGCGCGACGCATTTTGCGTACTCCAATATCTTCTCACAATCTCATCTTGAACAGACACATCTCGAGGAAAGAGGCGCTCGTCGGGATCCTTTGACGATTTGGGCAGTCGGACGTGTAGCGACTCGGAGGTTCTGCGTCGCCGTGTGGTGCTGTTTCACTCTCTGCAGACCGCCTTCGTGCTCGTGTCAATGGGGAAGGCGAGTCCGAAGCCGCCGTACCCTCTCCCTGGCAATGTATTGATCGTGCGCAGCATGTCTTCATTGGCAAGTCAGACCGACGTATGTTCTCTTGGAGATGCGGAGCAGAGTCAGACGCCGGTACTGCTCTTCACACTGACCCACAGGCATCGCTACTGTCACTGCCACTTCTAGTGTAAGCAACATCCGTACACGCAAGTGGGGATGGCAAACACCCCCCTCCCCCCCCTCCCCCCGCCTCTTCGCCCACGCACCTGGACGAGATCAATGGCATGGGCGTCTGTGGTCGTTCGTCCGCCCGAGCGGCTGAGTGCCCTCGTGCACCGTCTCCGCCAACACGAACCCGTCCGTTTGACATCAGCCCACGCGCGAGCTGGTGCCGGCGGTCCCAGCTCATGTCGCCATGCGTGCCCCTCAGACCGTGACTGCCGCGGCCGGAGCGCTCAGCCGCGGGAGCGAGTTTCCATTGAATGGAGGTGCTTCCATTCTCTCATCGTTGCCATCGCCGCTCCGCCGGGGCAGTCGTCTCTTTAGATAGGCACGGAAGACGGAAGGTACGTTACGTTATGCCGGTGGGGTGGTGGACAGGGGTTGGTCCGCGTGCACCATCTGTGCGACTCCGCGCGCGCCGTGGTAGGGGTCGATCTCCCACCGATGGCACGCTAGATCTCCAGGTCGGGGCGGGTGAGTCGTGTAAGAGGCAGGACTGGGTGGAGGTATGAAGGTATGCATCATTCTACCGACTCTTCTGGAGGAGCGACGACGGATACCGTCACCGCACCGTCCGATCGGCTCTCTCGAGCAGAGCAGCGCCCGGCGGACGCGTGCTGGATACCGTACTGTACTACCGCATATGCTGCCATGTGTCCGGGGGCGTTCGCATGTCTTCAGACGTCTGAGTGGGTACAGCTGAGTAGGCGACGTCCCGTCTATGCTCGCTGCTGCGGCCTGCCCTGTCCGACCTGGATTGGGTACCAGCGTTCGCGATGGACGTGGAGCGCGACCACTGCACACTCCTTCCCGAATCAGTCGGGTCCACCATTCAGCACGGTATAGACTGTCACTCTTGCTGCTCGTGCATGCTCGGGAGGTCGGCATACCAGTCGGTGCGGTGCGCGGTCTTCCCGGCGCGGCGACCAGTAAGTACCGAGTGCTCGACCTTCGTACATAGTAACATACAGTACAGCACCATCCAGTGAATCGCCGACACGTGGGCCCAGCCGAGCTCAGTTCGTGGCTCATGCACCTCAGCAGCCTTGCGTCACCGTTCCAAGTCTGGTCATGTGTGCACCCGTGGTGGCCCGCCCCGCCGGTGAGACCTGCGCGGTTCAGGTAACGTGCACGTCGTGCGGTTGCTTGCGGGTTCTTATTTCATCTGAGGACGTACGCGTGAGAGGGCGCGCGCCGCGCGCGGTTCGCGCGTTGGCGAAGCGCAGTGCAGCGGGGTGGGTGATACTGTAGGTGAGACAGGTGAAAGCGCACGAGGCGCATGACTGTACCGTGGGTTCGTCGTCCGGCGGGTCCCTCCGCGCCGTTGCGGGCCAAGAGATGACGACGCGTCATATCGAGCCATGACCATGAAAAGTCAAGTCCACGTTATCTACTGTGACACGGGCGGCGATAGCTAACCGGGCGGAAATAAGTAACATCGAACCGGACCACACATTCTTACATGAGCCGTCGGCACGGAGAGGGAGGGTGGCGGTATGGGCGTGGCGAGCTGATGGGAGGGACGGGGCGAGGCGTTGCGTAGTGTGACGGGAGTAGGGTATTTTAATGAAATGCTGAATGATGCGCAGACGGAATGACTCAGGCGTAGGAGAAGAGAGGGTGTAGTGCTGCTGTGCGCTATGGAGGCGATCCGGGAGATGCGTGCATGTACAGAAACGAGGACGACATTACGTCGGGTCCGACTGGGGCCCCAGAGCTGCTTATTGAGCTGTTGACACCACTGTCGACCACCCCGCATAGGGACGAGACGGGCGCGCTTAGGCGCTGGCGGGGTTGACCTGCAGCATGGGCGGCAGCGCCGCCAGCTCGACGCTCGTCGCGTTCGGCTTGACCGGGCTCTCCTCATCGTCGGACCCGCTCGTGCGCACCCCGCCCGAGCGGGCGCCTCCCTGCCCCTGCCCCTGACCGCGCTCCTGGTCCTGCACCTGCTCGCCCGCCTTGAGACCGTACTTCTCGTCCGTGAACTTCTGCATCGGCACCTCGCGGAGCATGAGCAGCGTGAGCACGCCGCCGGCGCTGAACCCGAGCATCGCCTTCCACACGACCGCCATCGAGGACGCGAACGCGACCCGGACCTCGTTGCGGAGCGGCTCGTCGAGCGTGTGGATGATGGGAATCGCGGCGTACGCGATCTCGACGCCCTCCGGGAACTGCGCGGCGAACTCCTGGGGGAGCCGCTTCTTGAGCTCGTTTTGGAGGATACTGGCGGAGATGGCGACGCCCCAGGTCTGTGTGCCGATGGCTGTGTCAGTTTCAAGACGGCGCCGGTAGAACGGAGACCGTGCGGGCAGCCGATCGCTCACCTGGGCGAAAGTTCGGCAGAAGTTGTAGAAGGCTATCGCGGCCGCCGCCCTCGTCACGGGCAGAGGTGCAAGGATCGGGAAGATCGTGCACGCCCACTGCAAACACGCAAATCATCGTCATGTCAGCTCCGCAGATCACACGTCCCCATATCCCGCAAACGCTCAACTCCCTGGGGGGAGGGGAGGTTGGGTTCATGGATGAGAAAAAGACGACGTACGACGATACCAACGCCGGCGGCAGAGATAACCTGGAAGCCAGCCCACATGGAAGCTGGCGAGTCGGCCTTCAGGAGCGTGAAGAGGCCAGCGGCGATGATGGTCAGTATCCAGCCGAGGTAGTTCGCGGGCCGGTACTTGTTCATCGCTTTGACAGTCACGCCGCCAATGAGCGAAAACGGTGAGCAAACGAGGGCGGTAGCGAACAGCTGCACGCTTGACCGGATCGGGCTCGAGTCCTGGCACGCTTGGAAGTATACCGGCATGTAGTCTTTAATGCGGTCGACAACGAATCAGTTGGACAATCGAGGAGCCAGAATCACGGAGGAGCTTACAGATGACGGATATGCTGACGATACCGTGCAAGAACGTCGAGATATAGCTACGAGTGAAGGGCGCAGTCAGCGGTCGCTTCTCACCATCACCCTCCTCTTGGACCTACTGCGCGCCGGACGCGCCGTGGCCGGAGCAAAATGTGCACTTACCCGCTAAGACTCGTCCTGTTGGCCATAATGTCGAACGGGAGTGTTGGCTCCCTGGGAACGAAGTACTCAAAGACGAAGAAGCAGGCCATCAAGACCGCACCAATAATGAGCGGCGCCAGGACGTGCGCCGAGCCCCACGGGAAGCTGATCCCGCCCCATGTCAGACCAATCAGCGCAAGGGTTGTGCCCGTAATGATGAGGAGGTTTCCACTGTATCAAGCTGGTCAACAAGAGTTGGGGACTGGAAAGCGGGAGAACACGCACACCCAGTCAATGCGGGCCAGTTTCTCCTGCAGGGTTCCAGGAGGCGTGCGGACCTTCAAGAAGAGGGCGACGAGTGTAAAAGCGATACCAGCAAGCGGAAGGTTCAGATCTGTAGGTGATCCTTGAGGACGTGGGAAGGGCCCCGTAGGAAGGTGTACGTACAGAACAACCATCGCCAGGTGGCCTTCTCGGCAAGCGAGCCTCCCTGTGAAGGTACGTCTCATTCAGCGAGGTCCACGATGTACAGAAGCAACATGGGCGACGCACAATCACCGGGCCAATTGCAGCGGCAAATGCCCATGTCAGAACGAGGAGACCTTGGTAAGCACCCCGCTCTGCAAGAGGAACGAGGTCGGAGATGATGATGGAGGCCATGTTGATGATACCACCGCCACCGATACCCTGCACCGCTTAGTGATTGCACAAGGATCAGCCACGGACGATACCCAAAGAGGAGGAAACGGCAGACATACTCCTCGCTGCGATGAGCATCCTCATGCTCTTGGCCGCGCCCGCGAGAGCGCTTCCGACGAAGAAGAAGCCGACGCACGTCATCATGATTGGCCGGCGACCGAGGATGTCGGCGAGGCGGCCTGTGGTGGGGAGGATGGCGGCGGCGGCGAGACCGTAGGCGGCCCCGACCCAGACGAAGAGAGAGCCGCCTTTGAGGTCGCCTGTGATGGTCGGGAGTGCGGTGGAGACGGCTGTGACGTCCATGGCGCTGAGGAAGTTGCAGACGACGACGGCTGTGAAGCAGAGCCAGAAGCGGGAGTCCTTTGGGGTCTTCCCTGGCGGCGGGGGGGCGACGAGGGAGGGCTGGGATGCGTCTGCCATGATCTTGTCTTCGGAATGGGTGCTGGCCATGGCCTCCGACTTGGGCTAGTTACGAGTCCGACCTGGCGGTGGCGAGTGTCGGGAGATGGGATGGCGCAGACGGTTGGAGAGGAGGGGAGAAGGGCGTGAACTGCAGCAGCGGCAACGGGAGGAGGAGCAGCAGCAGCAGCAGCGGATCGACGAGATGAGCGACAGGGCCTATTCCGGGCGTGGCGTGGGCGGACGTGCGAAGCGACCTCCTACATATATCGCACGGCCGGGGCCGGGACACGCACGGACGGATTCAGCGTCCACGCCTCCGGCGCACGCCCCGCGACTTCGGATTCAAACGCGCCATACTCGCCTCGCCTCGTGGGAAATCGCCCACTTCTCCTCCGCCCACCGAATCGCCGCCGGAAGAGACAGCACAGAAAAAGGAGGCGAGGCGACCACCCCGCGCGCCGGTCGCGGCATCCATCACCTCCATGTGTTGCCGTGTCTGGCTCGTCCCAGTGCGCGGCCGGCGCGCCCTCCCCAGTTTCACCGCTCGTCGCACCGCCCGCACAGAAGCCTGCACATTGCCACAAAGTCGACTCCCTGCCTCGACATATGCGCAGGAGGGACGTGATGGATGCAGAATCGCCCTAGAAAGACCACGGCGATAGCAGCAACGGAGGGCTACGGGACATCTTTTGCCGGTAGACGTGCAATGCAGTCTCCCCGTGCAGGTCAGCGAGCGATAGCGGGGGTGCGACAACTCTGCGCGCAAAGGCTATTCTTGCGTGGGCCCCCGATGCGGGATCTGAGACCATCGAGAGAGGATTCAGAGTCAAGAAGCTCGTCCGCGTCGGCGGTGCGCTTGCAAGTGGCGCGTTTGGCGAGTCCCACATCCCCAGCACAGCACCAGCACCGTACAGTACTTACAGCAGCAGCAGCACCGTGACCCCCCGCCACGGCCCCCCGCCCCTCCGCCCCTCCGGATCGGCGCCTGCCTTTGCTCCCGCGAGCGCCCAGCTTTGGCGCCCGCTCAACCGCCCAGTCCAGCGTTTAGCCTCACAATCCCCCAGGACCCCCGACAATGGGTGGAGAGGCCTGAGGAGAAATTCCCGAAATCATCCTAACATGGGTACGGACAAATCGCTCAAATTTTGGCCCAAAAAGGTTCGGATTTTCCTCAGGCCCGGCCTCCGGCCGGGCTTCGAGTACGGACATCCTCAAGCCTTCAACGCCGTTGGGACTTAACCTCAATAATTAATGAGATTTCTTCCCATGGCTGGGCTGAGGAAATCGACCAATTTGGCCGTATATATGATGGGCAACTTTTGAGTACGGACAGCCCTCAGGCTTCCGAGAGCGGCCGCTGGCGCGGTACGGATTTGCCTCCGGCCTGAGAGCCGGATCAGGTGTATATTGGGTACGGATTTTCCCCAAGCCTATCCGATTTTGGGACCATACCGGGTACGGATTGTCCTCAGGCCTCCCTACCCATTGTCGGGGGTCCTAATCCCCCCCGTCGATTCATTACTCGGTGCTCAAGCGCTCGTCCTCGCTCACCCTCCTTCGGCCGCACCCGAGTCCTCTCTGGTTTCATCGCACCGCTCACCGTCCTCGTCTATCATTAGCTCCAGTCTGTCGCTCCGCATATATTCAATGCACCCACAGGCGCGATGCGCCCTTGTGACTACACTCTCGGCGAACGGTTCAGTACGCTAGTTTGCTCGCTCATTCGTCTAATCAGACCAGGTATGGCATGAAACCCCGGTGAAGATGGCCCCGTGCTCACCGGCAGCCTCGCAGCAAGTCACAGGGCCATCCGCACTCGCGACTCGGTAGCAACGGTGTGCAAAGCGAATTGGAATCCAGATGACAGATACCATGACTCCTCTGAACCTGTCTGGCAGAGTTGGCAATCATCCGTACAACAGCGCAATGGCAGTCGTGGTCCATAAGTAAACCCTCTCGGCGAGGCTCGAGCTCCATGATCAGCGGCGTTCAATCGCGAACATCCATCAAGATGCATCATGTCTTGAGTTTCCTCACCTTGGCTTGACGTTTCTCCTGATATAAGATTCCCTTGTCACCGAGGTACGTACTGTCCATATGGAGGGTTGCCTCGTACTGGGCCCTTCTCCCAGGTAAGCTGTTGTGTATCGGGACATGTCACCACTGAGGCAACATCTCTCCTACCTAGTATCACCTGCGCTCGACTCTCTCACTGCGCCGCACCCAAGTGAGAGGGCTGACAAAGGCCGGCCGTCATGCACAGCGACGATGGCCGCTTCTCCATCTTCGAAGCTACGGAATCCATTGCTGTGCACAGGATGCCCGGGCGAGTTCTCCGAACGTTTTCACTGTTCTCCGCTGTTCTCTGGCTCTCTCGGATGCACTGACGACGATGACGGTGGCCGGCATACCGTCAGTGCAGGCTTCCCTTCATCAGCCGGCTGACAGGTGAAGACCGAAGGCAATCAGCTTCGGTTTGCGATGCAGTGAGAGCTCGACGCGTATTCGTCCGTCCTCGTTGGCGGTCAGACAGATTCTGCTGTGACGAGGCCGCACCATCGCCGCCGAGAGGAGCACTTCGTCTCTGCCGATGAGCATGCCCGCACCTTCTGCCGACGACGGAGACCCGCCGCGACATGATGGCGGCGATTGAGTTTGTTGGAACTCGCGTCTCGAGATCTCACGTCCACAAGCTCGGAGAGTGCCCACGGAAGTGCATCGTCATCGGCACCCCTACCACCACCACCACCACCACCACCACCATCAACATCCTCATCGCCGGCTCGAATTTGGAAGTTGTTTGTTGGATGTTCACACCGCCAGAGCGAGAGAGTGCCATGTCTCCATTGAGCACCCCAAAGCTTCCGTCCCTTGATGCATGAAGCCCAGGCGGGTGTCGTGAGCCTCGGCGAGTCTGCGTATAACCCTCTCACCTGCGCTGTGCCTCGTTACTTCCAGTCCTCATCCTTCCGTAACCCCGCACGCACGCACCTCCCCCAACGTGCCTGTCCCTTCTCGCTGGTTACGTTGCGCGCGTCAGCCATGTCGGACCTTGTGCGAGTGTTGGAGGCGCAGGGCGATACGTTCGCGGCGCTGCCGGGCGTCCCGGCGCTGGACAACACGTTTGGCGTCATCCTCGTCTGCACGTTCCTTGGGTGCATGTGAGTCCCCGCAGGGGTTGTGTGCGGCGCTGTTGTGCTGTGTTCTCCCGTGGGGCGCCTTGCGTAGCGGACGCTGACGAGTTGCTCATTGTGCTGCTCGCTGGCCGGGCGCGCGCGGACAGGTTGTTCGGGCTGACGAGCCACCAGACGTATCGCTACTTCCGGCTGTACCTTTCGGACCCGCTTGGGATGAAGGCGTTTGTGAGTGATTTCGCGCGGGTCAAGGCTGACGTTCACCGGTCGGTGATGCTGAGGGCCGAGGGCTGGTTGTAGGTTCTGTTCATTCTGTGCGTGCCTTGCGCAAGACTTGCCATTGCCAGTGGGCGAGGCCCGACTGACGTTGTGCACAAACAGAGGGCTCGACATTGGACACTCCGTGATCGCCATGCACATCTGGTGCGTGTCTCACCTTCTCTGCACGGCGGCTGCCAGCCGGAGCAGACGTGTGTTGATTGGGGGGATATAGCTACTTCTACCTCGTCACGAACTACTTCAACCCTATCCGGCTTTTGTATGGGGTCTGGTGGGTACCTAGCGACGTGGTCTGGCTGCTACAAAGCGCGCTGAGAGCCGCGTTCTCGTGCGGATCGGTGTACGACTAGGTCAATCAGGGTGCGTCGATCGTGTGCGGAGATGCGAGCTGTCTAGGACGAGCGCTCACCCATGCTACGCTCAGCTTACAGTCATCTCCACGGTGAGCACCGATGCTGGTGGCGGCTTTGCTAACGCTTTCCAGAGGAAGCTGAGCTCAGCTCGTAGGGCTGCGTGATCGTGGTCTCGCATGTGTGAGTAGAGATGCGGACGAATCGGGTGTGCGGCGATTGACTGCCGTACCGGTCCTGCTCAGGTTCTATTCTCGCCGCGTGTGGCGTCGTGCGTACATGCCTCCTCCTGCTGGCGTTCTTTCAGCTCAGCTCACTGCGTCGGGTTCTTGCGCTGCAGTAAGTAACAAGCAGATCTGGCCGATGGTCGTCATCGTAAGCGTCCCACACATGCTCTATACGCCGGTGTATATTGAAGGGGGAGCGTTCTCAATGCGACGCGGTGACTGGCTCGTTGTAGGGCGTACTGCTTGTCAGCGAGTTCGGTGAGTGCGCTGTGTCGAAGCGAGGCAGCAGAAGCGAGACCGCTCACCTTCGTGCTCGTACGGACAGCGTTGTGCATCGGTAAGTCTTAGCTCTGGACGGCGTCGCCGGACTATAAGAGACGAACGGAGCTGATGGCTCTGACGTGTGACGTTCGACAGCGTCCACCGTCGAAGCGTTCGTCCAACCGAGCTTCCAGGCTTACCAGCACTACAACGTGCGTCGCCTCGGCCTCGGATCCCCTGTTCCACGGGTCGGACTGAGAGGCTGTTGTGGTTCACGCAGTGGGTGACGTGCTCGACGCTTGCGGTAGCGGTCGTGCTCGACCTGTTCATCGCCGGCCTGCTCATCTTCTACCTCCGCCGGAGCCGGACGGGGTTCAAGCGCACGGACTCGCTCGTGGACGTGCTCATGGTGTACACGATCAACACGGGTGAGTGCCAGGGCCGCATGATACGGTCGGAAGAGCCGGTGTTCAGCAGGTGGTGGTTGTTGCTGTGCGCGTGCGTTTCCGCCGTGCGGCGCACAGGGCTGTCGACGAGGTACGTTTCGCTGACCAGGAACGGAGGCGTCTGAGCTGGAATTGGAGCTTTCTATATAGTATCATCAGCTTGATTGCGTCCATCACGGTACGTTCAGCCACGCCGCCTCAGATCTCTGTGTGTGCTCTGGTTTTCGGATGTCTCATCACGCACGCAGGCGATCACGATGCCAGGGAACCTGATATACAGCGGAGTGTACATCATCGCGGCGAAGAGTGAGCGCGCTCCTTGCCTATCGGCCCTGCTCACATCCCGGACTGGACTGACGGTTCGTTGGGTGGACGCAGTGTACGCGAACTCGCTCTTGGCGGTGTAAGCACGGGACGGCGTATATGGCGAGAGGAACGATCCTGACGCGTCGTGTCACCCAGGCTCAACTCCCGCCGTTCTCTGATAGACAGAGGGCTCGAGGGCTTCGAGACGGGATCGCTGGGACTCCAGGTGGTGACGGCGCGCCATCGCAAAGGGGGGCCTCTCGGGCTCGCATCGCCCACGTCTCCCAAGGTACGTAAGCGACTCGTCCGCCCCTCCTCTTCCTGCGTTTTCGCGCGTGTTCTGCACGGTGCTTATGGGTCGCGACGGGCCCGCGCGCGCTGTGTGTGTGTGTGTGTGTGTGACCGCCGCCTGCAGCTCGTGGCGCAGATTCCGACGGTGATCGACGTGAAGGTGACGACGGAGGTGTTCTGCGACGACGATGTCGACGGACGGGGCTCCGTCGCGGGCCGGAGCGTGGAGTGGAACGAGGTGTCGTCGGTCGACAAGGGCGCGAACGCGGGCGTGGGTGGGTTGCCGGTGCCCACCGCGAACGTCATCCTCGCGTCGGAATGCGCTGCGTAGGCCCGGAAGATCGTGTGTCGCGCGCTGTCGAAGTTGAAATGGATGCCGCATGTCATGAGTGCTGATTACCGTACACTGTAACTTATCCACGTATTTCCTGTCGAGATGTCGTATGATGCACTCGTTCTTGCACTATTGTCGAAGGAATGGTTCGGGACGACGTGCAGCACATGGCTCGCGGAACTTGGAGGAGGGATCGGACGATGGTAACATGGCAGTTGCGAGCTGAGATTGACAGGGAGCGCTGGGAGCAACGTGGCCCCCGTTAGCGCTGGGCGTCGGCATGTAGGCGCTGGTAGCCGTGAAGCTCGGAACGGGAACGTTTTACGATCGATCCTCGGGCGGCGCCTTACCGTTTTTGGGAGATGTGGAGTCTCATGTGCGGCTGTGATCCCCCGCCACAGCACCAACAAACGCCATCAACGCGCCAAGCTTCAGGCTGTGCAGCAAGTGTGTGTACTGTACTCCTACCGTCCACAACGCATGCACGAATGCCGCTCGAGCGGAAGGTCTGTAGCTGTGCGATGTGAGGGACCCATTGGGGCTTGCTGATGCTGCGGTCGGCCTCGGACGGCGCTCGGGGCCATCTGCCGCACGTAGAGCGGTGTTGATGGTGCTGAAAACCCGGATTTGACTTCGGAGGCATTAACGAGCGTGCGAAGCCTGAGGCCGTCGGCCGTCGACGGGTGTCGGCGATGGTAGCGGCGAAGAATAACACATCGACTCGATTCAAAATTGGAACGGTGCGCATGCCCGCGCCCTATGCTGCGCTGCGCCGCGACGAGCGTGGCATCCGGCGAGGAAGGGAGGGACGGCAGCGAGCAGGCGTCTGTCTGTGCGATCTTCCCGTCATCCCGCGGACTTCGCGCAGGTGATATTCCCAGCTCGGGCCCTGTCCCGCTGAGCTGCGCCCCACTCCCCGTCCGCGCCCGGCCTCTCCAGGCGATGGCGGACTCGCTTCTCGCTGGGCTGCTCCCCTCTCTCCGCGAGCTGAGACGACCCTCTACCGTTGCGCTCATCTAGTCGCTGGGTCTCTATCATGGCTTCGTACACCACAACCACCGTCGCACCGTCTTTCCCCATCAAGCGCGTCAAGGAGGGCCTCCGGCTCGTCGCGAAGCGTTACGTGCCAGAGGCCAGCAACCGCGACGGCTACACCCTGCTCCTCTTTCACTGCGCCGGATCCCGTACGTCTCTCTCTCTCTGTCTATGTAAAGACGGTTCTGCGCTGCATGACGAGGATACTGAGGTGGAGGACGGTCATACAGACAAAGAATCTTGGGAGCCGACGCTCGACTCTCTGCTGCTCGCAAGGAACCCGATAACGGGCGTCCCCGTCGTCCGCGAGGCGTGGTCGTTTGAGATGCAGAACCACGGAGAGGCGGCGTCGCTCAACCTCGACGCGCTCAAGCAGCTCGAGTACCCTCTCAGTGCGTCTTGCACCATTGCCGGGGTGACCGGACTCACTCGACGCCGTCTGCTATAGCTGTCGAGGAGTGGGCGGAAGGCTTCAAGCGGTACATCGCCTCGGGCGCACTCGACGGACACAAGCTGGTCGGCATAGGACACTCGCTCGGGGCTAGCGCGATGTGAGTGCGTGCAGCCCTGATCGTCGCTCGTGCGAGCGGTACTGACGGCCGCCTCCGCCCTGGCCAGGATTCTCGCGACGATCGCAGACGATGCGGGCCCGCCGGTGAGCTACCGGGCGGTCGTGCTCGTCGAAGACGCGCTGATGGCGCGCGCGACGTACGAGGCGACGCGAGAGGAGAGCGACGCGACGCTGAAGATGGTTTTCGAGGCGGTCACTCGGCGGCGGGACGTCTGGACCAGCCGCGAAGAGGCGTTCGCGTACTTTCAGAAGCGCATCCCGTGGGTCGGGTGGGACCCGCGCGTGCTCAAGCTCTACGTCGTGCGTCTCTTCGGCGCACAGTCGTCCCGTTTTCTGTTCGCTCACGATGATGCGCTCCGCAGCAATATGGCCTGCGGGAGATCGAGGTCCAGGAGGGCGACGGGAAGGCCACGAAGGTGACGCTGGCGTGCTCGAAGGAGCAGGAGGGGTTCTCGTATCAGCACATTGCACCGCACTTCCGCGTCGGCGACCGGCTGCGCACGCTCGACCCGTCGCTGCCCATCCACTTCGTCCACGGTGACCGGCCTGATGTGATGTGAGTGTGCGGCCGGCACCGACGATGGCCGTTGACTCTGAAGGCTGCGTCTTACAGGAGCCCTTCTCATATGCACGGGTCGATCGTAGCGCTGCCTCAGAAGGTCGCGTCCGTCCAGACGGTGCAGGACGCAGGACACTTCGTGCGTACTGCCCTCCCACCTATCGGTTCCGTAGGTCGTGCTAGGACACTTCTAATCTATGCGTTTCGACGTATAGGTCGTACAGGAAAACCCGACGCAGTTGGCCCTTGCTCTCAAGAAGATAATCGAGAACATGGCGAGCACACGCGCGAGCCTGTGAGACCCGTATACGTTGAAGAGATGGGATTGAGACGCCAGTCATCTAATCGGTGCGCACTTGAGGGTATATTTCATGGATATATGGATAGATGCGTGTCCCGTGCAAGGGCCTTTGGTCGGTGGAGTTCGAGCCGGGAGTGACAAGCTGTCAGGAACATACCTTCTAAGCTCACGAAAACTGCGTCTCGGGGGCACACAGCATGTTCGGAGAATCTGTTCGGCGCTCTTCGGTGTCCTGCTTGTCAGTGCATGCAAGGCTAAACGCGATGGGCCCTTGGACCGCCTGCCACCCGTGCCTCTTCAATCTGTGTCGATGTTTGTACTGTTGACAGGTTGACGTCCCTTACCGCATCATCATATGGCACAATTTTCCGAAGTCGCCTGAGCACTCCGTCCTCCCGTGCCAAGGTGACGCATGCCAGTGGATAGCAATGAGCCGATCCGGGGCGTGCGAGTGGGCTGTGCTACGAAGATTGTGGGAGCGCGCGGCACTGTCGAATCCGCTGGAAATCTTCGCGAACTCTCATAGCGAGGTTCGACGGGCTGATGCTGGGAACCGCGATATCAGTGAACGTGCGGGCCATCGTACGCAGCAGGCGCAGCGTCGGTCGAGGTGGTGGACCCTGTAGAATGAAGTAAGCCTCTATGGTGGTGACCGATCCTTGACGTGGATGATGCCATCCTCTCAGCTGTCACGCATGCGTGGTTGGGCCGGTGTTCCCTACCCGAATCCAGACCATATGGTGCACAGGCACCGCACGCCAGACCGCCCGACTCGGCCGCGCGGAAGGGTAGGTCTCCGCAGCGACGGCGATTAAAAGAAGGAACACATAACAGTGAAAGAGGACGTCGTCATCCGCAGTGATGCCCCACCACCACCAAAGTCGCTCAGGGGGCTGGTGGCAGACCCGGCTATGTGATCACGATGGAGCGCGAACTCCGGATCGTTGCAGCCTTGGACGGGCCACGAATGTGACTGCCAAACTGGCTTCGGCCGGAGCGTGTGGCGCCTGAGTGTGAGGCCTTTGAGGCGTCAGTCATGTCACTGCAGTTGTCCTGCCGAAACTGTACGAGAGTCGTCGGCGGACACGGAGAGCCCTTGACTCGTGCACTAGGAATAGACAAACAGCTGGCCAAGGTTACGGCTTGTCGGCAACGCTCTTCAAGTGACTGATCCGAAGCGCAAGAATTACATTGATATCGCACCCTGCTGTAGGACCCTGCATCAGTGGCTCCGGGACTGAGAACATTCAGGCTTACCGGGAAGACACTGGACTGTTGGAGAGCAATGGCAACCACGCTAGCGTCACAGTGCCAGATCAATCTTTGTGTGCGCGCGCAGTGGACGATCGGCTCGATCGACCACCATCGGCCGGCGGTGGCGGCGCCGTAAAGCCCGCCGGCATGTCGAAAATCGCCGGAATGCAGTAATAGATCGGGTTGGGACCAAGGGCACAATTTGTCACAGCTTGGAATTGAAAGGAATGGTTTCTGAGGCAACGAAGCGCGCGCGGCGCCCGGGATGCTGGGATCTCCGAAGGCTGGAACAAAATACAGCGTCAGGTTCGTAGCTGCTTGAGCGACGCGCATTACCAATGCTGGTAGAATAGTATTGCAGCCTTTCAAAAACGACGAGCGAGAGTTTCAGAGTGGCACGGCAAGGCTTGATGCTGGCGCGGAGTAGACATTGGTGGCTTTCCCCTCCCCCTCCTCCCTCACTTCCCTCCCCCCTCCCTCCTCGGAAAGCAAGGCTGCAGTAGTCCAAATTCACGCCGCTCCCAGTCGGAAGATCCTCGCCGTCCAATCATCCCAACGGCACCTTGCAGCATCACATCTAAGGTTACCTAGATGCATGCCTTATCATCGGATTGACATCATCGCGGAAAGCAATCCTGCAAGGAGACATCACAACATTGATGAACCCACCGCCTCAAGTGACCCTTGCGAGCTTCAAACCTTCAGGGTTCAGGCCTCAGGCCCGGGTCCCGGAGGCTCCGCGATCGAGTCTATCAGGCTACAATGAACTTTATCCGCCGGCTCAGCGGCTCGCCTGACGGTGAACGAGCCCGCCGCGTCGCATGTGCTCCGTACTTACAGCACCGTTACCCCGAAGTCCGTTCGGAACGCAGCACCTGTCAAGAGTGCAGGCGCCATGCGCGTGCTTCACAGTGAGGTGGGCTTTGGCTCTGCGCTCAGGAGCTGGCGGAAGCGTCATACGAGGCTCGAATATGCAAGTGAATACGAGCCTGAGGTCGCACCGCTGTTACGAGAAGGCGGGCCCTGTCCCTGGGAATTCTGGAAGGTCCGGTGGCCCCACGCGGATTCCCCGCGAGAACGGGCCAAGCACTTGGAGACGGCAACGGACCCGGCGCATTGACTCACCAAGCGCTGGAACCTACATCTGCACTTGGCCCGGCGACGTCCTCGGACTTGCCGCTCTTCCCTCTGCACCCTCATGTCTCTTTACGGTGCAGACTTCGTCCCACGTGAGTGCATAAGTTAGACCTGGATATCGATTACAGCATAGTACACCAGGCTAGGGGGAGAGTGGGGCAGTCAGTGCGTAAAGATCGTAAGGGATACACGCGCGCGTGTGATTAAGGGTCCACCACATCGCCACACGTGCTATTCCATGTGTGCGCTCCCCCTACTTAGGATCGGGGTGCTCGCCGCTGTTCCGTATCGCCTCGTTCTGCGCGGAGATGTCGATGAACGTCTCGGTCGTGACCTTGACATCAATCGCCTTCGCGTTCTTGTGGTTGCACGCGCGCCGTACAAGTGAGTGAGGACGAAAAGGAGAGACGAGCAGTCAGTACCCGGTCTTAGGCGGGGAACGGGGTTACCACGTCGCGACTCACGAGTCGATTCGCGGCTGTGGGTCGGAAGCTGATTGGGCGGACGTCCCTGGATTCGAGTGCCTTCTCGGGTGGGTCAACCACTCGCAGACCGAAGGATCCGGTCTCGAATCCTTCCATCCCCTTGTCGACCAGCGATCGTCTCGAGTTCAAGCTGCACAGCAGTGGGACAGGGACGTCAGGATAATGGCGCGACAGACAGGAGGTGCGGGACATACACCGCTAGAAGCGAGTTCGAGTACACTGACGAGGTGGTCAGCTTTCGCGATGCATGCCATATAGAAAGTGTGTACCCACTCTTCGAGCCCACCACGAGGATCGCACTGTAGATTAGATTGTCCTTCATCGTCACCGCCTGCGGTACTTGTGAGCTGCATCGCACCGATCTTACATACGAAGGAAACACGCACGCAGATCAAGGAAGCCGCGGAGATGATGCTGGTTGATAGGCCTTCAAGGTCGAAGTCAGAAAGCAGTGCAAACGTCGAGGAGCATTCAGCGTACCGGTGTTGATGGTGTACACCATCAGGATGTCGACCATTGAGTCCGTCCTGGCGGCACCGCCGTCAGTCTCCCATTGTTCGTAGAAGATACCATCGTACGCACCTCTTGAAGCCCGTGCGACTCTTGCGGAGGTAGTAAGTGAGGGTACCCGTCGCCACGCAGTCAACAGCCACTGCGCAGGCCAGGATGGTCCACAAGAGGTACTACGCCAGACAAGGCCCAATTGAGAACCGCCTCCCACACGCCCGCAACAGGCCACCTACAGAGAATCTGATGAAGTTCTGGAATGTGACTTGGATGAACCTGAGGAAGGGCTGTCGTCATTGACCTGAACTCATCCTCAGCATTCGCGGGACGTACGACTCGACAGCAGCAGCTGCAGAACTCCAGAGTCAGTAAAGGCTCGATTCGCCTTTCCTTTGGTCAAAGACCTGCTTACCGATGCAGAATGCTAGTGCGCGCCACATGAACATGAGTGAAAGGCACGCAGTTCGCATCATGGTGGGTACCCACCGATCTCGACGAGTAGTAGTGAAGCCTGGAGAGGGAAGGTACGGTGAGCAACTGCTCATTGACAGGTATGATTTGAAAGCACTCACGATAACAGCGACGGGAATCCAGTTCCTATTACTCACTATAACGAAATTCAGAACGATTCGAGTGAATCGTTTATGGTTACCTACGGAAGAATAGACGTCGGGCGTAGAAGCTTGAAGAGACGGTGAGCATGTCACTCTTGTGAGACAAACAACTCCCAATTGCGCTTACCAGTGTGAGCAGAGAATGAGCAGTCCCTGGAGCCTATGTCAGCATTGCGTTCACATGCCTGCTGAAGACAGACGCACGGTTTCGAGAATGATTAGCTGTGGAGGACTCGCGAGATGAACATGTTCGTTGATATTGACAGAGGACGAGAAGTGCTCACCCGGATGGACCTAACCACCGGCCATATCAACATGTGCGCGCAACGACCTGTAGTGTGGACGTCACTTACCAGACACCTTCAGCGAGTCGCTCCGGATGGAAATAGTTGGTGACAAGGTAGAAATAGCTATGGAGCCGTTGTTGAGCGGACAACGCGCCCGAGAGGGGATATAGCACGTACCAGATATGGATGCTGGAAATGGTGTGCATGATGTCGAGCAATCTAAGGCATGCACGTTCATACCCGACGCCAACCAGCTACTCGTAAACTTACAGGATGACGAATACCTGGATATCGCACCATGAGGGCCCCCTTCGGCAAAGAGAGAGCTTTAAGCGTGCTCACCAGGAGCTTCAGACTACTCGTATCCGTTGGATATAGTCGGTAATAACGGTACGTCTGATGTGTCGTCAAGCCAAACATTCTGAGCAGAGTGAGCAAAAGAACGGCAAGATTGGGAGACAAAAGGCACTCACATGCATCCCAGACATGTGCAAATTAGGTACGCCCCGAAAGTGAACTCGAGGTCAATAGCAGCTGCGATGGCCGCAATCGAAGCAGCACTGGGTTCCTGAGAGGACGCGTCTGGTAGAGCAGCCATAATGGAGGGGGGACGGACAGTTGCGGCGGGAGAACTCTATCCACCGCCTATCGAAGGATGATATATACCTGTGCGCGGCTTCTTGTTGGACGCAATCGACAGGATGCGCGTTACAGGGAGACGTCGTAACAGCCCCGCGGGAAACAACGAGGACAGATCAGATCAGCGCCGCGATGGGCGACAGCCCTGGGAAGGTGCCCGGGCGTTATTCAAATGCGTGGGCCGTGTGTGTGAAGGCACGGATGCCCTTTTGAGATGTCATGATGAAGCTGTTCACATGCGAGGGTTGCAGAGCCAGTCGCTCGCTGGAAGAGCGGCAGAGCCACTGCGGAGGCCGCTAAGCTCTACAATAGACGCCCCTGGCACTCGGCGTCCGGCGGTGACGCGGCGGAAAGGCGGGCCCAGTGACATACTGGAAGAATGGTTCGGCGAAAGGCGTTGCCTATCAGCACACTGCCTACGTACCTCAAGTAGCGCATCGTGGCCCGTACGTTGGTTGCAGTCCACATGGTGCCGTGCTTGTATACCCATAATAAGGCTCAGACGGTCGACAAGACAAGCGGGCGACAGAAGAGTGGACCTGATGATGACCTACTCTGCGAAGGAAAGTTTGCACCACTCCTTTGAACGAACCTAGTGTACGGTCCCTCTCGGCTGCCCTTCAACGCGCGGAACCTCGCGCTTACAGAGTTCCAGCGTGTTAGAATTGAGGGGCAAGCGCGACTGAACGCGAACTGCGCATCAGGACTGCGGTCGACCCGCCGCCGTAACGATTCATGAGGGCTCAAACCCCATCGCTTCTTCCGCTATACTCAGCAAGCGGCGAACGCACCTAGGAAAACAACGATGCCGCAATCGTCCAGAGATGAATACTAGGTGCACAGATGCTTCGCACCCACTGGCAAGACGGACACTCTCTAGCGCTATACGTGGGCGATCCGGCTCGAGCGGACTGGGCAAAGTTGATGACTTGGTTCTCGAAGCTGCAGCGCTAGAAGAAAGTACACCCGGCACCGCTTTCGGATAGTCACTCACCAGGTCAACCATGAACCTCATCAGAGTTCTAAGGCTCACTTGCGTGCACGGCCGTTCGGCGCCAATCAATTCATAGAGGATCGCGGCTGGAATGAAGCCTTGTCCTTTTCTTGCTGCTGGTCCATCTATACAGAACGTCAAGCTACATATAACAACGGCAAGGCCCATTGCCACTATCACGTCCCTCCAATGGAAGACACACTGGGAAGTCAGAGGCGTCAAGATAGTACAGTAGTCCTCCGGGCGACATCACAGACAGTGACACAAAACGATGCGAGTGTGACGCCGGGTGGCCGTAGCCCCGTACCCGTACCGCCTCACACCGAATAGGGCGCGTGGTCAATCAGGGCCTGGTCTTGGCGACGTTGTCATTCACAAGTCCTACTGTTCCACTGGCAGGTTGACCAATTTCGGGGCCGTGAATAAGCGTCATTCGCAATCGTGCTGATCTACCGTGAATTACATGTCACTTCAATAATCACAGGCCGCAGGCAGAGCAGTCCGAAAGCTTTCTGACATTCTTTGGCTGCTCGTGCAATCCATAATACTTACACGGGTCAGCCAGACGTGCGATACGAGAACTTCGAGCTCGGCGCCCTTGTCTCTACCACAATGTACTTAGCGCTGCTAATTTGCAGAGTGGCCCCGACGAGCGCATCGGGCACGACATGCCCTGGGTTAAACCTCGTTGGTCCCAAGAGTCATGGGAAATACCAGGACATTTCTATGTCTCTGGTCCCCGAACCTTCAAGATATCACGCAACGGCCGGTGGCCGGTAGTTGGAGCCTAGTAACCTACAGTAGTTCACCCTAATTCACCTTGCAGTTTGATGCCTGAGGCCTCGTCTGACTCACACTTGAATGACCGTGGATATCTCAACATGTTGCCCCTGTGCTAATCAGCGCCGTCTGAAGCACCGTTTCCTAACACCGAAGTTGAACGGTAGGCCGTGATGACGGCTCTCAAGCTGCAAGCTGCAGATTATCCATCCTCGCTATTGCTCACCAGCGAACGCGCAAACATGTCAATCACTCTCTCCTGCATATCCGCTAGCTCAGGTGTGCCTATTCGACACTTTCGACGTGCGCATCAGTCTCCAATCGAGCGATGATATTCTGAATAGTGAAGAGACATTGCTTGAAAGCGTGTACTTTGCATCCGAGATATGCTTTCACTGCAAGCTCTACCTGAGAACCAAAACGAAAGAAGTCAGCAAGGCTCTTCAAGCTATGAAGAGCAGATCAGAAGTGTAAAGTTGTCTCATACCCCCGTCCCCAGGGCGTACAGGCGAGTACACCCCTTTGGTGTGAGGACGGAGGCGATCGAACGCAAATTACAGAAGTACCATCATTGGGCCCATGTAAAGGAAAGAAACACTCACAGAGCAAACCAGTTAAATACCCGATCCACACCCTGCAGCCCCAGACCTGCCGCGAAAGCGAAAGAAAACAACTAGGCGCGTCACGGTTATGCGCAATTTTATGTACGGGCGGTGCTTGGCGGTATTTGTCCCGGTCCGGAGACCCCAGGAACCGCCCAGAACCGGCGCTGCCACAGCGCCACAAGGTCTTTGCGAAGAGGACAGAACGCGAGTAGCGTGTCTCCACCACCTCGTATTGAGCCACCATGGCGCATAACCACTCGCACGGGGGCTGCCACGACGAGAGTCACAATCACGACCATGAACATGCTCTTCCAGAGGATATTGGACCTCGCGACAACCTGTATGCGCGGGTTGACCGCGCCAATGTTGTGGCGCTGAACGCAGCCGATCCAGAAAAGGGCCCTGCAATTATCAAGCCCTGGGATCAGCGACTGGACGAGGAGACGGTACCCCATAGCTTTCAGGATACGAAGCGTATTCTTACAGATATCTCGCGCTGCAGTATGTCGAGTCCGACGCCGACGACCAACTGTGAGACTCAGGGCCGGAGACGTCTTGTTATGGTTCCATCTCATTTTTCCTGTCCGTGATGTAGGATCCTTCGAATCCCTTTTACGGGGGCCGTCAAACTGCGCGCATTACTTCTCAAAGCAGGACCAGGGGACCAGACTCCTGTTAAAGTAGCATTGGTAGGTATTTCCATCATACTTCGCCTTCTTACTAGCTCTCAGGCTTCGAATTTGCAGTTCCCGAACGTCGAGAGTGTAGACTTTTCTGACATTGCTGGGATGAAGCCCGTACAAGAGTTTACGATCCCGCAAGGCCGTGATGTCGGCGAATACCATGTTATGTAGGTCAACGTCTCGTGACGCCTGAAGTCGGTATGATCGACCATTGTCTGCAGGCCTGCCAAGTTCCCGAACGTCACATCGATTACGCTCTTCTTCCCTGCTGCGCAAGGTGCAGACACAACCCGGATATACTACGTTGGCTTCATAGGCCAGTGGAGCGAGGTAGCCCCTGATTCCTCCACGACAGTCTGTTCTGTGGCACTCATGTCTGTCGAACAGCGCAAGTTCGAGCCCGTGGTGACCGTATATGAGTCGAAGCCCAACCTTGCGGATCACGATAAGATCCAAGGGTTAAACGACAATTGGAGTGCCCCCGGCACATGATTGTGGATGAAAATCGCGATTCCGCGCTGCTGGTGTATGATCACCGAGAGTAGCTAACGAAGAGTGGAGCAAGCATGGCAGTCCCAAAATACCACAAGTATGTACTTCATAGCATCAGAATCAATATTCCAATATGAATTCTCGCGTATACCTCTCGTCATGGAGTTCGAGACGCGAAACGAGCAACACTGAGTTACCCGTAGCGCAGCAATTGGTGGCGGTGTAAGATACTGTAGTATCTCCGCCTTCATCCGAAGATGCATTTTCGCAATACGGCACTCACGAACATCCAGACCTGGAGAGAACTCCCTTGATGGACCGAGTTCTCGATACCCGGTAGCCTCCTCGCGATCTAATTGAACCTAACCCCTTTATCCTGCCTTCCTTGTCCTAATCGTCCCCGGTACGACCTCGTACTCTCGCAAGCATCCGTCGACGAGGCCCTCCGGTTGCTTATGAATGCAGTTGTCGTGCAGTTGCAAGACGGATGAAACAAGGTCTGCTAATACCAGTCACCTTCCTCGCCATCTTCACGCATCTACAGATCGTCGCATATCCTGTGATACATGCTCTCATCGTACCCGTAGGAGCCAGATGCTCTGCGGACAGCTATTGTCGCATCTAATGCCAATTCTACCAATATACCAAGGAAACAACCATCCGAGCCGCGCCGTTCAGTGTGAGTCGATATGGAGCCAGCGATGTCGATATTACTTAAGACGATTTGTCACAGCGTTTCAGTTCCATACGCTCTGAACGGGCTTCTCGCGCTTGCGCGTCGTCCTCTACCCCTGCAATCTTTAGGTTAGGCATGATGTTCACGCCATGTCGGCTGCTTGTAGCTCACATTTATCGCTTCACATTCATAGGTGTGTGCAAGCGAGTCGCCCTAGGGGAGCCTGTCGCTTGTCCTTGAGTCATCCCTAGTCTTTCTGGGCCACTGCAACATTCTAGGTATGTTCGCATCTTGCCGAGAGCGTTCTTGGCTTCTTGACGTGATCCCTTACCACTGGCAGAACTCATCTTCTCATAAACCTATATGCAATATCTCGGTGCGTAGACCTCTGGTGCCCGACGCCTTACTGTTGAGTATGTCCCACAGCCCAAAGGTACCCTGCATCACAGGTACACAAGCATGACTCAGCACCGCTGTTGTACATCTCTGCAGCCCCCAAATGATAGTGTGAACTTCCCTCTACTATCGAAGTGTGGCAATGTCTCTGAACCCGTCGGTGAGATCATAGTGTCTACGTATCGCAGGTACCCGGCTTATTTCCTCGGGTTACACCAGCAGTACTGCGCATAGGTCTTCTGTTTCTCCTGCGCCGGCTCTTCTCAGCTACCTCTATCTGAGCTCTGAGCGGTCATGTCCACCCCACGCCTTGTCTGTTGTCCTTTTTATAATTCAACGACGTGAAGCAAGCAAGGTGGTGTGGAACGCCTACCAACCCCGTTGTTGCCTTTTTCGTGTTCACTTGGCAAGCTCTCGGTCTCACTCTTCGGCTCAGTTCTCAGAATACTTGCTGCATTGAAGTTTCCCAGTCAACGCTTGCAAGCGTCGGGCAGAACGGTCTCTGCAGTATGTGATCGGTTTGCTACCAATCCGACGTAGGCTGGAGAGACGGATCCGGGGGTGAGACCCTCCCGAGGTTGCTCAAAGCGAAAACCTCCACGAGGTGTAAGTGCCTCTCTCCGAAGTACCAGCGCTCACCATATCTAGTGGCCGCAACGTTTTGCTAATAATAAGTGTCACTTCTGACGACTCTCGGAGTTGGTTTTCCCGGTAAGACGATCCACGTCCTGACGGCCCATCAAGTGAGCTATCTAGAAGCGGCGCTGAGAACAATGCCTGCATTGCGTGCCCTGCACTCTCCGATCCCACATTACCTCACCTACGGGTGGCTCAAGCCTTGTCGACCATGCACGTGCTGTCTTCCCGTGTGTCGTGACAGAAACAGGGGAAGTGGAACAAATGGCCCTCGTGTCGCATGCCGTTGATTGCATTTCATTTACCACTATAGATCCTTCAAATCCGGGCTCGTGATGATGCGACAACAGACGAGCAAAGCGAGACAGGGAAGGAGGATAGCGAGCCTATGCTATGAATAACGTGCGACTCTGGGGAGTCTGCAAACCAACTCCTGGCAACGCTATGCTCACCCACTTAGTCCTGGAGTTGGGTCCAATACTGAAACGTGAGCTTTCTTTCTCTCAGGGACTCATGCTCGCCTGGGAAAGACATCTCCAGAACGAGCACGCACAGGACTAGGTTTTCTGCCGAACAATGCATAAGCATAGATTCTGCACGATGACCAGGTGCAGTTGCTCCCTGGCCGTTCAGCAACTCAGCTGAATGGACAGCAAAGGAGCCCTAGAGTATTCCCTCGTCGTTGAGCGGGGAAGCTCTTCTCTCCGACCCTCGCGCGCATACCTCTTCCATCTCCAGGGTAAAGTCAGCGATATGGAGCATCTTTTTGCATGGCATTGCTTTGTTGTGGTCGTCCTCCGACCCGAGATACAGTACCGTCCGGAGGTTCATCTGCTCTCGGTTGTACGAAACTTCCCGAGGGGGGGCGTCCCGCAAGAATGCCTCTCTCGGAGAGAATGTACTCGCTGATACATATCTTTCAGCAGTATGCACAAAGATTCGCGCACATCTTATCTCATATGGGGGTTCGCTCAGTGCCCGAACTCGGGCTGCCCGTCAAGTGAGTCACCTATTCAACGTCTTTCTGTGGAGGTTCGTCTGACATGCCAATCTCCATCCTCTGCTAGCTCCATCTCACAAGTTCCCAAGTTCTGTCATCAGTTGAGTTGAACAGCGAATTTAATGAAGCGGCGGGAGACACCTTTTCTTCTCACTCGTGTAGCACCGGAGGGCTTTCAGGCTTGCGATCTCGGAAGACCGTATCAAGCGCTTCAGGTGATGGATACAGTCTGGGGCCGCGGAGAACCGGAGGATATACCATTGCTCTTGCTCTAGTCCACAGGATCCCTTCCCCCAGCGGGAAAGCATAGCCGAACGACGGCTCTTGGTACGCGACCACGTGGGCGGGTGCTCTAGTCAGTGCGCTATACTAGTATCTGATATCTGAATCTAGGATACCGTATGATCGCACCTATGTGATGCGCTCTGATCAACCTATAGCAGATCAAAACAGGGTGGTCATAGTGTAGCCATGCATCATCGAGAACACGAACAAGAGAGGCATGAAATCATTTTGTGAGGTCGACCATGCGACTGTTCTAGAGTCTGCATACTTCCTCGGCTGATACCTTGCGCAGGTTCAGCAAATGCACTCCAAATTCTGATGAAGAAGAGTGCTGGATTTTTCTCGCTTATGATGCGCCGCAGAGGGCTGACCTCAAGAACGTTCTGGCGTTGGATCGTCTGTGGGGGTGCTCGGACTATCCCCCGTGCATCGTCTGATAGGCCGAAGGTATTTTGCATCAGTGTCTCACCCTCCGTACGACTGTTGCGGTTCACAATCTACGTCTACAATGGATGGACCTCCGGTAGAGTGAGGTACGCTCATCGCGGGATGTTCATTGCGATCGCTCTGCAGAGTCATCGGTGCAGCAGCATCTGTGCCTTTCGCCCACCACCGACAGGGACGATATGACGTACTACTGCTCGTACGGTGAAACAACTCATCATTCAATCATTGGCCAATATATCCAACCGGGAGAGTCGGAGTACAGCTTGTGACGGCGCCATCAGCGCCCTCGCCTGCGATGTTTCGGAAAGAAAAGACATGCATTGCAAAGATACTGTCCCAGTTGGAGAATCTACTACTAGTCATATACACTTGCGACACCTACGCGTAGATTACACGTAGGGATATGCATCAGACAAGACCTGGCCCCGCCAGCCAAGGGAGCGTGATGACGACTTGATACAATACAACACATTAGAAGCACAAGAAAGGGTATCCTCACGCACTGCGCCAATGCTCTCAGAACACGAGCTTCTCCAGGTCCACGCCCGGCCGCCGTGTGACCCTGACGCGAAGCTCTCGCTTCAGGAACATCGTGCGCATGTTGAGGATGCCGTCCTTGAACGCGACGGGGTCGAAGCCCTTCTCGAACTCGAGGTCGAAGGCGAGAATGAGGCGGGTGAGCGCATAGCGCATCTGGTGGTAGGCCAGGTTCTTGCCGATGCAATAGTATGGCCCTGAGTTGAACGTTCGATCAGGACTTCGAACGCCCTGCGGTATGCTCATGTACGTACCGAACGAGAAGGATGAGAGGACGGCTTTGTTTGTGATCGTTTGCGGGCCCAAGCCTTGGGGTAGCCAACGCTGAGGATGGAACTCCTATGAACCGATACATGATGAGAACGCTCATGCAACTCCATAATGCAGTCGGGGGGAGCCTACCTTGGGCGCAGGGAAGAAGTTCTCCGGGCTGGTCTGCACAGAATGCGCTGCAATGGCGACGATCGTGCCCTCCGGTATATACTTCCCGTCGACGGTGGTGCCGCCAGGAGGGACGACGCGTGGGTTGTAGTAGGGAGAGGCGAGACGGAGAGTCTCGTTGATGACGCCGTTGAGGAATGGAAGCGCCGCGAGCTCGTCCATCTGGAGCGAGCACATAGGGTCTGGGAATGCAGTGAAGAGCTCCTCCCGGAGACGGTCGTAGTATTGCCTGTTCCAGAGCAAATAGAAGATGGCCAGTGAGGTCGTGATGGACGTGTTGTCCGATCCTGAACGATGTCGATGAGATTGTCTCCAGCGCAGATATGCGGTTCCTCTTACCTCCCATAATAGCCACGACCGCGTCTGTCTCGAGCTCATGCAGAGGGACTTCAGCCTCAAGCTTCAAGTATGTCAGATCACTGCCCCGCGGAAGCGGAAGGGTAGAACATACCAAGTACGAGGACAGGTCACGGTGCTCCGGAAGGTCCTTGCTCTGCACCCTGGCCCGCATCATCTGCGCGGCCAGATCTTCCAGAGTGTGCATTCTGCGCGTGGCAGGTACATGCCAGAGGATATCGAGCAACCAAGGCGTCTGCCCAATGCTAGTAGAAACGAGTTAGCGGTGACTCTGGGCGCAACGAACGTCGTACGTACCAGTCCATTTGACCAAGGGCAATCTTCCCGGTGTTGACGATACCATCAGGGTCTCCATTCTTCATCAACTCCTACAGAGAACGTGAGCGGTAGCATGTTGGGATGAAGTGAAGTAGACTCACGAGAGCATTGCATCCACCGAAGACCATGTCGCCCTTGAGCGCTAGTGAGTCGCGGAAACGACCACGTGCAAATTATCCTTACCATGAAATCATGTGACCAGTGGTACATGGTGTCGACCAGGTTGACAACACCCTCTGGGTTTTGTGACTGGCGACGCTCCAGGGTCCCGATAAGCTCCCATGTTCTGCGATCGAGCTGAGGAATAAGCCCTGCGAAACTGGCAAGTGCGGATTGTATATCAGTAAGAGGCAATAACCAAGGCAGCGTGCAGGAATATAGTACCTCTTGGGAGTAAAGAAGCCGCCCCAGACCCGCTTGCGAGTGCGGTGTTGCTCTACGGTATCCTGCTTGAAGAATAGCGCGACATGGCCATTGTGACCCGGGTGGCGATAGGACTCGCTCTTCTCGGTGTTCAAGTACAACGACGTGGCGGAAGCGGAATTGATGGAGAGATGGCTGGGTCCTGTTGAGCACGTCAATAATGCACATCACTTGACAGTATCGCGCTTCTAAACATACCGATACGCAAGAATGGGCCGTGTTTTTCGTGGAGGGCATCAATGATCTCGTAGCGTTTGCCGGTGGATGAGATGTACGACAGCCACAAACTCGTAAGCTTAGCGATACGAGGCCCAGGGTAGGACGCGAGGGGATGGAAAGGAGAGAGACGATAGAGAGCGGTAATGGTCAAAGCAGTGAGGAGATACGTGGAGATGATGGCGGTGGTAGCAAGAAGAGGCGACTCGGACTGCTTGCGCACAAGCCAGTATAAGACACCGGAGGCGAGGGTAGACGCCAATAGAGTGTGGTCCCCTCTGATGTGGCGCCCGCGTAGAGCGACACAGGTAAGCTGATGCCGAAAGTAGCGAGTCAGATAGACCCATGAGGAGGAGGGAGCTTGAAACTTACGGCGCCAGCCGCCACAGCAGACACGAGAGGTGCGGTGGGATTCACGAGTCCCAACAACATTTTAAGGACGGCGGTAGGGAAATGAAGGAGAAGAAGAGTGGTCCTCGTCTCCGGGGTGCAGACAGCGCCAAGGAGATGGAAGCACTTATATATGTTTTTCCAGCGTGGCCGCCTGTTCATAGCGAATGCCACCGGGGTAATAACGTTGTTACCACGGCCTGTAAACCAGTGATCCACCGCGAGTGGACATAGCCCCGGCACGAGGTTGATGATCTCTGGGCACGGTGAGGTTACTGCTGGTCCGAATTACCGGTTTGCCCTATTGAGAGTTCTCCGTAGGGCTGGTGTAACGACTTCTTGAACCCTTGCATCTTGACGTTGCTGAGCTTCTTTCGGGGCTGAATGTACAACTTGGAAACTGCGGCATCATCTCCGTGAACTCTTGTGGTCAGGAGCTCCGCTATCTGGTGCTGTTCTATCGGAAGAAGTTACTTCGGCGCATCTGTTCGTGCGCTGTTGACAAGTCCCAAATCTAGTTTGAGAGGGTACTCCTCCGCCGGCCGGAGATATCGCGAGAGCCGTGATGGACGAGCCCTTTCGAGAAATCTCACGACTTCAATTAGATGGGAGCCAAGCAGCGCGGTAAGATGATCACGGAGGCCGGTGGGCTCGAACTCCAGCAAATACGGACCTACGATCAGAGAGGCGGCACCCCGTGCCCTGAGCGCCGTCTGGACTTGAGATTACCACAAATGTCCTGGATGAGAAGATAATGGCAGTGACGCAGCTGGCTGTTCTTTCAGCGAACCCTCGTGCTGATTGTTCTGTTAATCGCTCATGTGGTAACATGCGGATATTAGCAGGTCCGGAATAAGAGGGCACGGTGGATGGTGATGTTGATAGCACCATCAATCATGGAGAATGATACCGCAGGAGGACCTCGGTCACCCTGTACCGGCGTCTGGGCAACAGCCACGACCTGAATAGCTGTGCACGACGAAAATGGCCTAATAGAACAGGGAAATCATTTGCCTTGAGAGGCGTGACTCTGCGTTGTACTGTGTCGGGCGTCCGCATCAAGGAGCGCCGTCAGAAGATACGCCAGTATGTCAGGCTGTCAGCGACGGATCCTCGTAGCCACCTGCAAAGCCTCCGCAGGGCGAGTGCCTCGTCGACCAGGGCAAAAACTCGCATCTATCGCGTCGAAGTCCGTCAGAAACTTGTCGGAGGGATCATGATGTCCCGTCATGGAGTACCGGACCAGCGCCTGCGGTCATGATTATCTCCACAGAGTCTGCGCTGCGCTTAGACATTGATCTCAACATGTCCGCTTCCACGGTTATCGGGGCGTGGCGCCGTCCGCTGTGGCAGAGGTAGTGGGACCGGGACTCTTCGGCGAGTTGCATAAGACCATCAATCGTCTGTGTTCTCAGGACACCCCAACCCCCCTCCTTCTCTTCTGCATCACCAAGTCTTCCTCCGTCGATCCACAGGAGACGCGATGGCTTGCCCGCAGGACATCAACGCGGAGATCCTCTCCCAAATCGAACTCGGACCGACCATTGGCGTAACCTACCTCGGTGTAGCCATCTCTTGCATGTATGTATCACTCGTCTTCACCGAGCAGCTAGTCCGGAGCCCGACTCACGGGCCGTTTCAGGATCTATGGGGTCACTTGTATCCAGACCTTCCAGTACTACCGGTCTCCCAAGGGCATTACAGATACGCTATTCCTCAAGCTAATCGTGCGTGGCATGATGTCGCTCATGCTCATATTGAAACGCTGATCATTGCACTCGTTCAGGTTATCGCGCTCTGGTAAGCCCTCAGCAGCCGTGACGGCTTTCCCGTGGGAGCTCTAACGACTTGCTTCGCCAGGCTGTTGGACACAGCCCACCAGGCGCTCATAATATCGATCCCGTACCACTACCTCATCCTGAACTATGCCAACCCGATCGCTCTGTTGACTACTGTCTGGTCAGTATCATCTCCCATGCCTCATTTGTATCAATACTGAAGTGTGGCACCATGCAGGAGCATTCCGGTACGTACCTGCACTAACATTTTTCACTCTACGCCCGACTCATCAACAATTCTCTCCGACATAGACGGAGATTATTGTCAACGTACGTATTCAACGGGAGAACAAGACGCCTCGTGACTTACAAGTTCCTCTTCTCAGGCCGTGATCGCGTTCACCGTGGAGACGTACGTTTGAACGGAACAACGTCGCTGTCAACGCTTCAGGCTGAATGTCTTCTACACTAGGTTCTTCGTATTGCGCATCTGGAAGCGTACGTCCTCGAAAGTGGCCATCTCTTCTCCTCTCGTATCTAAGGTTCTGCTAAACAGTTAGCCGGAATCCCTTTGTCACGGCGATCTGCGTAAGTCAACTACCTCCCTGACATGAGAAAGATCGTGACTGATAAAGCCATAACCAGATGCTCTTCACTGTTGCCCATCTCAGTACGTCTGAAGTGAAGTGATAAGTCTTTTACGACTCACATCATGATGCTCGGTTGCAGCTATGAACCTTGGTACGTGGCAGTCATTCTTCAAGAGGACTTGAATGTTCAACTGACTCTCCATACAGTCTTCCCGATTCGGACGTGAGCAAATGATCTCTACTTGTCACGGTATCTCCGGAGGCTGACCGACCTGTCAAACAGCTTCTTCTATCCGAATCTGGTTGAAGCGGAGACTAAGCTCAAGGTAAAGTTTCAAGACCTTATGCTCCTCGCCGCTCGCGCCTATATTCACTCATCCGCACTCGCACAGTCCACCGGCTCGTCTGGTCTTGGTGTGGCAGTGGTCGCCGATGTGACGATTTCCGCGGCCATGGTCTGGTACCTACGCAAGGGACGCACCGGTCTGCGCAAGTGAGTGCACGTGTGCTCCCATTCTTCTCTCGCACACAACTGACAGATCGTCCCCGACATCAGGTCAGACGACATGATTGGGCGGCTTATCATGCTTACGGTCACGACGGGCTCTTTGACGACGTGAGTAGCCATGCGATAGGGCCGCGCTTAGTACGTTTGCATGGTTCTCATTCATCACCCAGGACGTTCGTGATTGCGAATTTGATCGCGGTAAGTGTTTCCGACAGACGTGCGTGAGACGCCGCATTGATTCCGAGAGCAGTACCTGGCCGCGCCTTCGCAGCTGTACACGCTGTTCTTCAACTTCATGCTCGGCAAACGTGAGTCTCGCCCTGCACTCTGCGGCTGGCAGCGCTAGTGCTGATCGCGCCCCTAGTGTACATCAACTCGCTCCTCACCTCGTAAGCATCGACGGGCCTGAATTTGAAATGCCCGCGCTGATTTCTGTTTACAGGCTGAACAGCCGCACATTTGTCCGCGGAGGCAACGATACGACCGTGCACGTCAACTCCGTCCCCCTGTCGACCTTCCAGGCTGAGCAGGGCACGGTCAACATCGGTATGAGCGGCCGCGTCACGGACATCACCGCCACTTCTGCAACCATCCCTATGGTGAGTGTTCTCTACGCAACGCGCGCAGCAGTCATGCGGAGCGGTCGTGAACGCGAACATATCTCTGACGATGTTGGCGTCTGTCAAGAAGAAGTCCGAGTCCGACATGTCCGACATGAAGTTCGCTTACGTCGCGTAGGCGCGTTGTATATGTCCTGTTGTACTTCTATACCTGATAGTGGGTGTACGGCGTACGTTAGCAAGGCGACGGCTCGATGGATGGTGCCGTTGTGACATATTCGAAGGACTACTTGTCATGATTGTTGTGTCTTCTATCCTTATAGCAATGTGATGTTCCGCAGCTTTTACAGCATCTGTGCATTGGTTTGCAGATGGAAGCCGTGTCAGACGCAGCATGCGAGACTCCTTCTCGACAGTCGATGCTTCACCACGCAGTCCTGCGTCTACGTACGAACGCTCCGCTGCCAGTGCGACGTTCGTCAAACTCAGGGGGCTAACGCGTCGACTGCTACGCTCGCCGCAGTGCGATTGTCGACACCTTCGCGACAGGTGTGCGCAACTCTGCGGGCGTATGTCATGAATATCGAGGGGGACGTCGTGCTGTTGGTCATTCTCCCAGCAATGTGATGATCCCGCGCAGCTCTGCATGCAGCTTCTGGTGTTCAGTCCTGCAGGTGCGATGCCATCGCGGATAGACGACGCGAGAAACTTCGGTTTCCTAGTCACTCGAGGCCCCTCGCCGAGTCTGCTGGGAGTACATGCTGATCGATTGGCGAAAGAGACTACGACATACCGGGCAGGTCATGGACGCGACGGCAAAGTAGTACGCATCGATCGCAGCACCATGCCTTTCGGTCACGCATGCATTCTCGCAGGCGTGTTGAGCCCCGTCGCAGTGGAGCATCAACGCGCACTGTTCAGTCATGTCCATGACGCGCACCTGCCCAAGGCTTTGCTCAAGGTCAGACAAAGACCTGGACTCCGCACGGGTACATGCGTCGGGACGAGTAAGCCCGCGATACCGGTAGGTTTCCGTATGTATGTGCGAACAAACGTGGCTTGGTAGGCGGTACGCAATAACTATGCACGCGCCCCGGAGTCAACGAACTCGTCCCACGTGCGGTCCTGGGCAGGTACCGGTTGCGCGCACGTCACAAAGCCGAGGTGTTGAGTAGGCACGTGCCATGTTCTGAGACTTCTCGGCGGCGTGATGCAGATCAGTGGAGTGCATAAGGACACCACGGTTCTGCATATTATGATGAAGGGTGAAAACAGTGCGATCAGGCCTCGGGGTCGCAGGTCGGGCGAAGGTTTTCGAGGCAGGATACCAGGCCGTTCGCAGGCGTAGTAGATTATGAGATGGTGTTGAGGCTTTGAGCTATACGCTACAGCAGACCTGATCCGAGATCTCGAGGCACCGAGAGCCCGATCCCGCTGCAGTGGCCCTCCAGTCCGAATATTAAATGAAGCGTTGATGAGCAGACCCGCCGGATGATCCGATCGTGGCGCATCAAGCGATGCGATCCTACCAAAACGCTCGCCACCACGGCGAGGGTAGCTCGGAGGTGCTCATGTGGGTGACGACCGGCTTGCATGCGAGCTAGCAGCTGCACAATAGTTTTGGAAGCGGATGCTATGGAACGTGACTTGGATGTGAGTTGATTGTGCGATCTGTCCAGCAGAGAGGTTGTGCTGATGATCAGTGTCTTTGCGCACTTAGTGGGCCTGGAGAAGAGAAGGCCGGGGCGGTGAAGTCGTGCCTCCGAGGTACAGACTGTACTGGCCATATTCTTTGAGCCTGCCCGAGCATTTCTCAGGTCTGTTTTCGCCAGGGTGTATCTGCGCGCGAAAAAGCGTTTCATTTCCTGGACGCGCTGATCGGGGTCCTCCTTCTTGCCGCCCAAGAAGACGGTGAAGGTTATGTGCAGCAAGCGCCCACTGTCTTCGACCCAGAGAGACGCTCAAGCGACAGCTCCGCCGCACAGTGGTATCGCAGTCGGCGTCCGCTGCCTTCTGTGCCAATGGCACTTATCGGACCCTTGACGGGGTGGCATCGACGGCAGACTTGCAGCTCACCGAAAGCGACCTCCTGACTTGGCTTTCCATCCGACGCAGCCGAGAACACGTAACAAGCAGCCCTTCCGAGTCCGGCGTACACACTCGGTCGCGGTGAGAACGGGGGCGGTGCAGCGTTGCTCACTAAATCTGCCGTCCCTTCCGTCTCTCGTTTATGGACGGGCCCGGCTGCAGTCATGCTGGGCCTCCGCCTTCTGGTCCTGGTGCGCGCTGGACGGATCGGTTCAGGCGACATGAAGGCCTTTGCGAGGACAAGTCGCACGTCTTGTCAAGAGCGCGGCTTCGTGTGCCTTCCATTCTCCGACACGTTGACTGTTCGTAGCTCGCGAAGAGGGCGAACAGTGGTCCGCATGCATCCGGACGCAGGCTTCGCGATGCGGCCCTTGGCCTGAGCTCGAGCCTCGAACGCTTACTGAGTACGGCATTCCCAGCTCTCGTCATCCCGTCCTTCGCCCGCTAGGACGCCCCTGGTGCCGCTCACACGGCCTTCTCCGCAGCCCCCTGCATCCCTCCCTCAGCACGCGGGGCACGTACATTCGTTCGTCCTTCCCTCTGCCCTACTTGCCCTCGTACCGCCTCTCACACAACGTCTCCTCGTAGCCGATGGTAACTGCCTCATCTACCGCCATTGACGTCTCTGGCACTCACTCAGCCCGCTCATTCGTGTCGTAGACGAAGAGCGTCATGTCCAAGAAAGCTGCTAATCCTCTGCGCTTTGGCATCCTCGGCGCTGCACGCATCGCACCTGACGCACTGATCAACCCCGCCAAGTCGCACCCGGAGGTGGTCGTCAGCGGAGTCGCGTGCAGAGACCCAGCCCGTGGAGCCAAATACGCCAAGACCCACGGCATCCCAAAGGTGTACACCGGCTCTAACGCGTACCAGGGTAAAAAGCAGTGCCAGGTCCCCGTTCCATCTCGCGCGCCCTCTGACGGTATCCCTAGAACTCCTGGAAGACGAGGAGATCGACGCTGTCTACATTGCCGTACGTCGTTCGAGTTCCCCTTTGAGCTCGATTTCTCACAGTTACGTTTCCTCAGCTCCCCAATGGCCTTCACTTTGAGTGGTCTATCCGCACTCTGCTCGCGGGCAAGCATGCTCTCATCGAGAAGCCCATTGCGGGCAGCGCCGAGGAGGCGCGTCAGATATTCTCCATTGCTAAGAAGAAGGGATTGGTCGCCCTCGAGGCCATACACTTCACGTGCGTCTTCGCCGTCGTGAAGACTGCGACTGCGTTGTGACCGATCACTGACCTCGCCTGCGGTCTCGCAGGTTCCATCCGGCGACGCAGCGCGTGAAGGCGATCATCGATAGCGGCGAACTGGGCAAAGTCAAGAGCATTGTCGGCGAATTCGCGATTCCTAGCCTCCTCTCGTCCCTGTTCTTCATGAAGGATGATATTCGCTTCAGGTACGAACTCGGCGGCGGGTGCACAATGGACATGGGAGGTGTGTTCGTTTCTCAGCCCCTGTCGTGCGTGCGGTTTTGATAGTTAACTTCAGTGTACCCGCTCGCTGCGATACGCTACTTGACCGGAACCGAGCCTGAGGTGCCGGAAGTGAAGCATGCGAAGGCGTTCGGGCAGCCGCCGGACACGGGCCGGGTCGACCGCGGGATGCATGCGACGTTTGCGCTGCCATCGCCTACGGGCGTCACCGGCGAGACTTATGCAGATTTCGCAATGCCGGGCTGGGGTCCGTTCGGGCTGCTGCCGCGGATGCCGAAGCTCAGCGTCAAGGTTGCCCTCGAGGGCGGCGACATCGAGTACTTCAACTACCCGCTCGCGGGCTCGTACCACTGGATCAAGGTCAAGCCGCGCAAGGGCAGCTCGCGCACCGAGAAGGTGTACAAGCATCCAGATGGCTCGGGAGAGACGTCGTGGACGACGTGGGTGCCTCTTTCTCGTTCGGTGCCCCCTGGTGTCATGAGCTCTTGTGTGACTGACTCGGTGACATAACGTTGCTATTAGGTATCGTTACCAGCTGGAGGCGTTCGTGCACAAGGTGCGTGGGCGTAAGCCGCAGTACTGGACGGACACCACCACTACGATCGCGCAAATGGAGGCGGTCGAGCGCATCTACGCGGCGGTAAGTCGCTCCGTCGTCCTTGTATGTATTAAAGCGCAGCTCAACTGCGCCGTTTCAGGCTGGGATGCCTCCCCGCATCAAGTCGAGTTTTGTGCCCCAGGCGACCTTGTAGTGAAATGTATGGTCCGTCCGATAGCGCAGCTTCTCCGTCTCTTCGAGCCCTGCGCTGGTCTTTCTTGCACCCGGCATCTCCACATCGTTTCCCGCTGGTCAGAGTCTGTCCACCGATTCCCGCGCTTTGGCGCTGTCTGAGGCTGCGCCGCAATGTTGCTATGTAAGGGCCCGCGCCTTCTCGTCGTGTGAGAGTCGTATGTACTTTACCCTCGATCGTCGTCGGTTTGATAGTCATGTACGGGGTATCCTCCGTCGTCGTCGTTGTTGAGACTCGATTGGGCGTACGCCCGTGCGCCGTGTTTGGGGCATTGTCTACTTTCACCGTCAGTATATGGCGAACCTTGAAGAACGCAGTAGTCGCTGTCGTTCTTCAGGAGTCTCAGATCTTTGAACGCTATGCCCTGTCCAACTGGAAGGCCCGCGCGGATCGCGATGCCTCGCGATGTAATGGGCCCATCGCCATTTCAAAGCACGCCGCTTTTCGGTCGCTATGACACGCCGACCTGGAGCGCGTCAGTGCACGCCCTTCAGCTCACTGCCTCCTTCACCCTAATATCACAGCGCACGCGCCTAGCTACCGGCCACAATCGCTTCCGTCCTTCTTGGGTCGAATGCAAATATCTCCCGCTCCGGTCCTTCCATTTACCGCTCGCGCGCGAAGAAGGGCACTTGCACTGCGACAAGGATACCCGCGGACACCGGTACTCCTACATCGAAGAGCTATCAGCACTGTCTTGTTGAAGATGCCCCGTAAGATTGAGCATCTTGTCTTGGAAGACCGCGACTCGCGCGCTCCTCGGACCTCGTACATACGTCGCCTGTTGGCGTTGCGTCATCACACAGCCGCTATTTTAGCACTGCACTCATTACTGGTCTCGGAGATACAGCAGCTTTTTACTGTGTGTACGTATTGATGGATCTATGGACAGATACATGGGCGAACAAGCCTAACCTAGTTAGCCCCGATCAGAGCGATCATCACGGAATTGGGGGAAGGCCAAGTGTGTTTCAGATGGGCCTCAACGTCGGCTTGAGGCTCTTGGAGCTTGGAAGCTTGGAAACTCGAATGGCCCGTCAGAGGCTGTAATCGCGAGGACGACTGTGATCGACACGTGCATTCTATGCGGGCTCTGATTGCTACTGGCTATTTGCTACTTGCTATTACAAATTTCTCTGATGTTCCTCATCTCTCTAATACGTACAGTGCACAAGACTAATCGAGAAAGAACTCTACGAAGCGGTCCACGGGCGGCCTAGAAGACGTACGGCAGGAGGCAGTACTGAACGCGCTCCCTATACGCGTCCCACTCAGCGCCGAAGCGCTCGCGAAGCTGCGCGTCCTCGACGGAGCAACGCCTGCAGAGGGATACGACGCTGAACGCGGAGCCGATGCGCCAAATCCAGATGAAGAGCGCGAAGGGCGTGCGCTCGATCCCGCACTCGCTCACGAACGCGCCGGGCCCAAAGTGCACGAGCTGCGTGCCGAGCACGAGCGCGATGACGCCCGTGTAGGACGGGTGCCGCACGAGCGTGTACGGGCCGGACGTGACGAGTCGGTGCGCGGACTTGACGACGACCTCGTATGTGAAGAGGTCTCCGAGCGCGTGGAAGGACAGGAGCCGGATCGCGGCGCCTGCGAGGAGGAGCACGGCGCCGATGAGGAAGCGCGGGGTGACCAATGGGAGGGCGTCCAACACCCGCGGCGATTTGGCGGACGTGGGGCACAGGTACTGCACAGCAGGGTTTACGGCCGCATGCGAGGTGTCGAGTGTAAGCAGCAGGGCGTGAATTGTCGATGAGGCTGTGACGAGGATCTAAGCGTTAAGCGTTCGACGTCAGCTTGAGGTGGCTAGCGGTATAATGGGCGAAGAGCGTGAACGTACGCATCCGAGCCACGCCAGGTATCGCACGAGGTACTCGAAGAGTTGACCTTTGTAGATACTCGCGCCTGCGGCTCGCTTAGGAGGGGCGATGGCCCATGTGAAGAAACCACCGGAGACGACCAAGAGGAGCGCTTTGAGGATGCTTGCCGCTGTCATCTTGAGCAAGGGTTGAAATGTCGGTTGAGAGACTGGAAGGATATTTGTAGACAGGTGAATACGTGCTCGGTTGGCACTGCACCTTACGTTGAACGGGATAGAACTCACGCGTAGTCGAGGACGCTGAGCTGCGCCAAAGGGTTTTCCTGCAGGTGCAGGTTATGCGGCACCGAAGAGAGTTGAAATAATGAAGGAGAGGCGGGAGAGGCGGTTTGTGGTCGCAGAAAGCGCGAGTGTCTTCCTTTTATGTTCAGGGAAACAGATAGCAGGGCATGTATCTGTCCGCAGGACAGGCTCCCTGGAGTGGTGAGCAGACACCCTAAAAGGGTGGTGGTCGGCGCGCGATGATTGAGCGACGGACGGTCACATCAGCTCCGCACTGCAGGGCACTGGACCTTTCAGGACGATCTGATCAGCCACAGAGCGGCCTGCATCAGCTTCTCCGCCCACTGCGATACCGGTAGGTACAGCATCTGGGGCTGTTGGCGGCACGATTATGAAGCTTGGGAGAGAGAGCTTCCGTGCGACGAGGTCGCAGTTAGCGCGCGGGTACAGTAACTTTCAGCAGCACAGCTGTAGGGATCGCTTAGCTAGGCCGGGCGACCGACTCTCGGCGATGAGTGAACGCAATGTTTATTCTGGGCAGCATCTTCGGGGATTGACGCCACGAATCAGCCGTGCCTCTTTAAAGATGACGGTTTTCTGAGCAGAAAAGTGATGTAAAGCTGAGGGCGACGCTGATGAGCTGCTGATGGCCTGTCGTGAGAGCATCAAGAGGGTGTGGGAAACAACGCTGGTGTCAGGGGGCCCATAATCCGCAGATGGAAACCGCGCTCTCCCACACGATGACAGGTGCAGCTTTTATTGACCGCGAGGGCCTCATCGTTCGCACGACATGACTGGGCCGGTGGTTCTTCACCAGTTTCTGATCAGGAAGCGGTAGATTACATGAAATTTTCATCTGCGCTACACCAATAGCGCAACCTTTTGCCCGTAGTCAGATGGTTCACGCCGAGCAGATGACAGGGAGATGGGAATGTGTACCTGTTTACCGGTTGCGGTCTGTAGCACGGAGAGCACGCGTGTCCCGTCAACCCAAGAGCAATCGCGGGACTGCAGGTCCGCCGACTGGGGATCTCTCATATCTGGTTCATAGCAGCCGCATTTACACCACAAGAGATACCATGGTGAGCAGCTCATCCGCAGGTGGTCGTGAGGATTGATCACGCTGCCAAGACGGGATACGCACCATCGTGATGCTGATTCTGCAATCGAATCATCTGGCCAAGGACAATCGCCAAATGAGCTCTGGAAAATGTGCGGACCTACTGTATAGTCGGTGTGATGCACTGTGTTGCCTGGGTGCATGCTGCCATCGTAGGGTGGTGCCTCCGTATGATTTGACCGCAGTAACCGACAGTCGATGGACACGCCTGTCAAGTAGAGCCGTACGAGGGTCTCAAAGACGCATGCTAAGAAGCCTGATACATTCCGGTGCGGCGACATTTGGGAGCTTTGAAAACATGATCAGGGCTCGGTGATACTGCGTTTTCCGAAGGAAGTCGAAGGTGCATTGCTCCGTGCCGACCGAATACGGGGCCTAACACACAAGCCAACAAGGCTGCCGGCGTGCGATGCATACGGAGCCCGACGACATCGCAAGAACGGAGAAGCAAGGGACGAGTTCCTGAGTATACACTACTGCAAGAAGGCGTAGTAATCGCAATTGACCAAGCCGTCTGCTGTTCGGCGGTAGGAGAAGCTAGCGATATCTTTCTGCTCAGTGCAATCACTGGGATGAAGGCCACTACGCTACTAATACGTACTGCGGACCGAGAGATGCTTAGGTTCGAATCTAATCCTCAGCTCGGCTGACAATTTGCCTAGATGTCGAGGTAAAGTAAATGATACTGTACGTCATCCCGTTCTGAGCCTGCCAGCGGCCTTGAGTGAAGTTCGTCGACAAGCCGTCAATGTAGCAAGTGCAAGTGGGCAAGTAGACAGCATTGATGAGGCCGCAGCAGGCGATTCTCGGATGAACGTCACCGAAGCAATTCAGCGTAAACCAGTCGAGCTAGATGAGTTCTCTGGCTGACCTGAGGATACTATCAGCACAGCTCGATGGGCATATTGGGATACCGATATCATTTGTACGTAGTCGCCACTTATTCCTCCTACCATCAGTCTTCCAGTTGCATACGTACTGCACATATGTACTGCATGCGAGGACCGGCCGTGACCCAAACTTGGGCGCGATGCGGCGACCAGTGACCGGGATCGTTAAATGGGTCGGTGACATGGACAGTTCGAGACTGGCAGCCAAAGCGCACAAAGGCCCGGTATGTGACCGAGGCAGCCTCGACGTCGTACATGAGGACGATTGAGTGGGGTAAGGTGACTACTGAGGAGGGACGACAGTGGAATGGGCGTGACTGGCGAACTCTGAACTGACAGGATCAGTTGGCGCCGAGTCCGCCGCAGCTTAGGACAGACGCCGTGGTCGGTGGGATCGGGATCTAGATCGCATGCCGGAGAGAGTGCCAATAGCCAAGATGGGAACGACCAGTACTCGGCAAGTGCTCACTGCAGCGAGCTTGCAAACGAAAAAGGCCGCATGCCACTGCAATGCCATCCCTCACAAGTCGCACACGTTCACCGACGGAGGGACAGGCAACAACACGTCTGCCCCATTGGCTACGTCATTGTCGCGCTGAATTTGAGACCAGGCGCGCTACATGTAAGTCATCTGAGCCGTAGGGGAATTGACCGCGCTCTGAACTTAAAGCAGGGCTCCATGTTCCAGGAATTATCATCTTTCGCTGTTGTTCCAAGCAGCGCGCCCGCGGCAAGCCCTCCAGCCTGTGCTAAGACCTCACAATCACTGCCGTTATGAAGCACGCCCACAACGCGCTCATGCCCGCCCAAATGCGCGGAATGTATCCTTTGAGACCGCCAGCCTATTCTGCGCACACCTAACGGCGTGCCCTCATCCCCTGGTTTAGTGTTCCGGCTGAACAGCGGCCCCGTCTGTCTACCCCTGGCCATAATTCTCTTCTCCCTCTCTTTCCCTTACTGATAACCTTAGGACCTCTCTACTTCATCGTGCCAAGCAGCGCTGCCTAGGATGGAGCCCAAGTCAAGCATTTCGCATCCTTCGTGTCGTCGAAACTCATAACTGACACTTTGACTAGCGTCGCACAGTCTGCAGGTGCCGAACGAAATTTGGCCTTCTGGATGGTCTTCTTCTCCAGTATTCTCGTAGATATGCTCTCCGCATTGGACCTTGTGAGTACCACCGAGTCCTTTATGCTCTTGTCACGCCACCTTGACTGAGCGTCATCAGACTGCCGTCTCCACCGCCCTCCCTACCATCGTCGAGCACCTACACGGAACGGACTTCATATGGGCCGGAAGCGCCTATACAATTGCGTCCACCGCCATCCTTCCACTCATTGGCAACCTCGTCTCTGCTTTTGGACGAAAACCGGTACTAGTCAGCTTCGTCCTCATCTTTGCGCTTGGCTCCGCCATCTCCGGAGCAGCGCAAAACATGAATATGCTCATAGCGGGAAGAAGTACGCACGGGCGACGTACTCTGAACCACCGTACGATGCTGACTCTCGGCAGCCATCCAGGGCCTTGGAGGCGGAGGTTGTCTCGGCACCACGGAAATCATCTACGCCGACCTGGTGCCTCTACCAGAGCGCGGTAATTTCCAGGGTATCATCGCTGCGTGAGTACTGTTCTTGTGAGAGTCGCTGTACGGTACTCAGTCATGCAACCAGCTGTTGGGCGCTAGCATGGTGAACAATGTGCTTGATTCTGGGACTATCATCGAAGGTTGACAGGTTGACAGTGCCGTTGGCCCCGTTGTCGGTGGAGCTCTCGCCAATGGCGGCGCGTGGCGTTGGCTGTTCTTCCTGAACCTCCCGCTTTGTGGCATTGCCGTCGTCGTCATCACATTGTTCCTGCATGTCCGCACTCCGAAGGCGAGCCTCCGAGAGAAGCTCACGCAGATGGACTGGACGTGAGTAGACTATGCGCTCTCGCCGACGGCACGACGAGGCTGACTTTTCTGTAGGGGTATCGTCGTCATGACCGCCAGTACCATCTCCATTTTGCTCGCCATCACGTGGGGAGGGCTGCAATTTCCCTGGACGTCGGGTCATGTCTTGGCTCCCCTCATTATCGGTGCCCTGGGGATTGCAATCTTCTTTATATTGGAGGTGGTGTGGCTCAAAGGGTTGACGGTGAGTCTCTTCATCAGCCAGTGAGCCTCGAGAACTCGACGCTACCAGTGTTCTTAGGTGCCTAGTTTCTTCTTCACCAGTCGAACAACGTTCAGTGGGTACGCGATGTTCCTTTGTAATGAGAGACGGTGATGGACTGAAGTCACCGCGAACGGCAGATACGCGGGGACATTCTTCCACGGCCTTGTAGCTTTGGCCGCCATCTGTGGGTACCCGTCGCTCATCAAGACACCAACGCCATACTGACCGGTAACACCAGTCTATCTCCCAGTATACTTCCAAGCGTCGAAGGGCGCTTCGGCCATCGGCTCAGGCGTGGACATGCTCCCGCTCTGCCTGACCGTGCCCGCGTTCGCGATCATCACCGGGCTGTCCGTGGAGATCGTAGACCGGTACCGTCCACAGAACTACGTGGGCTGGGCGTTCATTATGATCGGGTTCGGCATCCTCTCCATCCTCGACGCGGACAGTTCGCGTGCGGCATACATCGGCTCGCAGATTCCGCTCGCCGTCGGGCTCGGGATCGTGTGGATCAGCACGCAGTTCCCCATCCTCGCGCCGCTGCCATTCTCGAATAGCGCGCACGCGCTGGCGTTCTTCATCTTCGTCCGGTGCTTCGCTCAGGTCCGTCCCCATCCTCACTTCTTTCTTGGCCATTCGAAGCACTGACGTGGGCGGCACTTCGTACGTGCGCCGCACGCACAGAGCTGGGGCATCGTCGTGGGCGGGACGATACTGCAGAACGAGCTGCTGCGCAACTTGCCCGCGGCGTTCCGAGCGCAACTCCCGCAGGGCGTGCAGATCGCGTACGCAGTGATCCCGACGATATCGGGGCTGGAGCAGCCGCTGCAGGACGAGGTGCGCGCGGTGTTCGCGCACGCGACGCGCGTCATCTGGCAGGTCATGATCGGCGTGTCGGGCATGGGCCTGCTGACCGTGCTGTTGATGCGCGAAGAGAAGCTCAGGCAGGATATGGACCAGACGTGGGGTCTGGAGGAGAAGGAAAGCGGCAAGGCCGTGGCGTCTGCGCAGGGTCCAGACGGCGGAAAGGCTACGACGTCCGCGCAGGATTTGGAGAGCGCCACGGCTACGGCGTCCGCGCAGGACTTACAGTATAAGGCTGGATCTGCGGAGAGCGAGGTCGTGATTGCGGAGGTCTGATTCTGAGTGAGTTGAGGGAGGGGGATGGGGTCATGGTTCCTCTGTCGTAATATCACGTTGTTCTCGTGTACATGTCGTCGTACATATGCATATTGTCAGTTCGGCGCATCATGTCTGCCTATTGTACGTTGTCCCCTATGACACATGTATACGCATATGTACGTACTTAGAGTACTAGCACATGATACACTCCTCCTTGAGGGGCGTACGTCACCCGAGTCCGGGGCCGCTCACAGCGTCGTCTATGAGGTGGCATAGTATACGGTCATCTTTACACTTTGAAAACGGCGACGCCGGTTGGAAGGATGTACTGTGAACCGTGATGACTTCGACGATAGGGAACGTCAGAGGGCCGCCGAAGTCTAGCGACGCGTCGCGCTTTGTTGTGCCGGTCTCTCCGCCGTGCCGTCTTAACTTCCCTTTCAAATGCATTATTGTTGCGACAGTGCGCAACGGAGACAAGGCCTCGGTTGGCGGAGAAGGACCTAATATTAGTGGGCGGCGAAACTCATGGCCCTGGCAAGTTCGGGCGAACGTCCAGTTAGCGTCTGAACGAGTGTCACCAGATAAGCTCGTGAAGCACGAACTATGGGCGGCCTTGCGCAAGGCATTGAGACGAAGTGGTAAGTAGGTCGACTAGTGGGTCAAGAGGAACAGTTTAGTGCCCGCGTGGGTACCAGGGCGCCGGGTCAAAGCGCATTTTACGAGTGTGTGACACTCACAGCACAGCATGTACTTCACGCGCCAACGACTATTGGGCAATGCCAGTGAGGGACGGCTTCCCTGGAGTCTCGATGGGCGGTCCTTACTGTGCGGACGATGACATAACGTTCCCCGCGAAGCCTGGCGGTGCGACGTGTGAGTGCTAGCAGTATATAGTAACGTCGCGCAGGGCAGACTCGGAGCGAGCATGGGTTCGAGGGTTGCCCACTGGATGGAGAAGCACACCGGAACCGTTTATCTCATCGGCGTAAGTGACAGATCTCGCAGCCCGAGCACAAGAATAGAGATGGCCGCGAGAAGCTGCCGTGTCGGTCGGCGGAAGGGCAGGCAAGTCGGTCCATACCTGGATTGGGACATTTGAGTGCTCGGTGCAGCACAACACCGTAGTCGCCGCGGCCATCTGTCTGTAGATGTCGAATTGGAATGCTCGTCGGCGGCGGCGCGTACGGTCATCTGCTGCACTTCTGCTGTCCTGTACTGTCAAGATATCGGTGAGCGCCCCGAGAAGACGTTCGTATTGGGTGCCGCCTGCAGGACGTAGTCGCTCAGTCTGCTTCTCGGGCGACTTCAACCCCGCCGACCTCGGACAGCTCGAACCTACGAGAGTACGAGAACCAGGATGTATTCATGTCCCCTCCATCGTGACGGACAGATGCCTGCGCTCTTCCGGCTTTCCGCCGCTCCTAACTGAGCCTCCTCCTAGGCATTCAAACCTCAGCTTCCAAGATATGAATAGACAACAATACGCGCACTGAGAGATCTTGTGCATGCCGCCGCTTGAGGGATCCGGGGCGACTCACCGCCTACGCGGCCTGTTTGAGCTCAATGACAGAGTGTTGTTTCCTCCGGCTTCAACATACGGTATTCTTGTAACGCCTGGCAGGCGAGCGCTCCTCGAATCGCCCTGAGGAAATCGCGCTTGGCTGCTTCCGGCGTCTCTCGCTTACGCGCAGAGCGGTGCTCTATCGGGACACATTCCTGTGCAGTGTTCGCTGTTTGCAGACCTTGCTCACTGGTAGGGCAGAAAGTATCGGACACTTAGGCACATGTGATTTTCTAGGCTGCTCGCACTGCAGATACTCGCAGGCTATTGCCTACTATAGGGCTAGGCCCTTCAGGGCAATAAACACGGATTCGAAGAAAGAATGGAAAGTATCGAACAGTGCAAAATTGGGAGCAAGTTGGTGAAAGTCCATCCTTCGTAGGTAAGCTGGTCATGCTTTTGCGGTGTCTTCCTACGTCAAGCACAATAATATATACCGATCCAGGACCCTACGCATACCCGCTCGTGGCGACATGTCACAATTAACCATACGGATAGTGGACACTCCGATAAACTTTACGTGACTTTCAACATAAAAGTCGTCGAGAGTTCGCGCCGTCTTACGCGACGACGTAGCTGATTTTCTCTTCGACCGCGGGAATGGTCGTCCCCGTGACGTCCGTGATGCGCGAGCTTACGACGTTGCCCTGCTCGGCTTGGAACGTCGACAAGGGGATGGAGTTCACCTGGGTCGTGCCCTCGCTGCCGCCGCGTACGTACGTGCGGCTGTTCAACCTGCGAAGAGCTCAGTATGTGACCCGCGGTCACGGGCGAAGGAACCCTTACGAGGTCAGGAGGGAGTTGATGTAGACTGCAAGACGGATTAGCACGAGGTGGCGCGATACGTGCGTGCACGACGACTCACGTTTTCCGAGCATGAAGTTGAAGAAGAGCGTGTACAGCTCAGCCGGCGCGGCGAGGTACTGCACTCGGAGTCAATGCCCTGCAGAGTTTCGCACACCCAGAATAGCGCACGCACCGCGATCAGGTTCGCAATCACGAACGTCCTGCGCGCCGAGTGAGCCATCGGCGAAGCCGTTCGCACACACCGTACCGAGGAAGTTACTCACGTCGTCAGCGAACCCGTCGTGATCGTCAGCTTGATCAGCCGTCCGATCATGTCGTCGGACCTGTTCGGGAACGCCTCTGTCAGCATTGCGCGGGAGCAGGAACGGTTGCGTGCTCGTCACTGACTTTCGAAGGCCGGTGCGTCCTTGCCGGAGATACCACACCATCGCCACTGAGATCGAGACGTCCGCGAGCACGGCGACGCCGAGACCAGACGAGCCGGTAGACTGTGTGCGCGCGGGTTAGCCCTGCGCGATGGCGGGGCGGCTGGTCGGCTTTTCTTACCTTGAGCTTCGTCTCTGCCTCCACGAGACCAGGGTAGAAGAACCTGCAGCGAGGCGCATGTGCGTCAGAGGTTGTTTTGCGTCGGATACTGGTATACATACGTCCTAATCGGAAAGACTACGACCGCAGTCACATTAGACCTATGCAGCAAAGGACTTCGGGGAGCGGTCAAGCGTACCGAGGTTCATCGCTGACGTTTTCGACAGATGTCAGAGAACGAGGTCTTCGGGTATAGCGCATCCGCACTCACTGAGATGGGCGACGGTGAAGAGCATCTAGAACAGTGCTTCTCGGTCAGAGTGGTAGCACACTCTTCGGTCGGGTTGTCACTTACACAGGCTGAAGTGACCCAAGTGTTTCTGCTGACTGTGAACCGCACTCAAGTGTGAAGTTGGCGTATACACAATCGGTGAGGAGACACGTACGTTTCCAGATGCGCATGACGAAGAACCTGAGGTCACTGTCTTAGCGCACGTTGAGATAAGTACATGTCGTATGGGACGTACGTCTCGACCGCGAATGCGATGGCAGCCTGCAAGAGACAGGTAAGTGAGCTACGCTCTGGGTGAAGATGAAGTAACCCCGTACATTGACGATAATCTCCGTCTAAGTGATCGAGAATAACACACAATCGGGCTTAGAAAGCGCAGCAAGAGAATGCTCAAGATCGCACGCACCCCGATACTCCTGCGGTACGTCGATGGTGAGTCAGTATGTTCTGAAATGTACTCCGTCGATGGACGCACCAGACGGCCTCTAAAAGCGCTGCAGGATTGGCATAGTTCGTGATGAGGTAATGGTAGAGGATCGAGATGATGATGGCCTGGTGTGCGGAGTCTAGCACCCTGCCATGGCATTTAGCAAAGGCGCACTCATACAATGCAGAGGGCGTACCAAAGAGCGATGACCTGGTGGAAAGGCGGTCGTTAGCGCGTCGGCATGGCGGAAGAGCGGGACGACGGAGCATACGATGAGCTTGAGGAAGAGCATGTCGGTGATGGACTTGGGAGATCGGAAGTACTGGAAAGTTTGGATGCATGTAACGCCATAGATCCTGCAGGAGTCAAAGGGTCAGCGATACCAGGCTACACACTTGAATGGTGATAGCAAGGTACATACGCAGATGATATGGCCACGCCGAGGTAGGCGACACCGATGGTGGGTCCGAGCTTGATCTGAGAGAGAATAAGGGCGTTGATGTCTGCAGGGCAAGCCATGGTATTGTTTGAGGGATCGGCGGGACGAGAGAGGGATGCGACTTGAACGAGAGCGGGTCGGACGTAGACCGCGGGGGGGCTTTGGAGCCCTTATTTACCGCCGCGGAGAGACCGACGATGATGGCTAAGCATGCAGCTGCAAACTGTATTCCTGCGAGGGAAGCTGACCGCTATTCAGATCGACCGCGTCCATCAGTGGATGCAACCCATCTCACTTCTCTCTCAACCTGGTGTTCGCAGGAGATGTCGATGATGGCCCTCGCCAGCTTCTGGCCGTCAGCGGGCTCGGTGCGTGTGGAGAGAATCGCAGGGAGAAGGCTCGGACCCCCGGCATCCGCGCGTGCCCGACGGAGTCAAAGAACTCAGTCTTGACGCCCAGTATACAGTGGAATGTGCGTGCACAGAGGGAGCGAAACTGCCGGAATAGCTCCGTCTCTTTTTAGGTTCGCTTGGGTGCTTCTCCGTCAGGCTCGGAGCGAGATCGGCCGTCGGCCAACTCCTCGGCGACCTCTCTGGTAGCTTTGCGCCCTCTTGAGGGCACCCAGAGCGGGGGAAAGGCAAAGTTACTGTTCAGGCATTATATTGTGGACATGCACGCCATAGGTAGGAGCAGCCATGATCATGCACGACGCAGGAAACCTCCTGTTGCAGGAACACTGTCATCCTCGCCTTACGAACTTCCCAGGCCCCGCCGCTGATACGGGAGCACCCGTTCGTCTGCAAATCAAGGTCTCTTGTAGGACTTGTATCCATAGTCCAACTTCGGTGGCGACGGAACCATATCAACCTGTCTTGAAGGTGTCGTTCTCGATCAGTTGAATCGCGAAGCAAGTCCAGAAGCATGCCTACCTGTATTGATCTTAACAATCATCGTCACCCAAGGCAACAAGTGTTGGGAACAGTGAACTCCAGATGTGCTTGTCGCAGACGATGGTCCTTGAGGACTACCACATCGCCAACGGCTCTTCCACTGATTGAACCGCGTCAGATGGGTGGAAGGCGTGATATTCTGATGGCAGTTATCGCGTCGATGCCTGACATGGGACGAAACGAGAACAAGCACCCTCCAGAGCGAGTGAGCCGTAGGATGATGGCCATATTCATCGCCTGTGAGTAGTGCGGCGCTCAGGCAATTGCGGGGATGTCCATGCTGATAACGGCCTAGTATAGGATTGTAGCACTGCAGACGTCCAGAAACGCATGACGCATGCTCATTCCGGGGATCTGTTGACGTACCGAGCAGAGACTGAAGACGAGAACGTTGAGGTGCATTTCGAAGTGTCAGCGCTTCAGCGTTCTAGCCGGCGCTCGGTCCAGTGGTTGCACTACACACTGTATCTCTGACCATGGCTGCAACAGCCACATGCCGTGATGGGTGCCCTCTCATGGCGTTGAGTGTAATGGTCAGGTTATAAGGGCCGGGCGGACTTGACAATGTCGTTGCCTTTTGATCCAGTTGACTGCAGTATTGCTTCCGGCAATGCCGCCTGTCACATTGAGCCGCTTTCTGTGAACCTCTGGCAGACTCATGTCACCCGTGGGTAAGATCGCTCAGCTTTTGTGGCATTTGTGCCCCGTCCCCTCGTTGATTCTGATCTTCTGCTGTCCGTCCTCGTGGTGGAAGCTTCGCACCTGGCATACAGTATCTCATGCCCCCCGGAAACCTCGCTGCGGCCAAGCGCTGAGGCTGTGGAGTATGATCGCAAGCAGGCGTTAGGCCCACCCACACAGTGTTAGCATGGTCTCTCCCGCGGTCGCGGACTGTCTGCACGTACACTTTTGGCAGACTTTAACGCGATGACTTACCCACAACTCGACGACCTCGCAGGACGTGCTGTGATCGGCGGGTCAGTCTCACATGACTCAAGTAGGCGCTCAACCGGCATGGGCGCTAGATGGGAAATAGTGTAGCTCACAAGGCGAGCATCCCCAGTCTGGTAACAAGGAACGTTTATAAGAAGGCTGATCGACATGTGCTCAGTATAACACAGAATGATATAGAATAGAGAATGAACTGTGCTGCGGTATTGTGTCGACAACGTGATTTGACACAGGCTGACCACTGACTGTTGCGAACAAAGACATCGTGACAAGTTCCAAGATATGACATGCAGGTGACATGTTGGAGACATCCTACGTGTCTTTGGAATCTTTCTCAATGCTATGGCAGAGGCTTTCCTTGAGCTTTCCTGGATTCCAGCGTTGTTCAAATTCCTTCGGTGTACCATGTTCTGGTCTTGGTCAACCACAGCTATCTTATGTCAGATACATGCTAACGCCGGTTGAAGATGCCGACATGATCTCGATAAATATCAGGGGTCGCCGTAACCGAGGATGCTTGCCGTGCCTGTGGACAGTTTGGCCTCGTCGCCCATGCAGGCGTCTCAGTCGTATAAGTCGCAGAGTGTGCAGACTGTCCGTGGTCACGCTGCCGCGCACTGCAGCCGGGGTACTGAGCGCTGAGCGCTGGACAACAGTCTGCGGACGGGACTGTGCCCGCCCGCATGCGTGCCTCACGTGCATCAGCATCAAGACAAGGTTCGAAACTTCGATATCAAACGGCTCAGGGTGTGATCTGGTCCCGAGTGTGTTGCTGACGACGAATGCCAGTCTTATCTCCTGGCCGTCGTTGCACGAGCATCACTTTTAGTCAGTCATTTACCATCGTCATCAAGCCATATCCAAGCCTTCTCATCTGTTATTTCCCCGCCATCTCACAGATATACATAATCGTATTGCCAGCGCCTTTTTGCTGCGTTCCTCCGCTGTCGCCGTCCTTGGCCTTCGCCAGCACCCTCCGAGCTCGCTCCCAATCACTCTGTAACACTTGCCAGCATGGCTTCCACGTTTTCCGAGGCATGGCTCGACGGCTTCGACGGCCACAAGTTCTACACCCGGACATATCCCGCCGACCCCGCCAAGGCCGTCGTCATCTTCGTCCACGGATTCGCGGACCACATCGGTCGCTATGAGGACGTCCACCCACGGTTCGCGCAGCGGGGTTTCACCGTATTCGCATACGACATGCGCGGCTTTGGGCGCACCGCACTCGATCCTGAGCATCGCAGTCCCGACGAGTACTACGGCAAGACCAGCCGCCCGCTCGAGCTCAACGACTTGCAGTGGTGGGTGCACCATGTCGCCCGTACCTACCCCAAAACTCCTATATTCATTATGGGATACTCCGCTGTGCGTTTCCGTTCACCGTCGTTATCGTCTGTTCTCGAATTGACAGATCGCAGGGCGGCGGACTCGTCATAGCGTTCCCGACCCGTCTTCACCCACCTCCTACTCCAGAGACGGTTTCAATGGTGTCTGGCATCATCGCGCAGGGGCCGCTCGTTCACCTGACATACCCCCCCGCCAAGCCGGTGAGATATCTCGTCCGGGGCCTCAGCAAAATCATGCCCAATCTCCCAATTCCCGCCCCAATGCCCGAGGAGGTAGCTTGAACACAGTGTCATTCTTGTGGTTTCACCCTCTGACCACAGATTGACAGCGTTTCTCCCGCAATCCGGCTGTGGTGGAAGCGGCCAAGAAGGATACGCTTCGCATGGCTCGAGGCACGGCGCGTGGGCTGGACAGCATGCTCACTCAGGTACGTTTCTTAGGTCTCATCGCACATGCTGCGTCTGCTGACGTCCTCTTTCAAGGGAGATGAATTGCTCGAAGAGAACTACAAGTATTGGCCGAAGGACTTGCCGGTATGAGACTGTGTCTTTCACAAGTGTGATATGGTGGCTCATTGCGCCCAAGCTCCTTATGACCTGGGGCACCGCGGACGAGGTACGCGCATGTCTTGGGATCACGCTCCTGTGCTGTGCTCACGCGCGAATGCATCCAGGTCAACTGCCCCAGGGCGGGAGTCGCGTTCTTCCACAAGCTCGATATCAAGGACAAGAAGCTCATCGAGTACGAAGTACGTCTGGCCTCACCGACTGGTATACCCACCCCATGCAGTGCTGTATGACTCACGTGCGTTTCAACCTCGCTGTCTTGCAGAATATCCTCCACGACTTGCTGCACGAGGCTGGGGACATCCCCGACAAAGTGCTGGAGGAGTACTTCAACTGGATCGAGGCTCGCCTCGACGTCCGCCGCACCGCGTGAGCTTCGTGCGCTTGTTTTCTTCCGGGCTTTGGGTTTGTCTTTCGTTTCGGTATATACCATCGTCAATGGTTGCTCTGTCCGCACACTCATTCCCGCGCCACGGCTGTACACCATGTGCGTGAAGGCGCGGGATGCCGATCGAGCAGCTTGGGTTTGGTGATCGGATGTGAGTTGTGTGGTCCTAGTATTGTAGCTCGCATACCATATATCGGACACAGAGGGATCGCCCTGAGTGTCTTTCCTTGACTCTGCAGAGGTCGCGACAGGTCCATAACGGTTGGCGATGTGAGAGAATTTGACGGTCACGATCGCAGGCCGAACATGCTCCCTGGAGCACTGTCCGGGAGCAAGATCCAACATATTGCTGACAGAATGGCGTGCCCGTTAAATTCACCGTGTACAGTGGATGACATTTACAAAAGCGTGGATATCGAGTAAGTCTATATCGAGGGCGAGCACGGAGTAGTGGCGAGCGGCGCAAGAACTGCTCGGCAGCTGGTGTGGTCAAATCGGATGGCTGAACGGCCAGACGCGCCGGTGTCGCGTCTTGTCGCATGACCACGCCCGCAACGGCCGCGGCAGTCACCCAGCGACTTGTACTGGGGTACGGTTGTCTTCAAGTTCCCGAGCGCAAAGGCCAGATGTATTGCAAGCCATAATCAACTGATGTGCCTTGACGCACTTCAAAGTCGTCTCGGAACACGCTGTCCATCCGAGACGGCTCGGTCAAGGCGACCTGAAGGTGCATCTTGATCGAGCTCTCTCTTAATATGTAGCTTACTAACTCTCTGCAGTCAGGTCGTTTCTCTCCTCGGCGCGGGCGGTGCTGTCACACTTGTAGGATGTGTTGTGCTCGATAACTTGGTGGCAAAGAGAATATACAGAATCAGAGGACGAATGGCCAACTCGCGAACATGATTATGATGGACGGGCGGTTCGCACTCCGATCCGAGCTCGTTGTGTTGGCCATTCAACGCTGCATGCATGGTATGTGCGTCTCTTGAACTCCTCTACAGTGTTGGACAAGCTGACCTCAAAGTGTTCGTGATATCGGACGCTTGCGGACTTTGCACAACTGCTGTGCTCAAAGGAGATATCCGCCTCTCGATTCCCGGACCACTGACAAGCACCGTCGCGATTCACTTCAGGACTTCATCGGCAGCCAATGACGTAGATGAAGCCAAAGTCTGGGCTGTGTAAATCCTGGACGACGTCACGCAAAGCCGGGGCGTACGTGCGTCCTGGCCCGGGTGTTGTAACGGGCTCATCCTTCATACCGTCTTTTGCTGCAGTTGAGTGCCTGCTAGTGATTCCTGACCTTGCTTACTCCGGCCGCCATCATACGCGTGCAAGACTGTGACCCTATGGCGCACGTCATCCGTTACTCTGGCCGCGAGACGCGTAGGCCTTCATCCGCTCCCAATCCATCCCCTTCTCCTTCATCTTCTCGCTCTCGTACTGTACTCGCTATGCATACGTTTCTCGTAGACGGCCATGGTCGACTACTCTTCTCTGCTCGACGTAGACCTGGCACTGTGCTCCAAGGCGCTACTCTTGTTCTACGTTGCCTACTTGGGAGCGACAGCCTTATACAACATCTTCTTGTCACCTCTGTCGGCTCTCCCTGGGCCTTGGTATGCTGCTGCTTCGGATCTTTGGCTGCTTTTGCATGCAGCTCGTTTTATGCAATGTGGTACCATCCACGACCTCTTGCAGCGTTATGGCCCCATCGTGCGTGTTGGCCCGCGCAGGGTCGTCTTCCGTGATCATGCAGCGATGAAGAGCGTTTACTGCATCAACAAGTTGCCCAAGAGTGCGTTTTACAAGGCGTTGATAGCGTATGCCAACTTCACTCGCTCTCATTGTGGGTACAAGCTGACGATTTGCAGGGATGATCACGACCATGCGTTGTGTATTGCGCGAAAGACATGCGGGAGACTTGGCTAACTTATTTTGATTCTTGCAGTATGACATCTCTTACAAACATGGAGCATACGAGGAGACGCAAGACCTTCGCCTCACACCATGCTCTATCCTATGTCTCTCTCTTCCAGCCCCACATCAACTCTTGTGTCATCAGGCTAGTAGAGGTACTTCAACTTATCCATTCCTCGGCTTGGAATGTCGATTAAGCAGTGTTCTTTTACTGCTGCGTGATTTTTCCCAGATACTAGATGTCGCACCTCGGACCTCAGCGGACTGCATTCATCTCCTCCGGCACCTTTTAGTGGACATCCTGCGGATGACCCTGTTCGGTCTTGCCCCCGTTGCTCTGAATCGCTGGGCCTTAGGAGACGAGGACCTTATCTCAGCAGCTGTACGTGATTTCCCCCTGCGAGCCATTCTGGTTAGCAGCACGGCCTTGCCTCAACTCAGCTTGACTTAAGCGAAACAGCTGCATCCCAACAAGTCTTTAGAACCTACTAGTGCATCTCCCCCACAAACGATGGCGTGAGATATACCAGTCCGACAGCATCCTCGCATCGGTATGGGGCACGATTCCTAGTCGCCTTCTGCGTACGTGCTTACCGCTCCGTTCTCATGTCAGTTCGTTAGGGGGCGCCTTCAGGAGGTTCAACATGTTGCGCAGTCTGACTTGGACATCAAGTCCGCCTCCGAGCCAGTCCCAATGATGCATCGATTGCTCTCACAGCGCTCAGGCTTGTCCTTCGACGTTTTTTTGGACCAGGAGATTATATTAGAGTGTATATCTCACCTGTGAGTTACCTTGCCAATGGTGATCTATGAGTACTTTCCGACCTGGGAGCAAGCGTTGCCGGGGTTGATACGTCAACGGCGACGTTTGGTTTCATGCTTTGGGAGCTTAGCCGTCGTCCCGACATCGTGCATCGACTACGAATGGAACTTGACGACATCATGCCTGACCGCCGCACTGTGCCCCCTTACACGGCGCTTATGAAGCAGCTCTACCTTTCAGCGTTTTTAACGAAGGTGAGCGTCCCTGGAAGGTGAGCGTCCCTGATGTTACTGCTGTGAGTTCTACCCATCATGAATAGGTTTCCGAATGTATGGCGCCGTATCCTCTTTTCTTGAACGGGTGGTTCCCTCGGAGAACGATCAGGGAGCGTCAGGAGCACTGCGATATCCATTGGATCTTATGGGATATTCATTACCACCGGGGACCATCGTCGGCACACAGGCTTTCAGCATCCACCGCGATCCTGATATCTATCTATCTCCTGAAGTCTTTGACCCTGGGATGGTTACCATCCAGTGCTACCGCCGAGGAGGGAGAGAGGCTTCACAAGCATGTAGTACAGTTTTGTTATCGTGCTTAACGTCTGACGTCCAAGATCTGAAAAGCCTGGCTCAGAACTTCATGCCTCTTGGCGCGGGGACGCGAGCGTGCCCCGGACATTACCAGGCATAACTTGTGTTCCGTATCGTGGTTGCAGCGCTTGTCCTGAACTTCGATATCGAGGCCAATCCCTTGGAGACCAATGAGCGGACTATGGCTGTGAGGGATGCATTTGTAAGTGCCTCATCGGCCGTCTTTGGCTCTTCCTGATGGACCCTCTCTCCGTGGACATCAGGCCGTCCGACCTGCATCGCGCGAATGCAAGCTGACTTTGGTGCCGCGTCCGTAATGCGTAGTAGAGTCTGCTCTGGGCTTGCCACGAGTGTGCGTCCGGTCGGTTCCTCAGTTCACGCATCGGGTGTGGACTTTCCCCCTCTGGAGAAAAGATCGGCGCCCTGTTTGTTCTATTGCATCCTCTGTCTTAATCTACGGCTCCGAGGGACTGATATCATACTATACGCACATGACTTTCGTCTGTACCGATGAGCTGTCCATACAGTGATGCTGGTCTGGCATACTACCAATTATCCTATAGCGACAGCAATCATCTCTAGTTTCATCTGCAATTCCCACTACTTAATCTACAGATCAACTCGTCGAAACGTGCTGGGTGGTCCTGCGCTGACAAGAGGAAAGGGAGAAGCATCGCACTATTCCCTGAAGCCCCAGCTAAGGATAAAGCTTTCATGCCATCACTGAGAGCTGTTCCTTCAGTGGCAGGGACGCAAGTGCCTGATCGACGGCGCCGCGTTCAGGCAAGAACTTGAAAAGCTAGAGACAGCGGTCATGGGGACGGTGGAGTGCGCATACTACAATATTAGGGTATGACCTCTCGCCTCTAGGCAGACGATGCATGCGGCCTCAGCTACTGAGATCAAGGAGGATGGCGGTGTAGTGCCATACGCCCGTGTTTAGTAGTAGGCGCTTCCGAGTAGGTACAGCAAGCGCCCATGCATCAGCCGAGCGGCCGAATCCGCAGAGAAGACCGTTTTCTCTTCCACCACCACTACTTTCCTCGCTCCATATCACAAACGTCACGCTGCCCACTATCTAACTGGCGCATTTTTGTGGAGCAAAAAGCAGCAGTCTGTCATATGCAGGTTTGTGACTGCGCTGGAGGGCCATCGCTCTCCACGACAACCTTGCCACTGACAACAGTACATGTCACTTCAGTCAACTATGGCGCCGCCTCTGCCAGCACTAGAGGCCCCTGTACTTCCTATCGAGCTCATAACGTACATCCTATACGATGGGTGGTTCTCTCCGCTCGACCGGAAATGGGGCGAACGGTGGAACTTTTACCGTCGTGTTTCGCTCGTTTGCCGTACTTGGCGAGACATCATGGCCTCCATTGCGTTGCGCTGCGTGATAATACAGACCCCGCAGGACTTCAGCGTATATCGTCAACTCGTCAAAAGACGTTGGGGTCTCAGTTCAGGCTCAACCGGCGTCGAACGCGCTGCGCCTGCTGCGCGTAACTTTTTCCAACACTCAGAGCTCCATATTGTCGTCTCGGACTGGGCATGTCCTACTTCCGTCGGCTTCCGCTTTGTGACGGACTATGTTCGGATTCCATGCTACATCCCCACTGCCAAATACATCTCGGTCGTCATCAAGCAGCTTCCGTCCAACGATCGCTTTGTCCTCCCGTATCGTCCGCTGTTCGAGTTCCTCTCGCAATATACGACCACGAAAGAACTCTATCTCCTCTGGACTTACACTCATATTCACCGATACATCCTGCCAAATGACTACGTCCGCGGCGTGACGTACTTGCGCATACACGAATACCCCCGCTGTATTTGTCACAACTATCATTACTCCGATGGACACAAGCATGACCCGGAATGCTTCTCATATCACCTCCCGAAGTTGTTTCCGGACCTGAAGCACCTCCATCTCGATACGCCCTACATTCTGAAGTGCCTTGACATCCCACCGAGCGTTACCAAACTCACCTTGGAGGCTCCGCCTCTTCATTACCTCCCCTCGCTGGGTCATTTCAGCTCGTTGATGGGTTGGAACATCGTCTCAGCTCTGTCCCTCGGTCTCTTCAAGCCCGACCATGCTAACGCGCCCCGGAAGAAGATCATCGTGAATGCTGGGCCGACCTCACCTGCCGGGTGGCCCCAGGCTCTCGCTGCATGTACAGCGCACAGCGTCGATCTCGAGCTACGCCACGTTTATGTTCCACCTGTTGCCGCTTCCTCGTCTTCCTAGACCGCGCGATTGGCATTCAATATTTGCATGCTTCTGGCTTGCTCCTCCTCTCTCGACATACATACGCTGTCTACGATTGTCAGGTCAGCACCCTTCGGTATCGTTCGGTTGTGCCTCCGAGGCTATGGACAATACAGAGAGCCTGCCTGCGTAGGATGTACTGTGCTGCTGTTGTAGCCGTCACGTACTTCAAATGCATGGTGCTGTCCAAGTTTGTTATAGGCGTGGTTTGAAGTGAGCATGCACCTCCCTTCTTCGACCATGGCCTCTTCTCGCTGGGAGAACCGTATTCTTGCACATTCGGGTGGTACATCAATCAAAGTACTGAACAAATCGTCATAGGCGTGAGCTCCACGTACCATCCGCGGCGACAAGGTATCTGTCATGACCGTCAGCTAACGCCCAATAAAGCCTACAAGTCCCGTCATCATCCGAAGAGACGGTATGCCTTGACAGACGCGACTCTGCGTCTCTCGGAGCCACTCCAGGCACTGAGTGTGACACTCATTGAAGACTGCCAATTCGACCCTGGTACGTGCGGGCTTTGGCTCCACCATCTTAGGATCTTTACCCCAGGAGCGCTGCATTACAGTGGTCTCCGGGGTTGTTGTAACTTGTCGCATCTGATTATAGCACGCTACCTCTGCTGCAGGCTTCTGTCTCAGTGAACATGGGTGGACACTCTTCATCATCGTCTGCAGTCGCGTGACATCCCTTCTCCCTCTTGGGGGGGACATACGAAATCACCGGGTCTAAATTGATATCTAGCACCGTGTTCTCCGGCGTAGGAGCATCTGGGAGCCACCACGAAAATGGACCCGTACCAGTCCGGACTGCCCAAAGGAGAGTTTGAAAGTGACAGAAGACTACCCCGCGGAATGCTACAAGGCTCGGCTGCGTCGTCGAACAACAGTCCCGGCCGAGTGCAGTGAGTCCGTGGCCGTCGTCGTCGTGAGAAAGACTCCAGATCGCCGTCACGTTGCTCGCCAAAGTTCTTCTAGCGCATTTCTTCGAAATATGGCAGGACTTCGAAGCGATGATCCGAGAGATCATCGCAATTGGGTGAGAAACGAAAGACGTCGCGACGTCCTTCAAACCATAGGTGTAGGACTCAAGGCCGGCTGACCGGTCTGGAGACTCGTAAAGCCACGGGGCCGCGAGAAGACTCATCACCTCTCAGGCTTTCGCGACGCCCTGGCCGACAACACTCGGGAAGAGAGCACTGTCAGTTGCTCGACCGATCGACGATGCAGCTGTCGGATAATCAGATGCCTGATCTTCACCGATATCCTGATCCAGAATAGCGGCGAGAATGAGCTGCGCTCGGGGCACTCGCCTGACCCCGAGCGAGATTCTGATCGCCAGATCATACAATAACCATTCTACTGTACATACAATAAAGAGAGATTAGCCTGCGCGAATACAAAGTAGGACTTGGACCGAGAAGTGATGGGACGCATCTATACAAACCCCCTCAAGCTATAGCGTCGACCGTGGACCAGACTCAGCGGTGGAGCCATAGCTCGCGACACCGACCGACGTGACATTATCCGAGATATGCATACTGTTCATGCTCGGCCGGCGCAGGTCCTTGCTCACGCGTGAACGACCGCGTCGCTGTTCCACGTCCTCATCAAGAGTGCCATGGCCCGTACTCTTCTGCTTGCGTCCGCCTTTCAACCCTGTATCAGGACGGAGCAGACAAAGCACTGCAAGAGAGACTAGGAGTATCCCCCCTGCGACGGCGAAGATGGCCCTGGGAAACTTGGCCACAGTTTGAGTATAGATCAAACCGAAGAGAGCCGGCTACAGGGACGTGGTCAGCACGGAGCGGGGTGATAAGTGACGGTACGTACACCAAGGATCATCTGGCCCACAGCCTGTAGGACAGAGAAGGCGCCGAACAACTTCCCGGTATCGTCTTCTCCGCGCGTCTGCATAATGCACAGTGCAAGACTGTTTGCCGCAGGCACGAGGCCGGAGCCAAAACTGCTGAGCGACGTAGCCCCTACGAACAGCGCCTGACTAGCATCGGGAGGTGAGAGTGCCACGAGAGAATGCGAGAGCAGGTCAATGAGAAGCGATCCGCGAAGGAGTGATAGGTCGAAGCGCATTTCCTTGACAAGGATGCCAGGAGTAGACTGCGCCGGCTTCCTCGATTGCGCAGTAAACGATGCCCCGGTCTGAGATTGCTTGGCTTTGGGCTTGAACGTAGCGATGAGGACTGCAAAGAGCATCGTCAGCGCGCCCACCTGGCAAACACTTCGCTGACGCTTACAAGGTAAAACCAACAAAAGGTGTAGTGCGCGAGCAAAGCCCATAAACGAGATGTAATAACTCAGCTGCAACTAGGTCTCAACGGTTGCCAATCGCACGTTGAAGTGCGACTCACCTGCTCAGCTCCCCACTGATAAATGTGCTCAGCATAAAGATACTTCAACTGGAATACACCCTAATCACCGATAGTGAGCGCTACCGTAAAAGCAAGGGCAAGCTCAGACCTACGAGCGACAACAGATGACCAAAGAGGACGACTGCAAGCAACGTCATACTCCAGTCCTTTCGCTTCCGGCCGTCGGGCTCATCGACCACTGTCGGCAAGAAAAGTGCGAGCGGGCTAAGGAATTGGAACATGCGCGCTCCGACCCCCAACGGCGTGCCTTGATCAGACTGAGCGAAGGTCGGCAGTGTGGATTCAGGAGCGGAGCCCGCAGCCTTGGCTTTCTTCTTCTCCAAGGATTCGGGGAACAAGAAGAGGGCAAGTAACAGGTTGCAGAAAGAAGCCGTTGCAGCGACATAGAACACGGAGGTGACAGTCGGCGCACCATTGTGCACGCCAACAGCTGGAGAAAAGATGGGGATGAAGGGATGTCGAATGAGAAAGGCGCCTATAGTAGGGCCGACCGCGAAGCCGAAGTAGAATACACCAGTGAAGCGAGAGAAGATGTGGGCGCGCGAGCCATCAGAGGTGCAATCCGAGACATAGGCGGAAGTCGCTGCTTGGAGTGTCGCCCATCCACCAAGGAGACCCTCGATAATCGGAGAGACAATCAAGAGCTTGTGGCCATGCGCTGCGAAGATGCTATGCCGAGTGGATACCAAAATGAAGATCAGATCCCTGACGACGAGCATTCAGCTTACATGCGAAACTCAAGATGAGCTTGACGGAACTCACGTCAGCAACAGGCCCAATGTCGCAGCCGCAAGCACGCGCGTGCGACCGTGACGCTGGCCGAAGCTTCCCCACCATCCTGTGGTCATGGCAGACAACGCCCCCATAGTTGTGGTCATGATCGTTTGCAACCGAGCTGCACCAGCTTGAACTGTGGGGTCTTCCAGACAACGTTTCGACGGAGGGAGGCGAGGGTCGGGTTCGTCATCGTCCGTAGCAGAGACGCTCATCGCGGCGGACAAGGACTCGCTTGCATCGCGCCATATAGCCGATGGCAGTGCCGCCGCACCGACAGGATCGAAGTACATGTAAGGAGCGTGTTGAACATAGGGTGCTCTTGCGGTGTGGTCAAGTCCCGTGTGGTTGTAACGGTCGTGCTCGTAGACAGCATTGCAGGAGAGCTGCGTGTATACTTGAACGCGCGGGGCAAGTGTCATTCCACGCTAAAAGGCTCAACGTGAGACCAGGGGGCAGTCTGGGTTGGATGAGACGTACAACTATCGACGCAACGATTGCGAAAGGTACGAGCCTGAAAAGGAATGTGATCAGCATTGACAAGCTTGGTGTCTTTCAGAGGTCCTGAGCCATAAGGTTTTGAATGGTTCCTAGAGCTACACATGATGATACGGCTACGCCCGATGAAACGGTGCTTGGGCTTCGCCACTAACGCATCAACCTTCTGCGTTCACTAACAGTCGAACACGACACCTTGGAATGCTACAGCAGAGTCTCTGAAGGAGCCTCGACAGGCCCGAGAAATGCAAGATGAGGAAGCAGAAAAGGACGAGCATCCAAACATGTTGGACCAATATCCTGGACTCTGGATTACCGAGGTCCTTCCACGTAGGAACATGATGTCGAAACAAGGATCATGGTGTTCCTTGCCTAAGGTGCTATAGGAGAAGAGACTGGCAGGATCTCGTCGGCAGCCACAGAGCCGGATAGAGGGATAGCACGCGAGGATGACTGAGGTGAATGAGGGCAACACGTACCAAAGAGGTCTTGGACGGTAGAAGGGCTTCTTGGACTTTCTGCCAGTCCCCAGCAGCACTTCCCGTTCAGTGACCAGGTCCGACGGCGGGTCATTCGGCATCGTCATGCGACCCTGAGAGCCATTGGGTTGAGGTGAAGCGCGCGGTCGGGAGACCGAGACTGAGTAGATGGAAAAGTTGGACGAGACGACGGCGTCCACAGCCTGGTATGTCGACGAGCTAGCCATCGCTGGCGAGGATGGTGGAAGTCAGGACGAGAGATAAGTAGGTTGAAACATGTGCAGGCGTTGCGGCCGAGTCGCCGCGGCCGTGGCGGTGGCGGGAGAAGATAAGATGACCTCACAGCGCGGCCCATTCTCCGGATTGCGTTTGGTAACAGCCCTTGTTAACGGCCGAGGCTTACTCTTTCTTACCGACGTAATTTACGGCTTATTGATCCCGGTTTAGTTGGTAAGCAAGTGGCTTACCCTCGGCAAAACGAACCGTTCTGAGTTCGAACTGGACTCTCGGTGTCTTGTCGCGGCCTTGCTGCCTTCTGGCTTCACCGCTCCTCCTTCCCGCCGTCATGAACGCCGATGAGCAGCACCCCTCACATCGCTCACCACCACGTACCAATGCTCTTGCCGGTCCCTCAACCGTACCTGAGATGCCTCCCCTCTACCTTCCACCACCAGGTCGCTCAATTTCCCGCCACGCAAACTGCAGCTCTGATCTCGCTGACTTCCTCCCGTCTTCAGGTCCTTCCATGTCCCGGTCTTACTTCTCGAGCACTCAGGATCTCCTCTCGCGCTTCCAACTCTTGCCCTCATATGACAAGTACGTGCGACCGTTCGCATCACCGGTGGGCTCTAGCTCCCAGGCCACCACGTCGAGCGCCAAGGAGAAAGGGAAAGGGAAAGAGAAGGAGATCCCTCCCAGAGATGTCGCACCTTCCTCACCAGCTGCACACACTCCCGGAGCAGGTCATGAGGGAGAGGAGGAGGAAGGTGGCAAGGGAGAAAAGAAGTACAAGTACTACAGGCATCTCATCAAGGGAATACCCGGTATGTCTCTCTCCCTTCTGACTGACCTATCGTATCAACATGAGGACACAGGGAAGCATTCAATGAAGAAAGACGACTATCTCACAACTTTGATGCAAGCTCCTCCGAAGCAAAAGATTGCTATAACACCTTTCGATTTGAGGACACAACGTGAAGCCTTTTCTGTCAGTTTGGAGGGTTTGAAAGGCGTACGTTCACTTCATATCGGTAGTTATGAGCCCGTGGAAGTGCTGAGACCTTTTCAGTGGAATATCCACGCGCTGGTAGCTGAGTCTTCGCAAGCGCGAGAGGATCGGAAGCGACGGGTTGGTACCGTCTAAGTCAACCCTCTTGTCTTCATGTCACTCAATTGTCTTCATCCTTACAGAAGGAGCTCAAGAAGCTAGCAAAAGCGCAGGCTCAAGGCCTAGCTCAAGCGGCTCCCGGTCCCAGCGTAAGCACTCCTTCTGCAGTTCCTGCTACGCCCTCTGGGGCCTCGGTATCTACCCCTGGAGCTCCCATGTCCCTGGCCGCTCCACCTCGAACATCAACCCCTAGACCGATGCCCAGTGTTGCCAGACAGCCCCCTCCTACCCCCCAACAAGTTGCGCAGCAGCGAGGCAGGACGCCAGTCGGTATCGCCACGCCACACTCCGTTTCCCCGCCCGGCTCTGGCGCCGTCGGCCCGCCTGTCCACACAGCTCCCGCACAACAGGGTGCCGCAGTGCAGGTGTTGCCGCAGAGTCATCCCAATCCTGATCAAGCATCCGTGAATATCATGCGGGGTGTCAAGCGAGAGCGAGAACGCGACTATCCGACCGATGGTGGCCTTCAGGTAAACGGCAATATCCCTGTACACGCAGCGCAGTTCCAGGATCCGTCGAAAGCTAACATGAAGGGGGCCAAGGCTGGCAATGGGGGCGTACGTCCTCGACCAGTGAAGAAGCAACGCGTGGTACGTGTGTCTTCCACTTGTTCCCTGTGTACGGAGCACTTTTCTTCGGAAGATCACATCAATGCATCTGTCCCCCACGTGCGATGCTAATATCTTGGCAGGATGCCAACGGACACGCGCAGGTGCCGATCCAGCAGCCAACACCCCATGCGTAGCGTTCAATCCGCTGCACCGTCTGTCGGGCTCCATGCAACCCGGATCCCGCTCTGATCCGATCACCTTTCCGCCTGCTGCTTGTGCGTCACTTGCTTTCGTTCCGCCGAACGATGCGCAGCCTACCATTTGCCGTCTGATGGCCTATATAACACAACTCTCCCGCGACTCAAACGGACTCGGATCCATCCTTCTCGCATGCATCTCATATCCTTACGTCATCATATCGCAATCCTCTTCATCAACATCGCATCGTACTTACATTGTCGGCTCCTTGCTAATCTAGTGCGGACGGGATCGGCAGTGTGCATCATATCGTCCTAGTCTTCCGCGTTCGTGACGGTCTTTATCAGCCGCGAAGCCACGTGCAGTTGCCACCACTTGGCCCTTGAATTATTCTCTAGGATGCCTGGTGTCATTGAGACATCTCAGGTGAAACCATGAGATGTCGTCGGATGTGACGATGGCTGCTTGCCCTGTTTGAGAATATTTGTTTCTGTAGGCGCTCCTAGCATCTGCGACGAGCGCCGTGACTACAGCGAGGTGTTTGGACCCATCCTGCCTGTCGTGCTGGATAAGGATGATGCGATTTATTTACTCCAGCGTGTACTTTTCGGTGGTCCTGCCCAGAGTGACGTAGGCAGGGTCATGCTATTTGAGTGAGATCTGCGCATTCCTCCGGCAACCAGTGCGGCGTCAATTTCTAGATGTGGACGTTACTCAGTCTGGCGAACTCAGCACTCAATGTCGAACCAGATCGAGCCCTGAATGCCAGGCTCTGCGAAGATAGCGTACGGATAGCCAGGGCCTGGAGGCGTACTGAATTGAGTAAGATTCCAACGAACAGTGTAGAAAATCAATTCTCTCGAGAGTCATCAAAGAAGGTCAATGACCTTGGGCATGGTGGGACCTTTTGGAAGTTACAGTATATCAAGACTGATACCACCGCACTTTTGGCCCGAAGTTATGACCAAGCGCTCACATAACTGACACCCGCCGATCGCATTCATAAAGCAGGTGGCATAAGCCCCGCATTCTACTCGGGCTGGGAGAACGAGGTCCTAGTATCATGTTGACTGGTATCTCCATCGTACATTATTGAAATTGTATTACTACGCGTCCTGTCAATAAATACTTAAGCATGAATACCATTACGACTTGGCCGTTGAGGACTCCGCCAAAGCGATATCCTCAGGCGGCCAAAAACCCCGTGTTTCTCAAGTAGTCGTAGTGCTCTTCGCGATGGCTTTGCACTTGGTAGTCGACAGACTTGCGCCAAATCGGAAGGAATAGCTGTACCACATTAAGCGCGGCAAACCTAGAGACAGAGGGAGGACATACATATCCGAAAGCGGCATAGAGAGGATCCCATACGTAGCTGTTGCGCGGAGAAGAACCAGCAGTGCTTGCTCTGAACATGTCTCCTATCCACCCCGTCGTTATGTGGAAGTCGCCATTCTGAACACCTGGGAATCGCGTCAAGTAACAGCAGCGGCGCGAGATAGCGGCGGCACTCCTCCACCTTGGAAGATTCCAGCAGCGACTTGTTCTGGGGTCAGTCCGCTATCGCTTTCTTCGATCTTGAGCGTGATGAAGGGCTTCGTCTTATTCTCTTCTTCGTAACCTGGGGTGAAAATTGTTGGAGGGAAGGATATGTGCACGTCGATGTCGTACAGCTTCAGCTCGCATTGAAGAGATTCCGCCAACCCTGTGGTGTAGCGATGGTCGATAAAATTGACGACAGAGAACAGGAAGAAACAACGTTACCTCGTAATGCAAACTTCGCTGGAGAGTAAGAGGAGTATCCGATGATCGAAAAGAAGGCGAGTACGGAGGACACGAAGACTATTTTGCCCCGGACACCTTGCTTGACCATTTCTTTGGACCCAACCTGTGCAAACTGCATCAGACGATCGTCGACATGCTCTTTCAAAGGGAAGCGTACTAGCGCTGTGCATGCCTGGGCCCAGTACGAGATCTGCATACCATGTCTTAGTGTCTCTTCCGTCTCGTCAACCCAATACGATGGCCGCGCCGCCCCAGCGCACAGGAATAGCGCCTCGGGACAGAGTCCGTCAAATGGCTCACTTGCTGCCTTCAAAGCTGCGAGCGATCCAGCTTCCGAATCCACTGCGAAGGAGTACGCCCTCAAGATCTGTGTGGGATTCTGCCGAGCTCCCTGAATGCAGGTTAGGAAAATCCAAAGCGTCCTGATCAAGGCTAACCTCAAGGATCTGGAGGGCCTTTGCCAACCGTTTCTCGTTCCGAGCGACAATGGACACATCGGCTCCTCCTTTAGCTAGGATCACAGCTAAAGCAAGGCCTGTTCCAGAAGAACCACCGGTGACGAAACAGTGCTAGTAAGAGTTAGCTTTTACCAAGACGAATTCTCAAGAGTGAACGTAACTCGTCCGCGAGGGTCCCACTTGTTCTTAAAGAACATCGTTCAGAGGTCAAAGATACGGTCAGGAGGGATTACGATTTCGCAGAAGCTCCGCGGGCCATTGTAAGTTTGCTTAAGTAGGACCGGTCTCCAGAATGCCTCTGATTGGATGCGGGGCGAAACGAACGGACCGTGGCGTAGCATGGCCCGGAAACCCCATGGCGTGACTTCGTACATTACTCGTGCCCGGATGGATGCGTGTCGTCCGTTTCTGCAGCGCTGCGGGATGTGCGATGATACGCTATCAATCAACGACGGAACAGAGCGGGAGATCAGAGCAATACGCTACAGTCTGGCGGGCTGAGGTCAGTACGCGCGTCTACCGGATGTCAGCCATTACCCGGGACACCGTGGATATCTTGGCACTCACTGCGCTAGAAACGGCACCAATGGCCAAGTGTAGATGTACCGGTGTTATGAACCCTAAGGCACGACAAGTTGAAAGAGCCGGTGCTTATCTGTCCACTCGATGAGCAGTGTAGATAATGTAGGAGCGCGGACGTGGAATGGGACGATTAGCCGTATACGAGCCCCCATATCGCGCCAATACATCGCCCCGAGGATGAAACGTCACAATGCGGATATGAAGGGGTGATGCAGTTCAGGCACAGACACCTCTGATGTGCTCTCCAAAGTTGAAGACGCCCTCTCGGCCTCATCCGTGCTGCGGCGGTAGTCACTCAACGTTTCTATCCGGGTTGGGAGGCTACGCTGTGACTGTTGACAACCATGGCGCACATCGAGACCACAAGCCCAGCTTGCGCACGGCGAGGGCATGTTCTATCTATCTGAATGAGATCGTGCAAGTGTTTATTGGTAGAGGAGAAGTTACACTCCCATACCAAGTTGAGACATACGCAGTGCCTAGTCCGCATGGAGATCTAATAGCAGATGCAAAAAGCCAGTGATGCTACCGTGCATTTGGTAGTGGATCGACTCCGCATGCTAATTGACAGAAGCGCTATGAAGGTCGTCCGAGGCGTCAACTGAGCATATGATAGGATCTCTCTGACGTAGAGCGCCAGCGCATGAGCAGCCGTATAGCTGGGGTCGTTCGACACTTACCTAGGCTGGCTTGAAAATCTCATGATACAAGATATTGTTAAGGCACTGTTCCTGGTTCTGATGCACTGCGACTAAGGCAGCGTCAAGAACAGCGTCTACGTCGGCGATAGCTTGTCGATCCACTCGCATAGTGTGCCTGCCAACGAAGCTCAGGCTTTAACCTAGAAATTCAGAGGGGTGAAACTCGGACCGCAAAATACAGTACAGTTAGACAAGATGACTAGCGATGTTGAGAGCCATAGAGGGCTGCAAGACCAGTGACTCGAGGTGCACAGACAATCACAAGGACCGGCAGTACAGACCTGTCCGAGTCTCGCGTCGTGTGCTCGGACAGCGCATCGCCGGTTCTGGGCAGGTCACTCCTGTGACATGTATACCAGCCCAAACACATCAAGCGCCCGTGCTGACTGGCACTGGTCACTGGCGGTCACGCTGCTCTGGCGGTGTACAAACTTGGGCTGGACACAAGTACAGGGCAAACCACTGTTACTCTCTATTATTCGGACTCAGCGCATTCTGATCCTCGTTGAGAGGAGAACAATTCTAGCCTAGAGTCAATATGAGCAGAGGCTTATCAGGCTCCACGGTGCGCAATGCGTATGTCCAACGGCTGGCTGTGCAAGGTTGGCAAGGGCCGTAACTGCGGCCCAACCTCCATCATGGAGGCTTGGTGTTACCGCTCACTGCCACAGGTCATCTGTGCAGATATGGGACCATAATCATCACAATTTTGCGCGAAGTGCTACTAGGTATGGTACGACATCCTCTGCCACAACGAGGGTATGCTCATATCCGTTTCAGAATGTGTCTAAAATATCAACTAGTGCTAGTCGACTCTGTTGCGAATTCCAGACCGCCGTTGACGACGTGCGGAAAAATAGTGTTCAGTATAAAGGCGACTCCTCCAGCGGATATTCGCCTCGCCAAACTCGCGCTCGCTCAAGATGAGTCGCTCACTATCCTTGACAAGTGCTCCTCTCGCGTCAGCCTTGAAGAGGGCAATAGACAACCGTAAGAAGGAATTAATACCGACGTTCGAGCTCACCCAAGGAGGACCATCCGGACCTGACATCTGCTCTAACGACTTCCTATCCCTCACCAACGATCCGGTTCTCCGTCAGATCTACCTCGACAAGCTCGCCGATTCGCCTCGAGTCTTCGGAGTGGCGGGTTCTCGATTGCTTGGCGGCAACGCTGCCGCTCACGTCGAATTCGAGAATCGCATGGCGGAGTTTTTCGACGCTCCTGCTGCCCTTCAGTTCACCTCCGGCTACGACGCCAATGTCGCTTTCTGGCACTCAGTCCCTCAAGAAGGCGACGTCATTGTCCTGGATGAACTCGTTCATGCCTCTAGCCGTGATGGTATGGCCATATCCCGCGCCAAGAAGTCGCTCTATCTCTTCTCGCATAACTCCCCCTCTTCCTTCGAGGCGATGGTTCTTCGCGCCTTGGAGGAACATCCCTCCATCTTGGAAGGACGGAGCACCCTCTTTGTCGCTGTGGAGGCTACGTACAGCATGGATGGCGACTTCGCTCCTCTCCCAGACATTGTCCGCATCGTCGAGCAACATGTCCCGAAAGAAAGTGCGCACATCATGGTAGACGAGGCGCATTCTACTGGCGTCTTCGGTCCACAAGGCCGCGGCATCGTTCACATGCTCGGATTGCAAGACTCTATTCACACCGTCCTGCATACGTTTGGCAAAGCGAGGGCACTGACTGGCGGTGAGTCGGTATCCGCATACCCTCTCGAGATGCACGGCGCTCATGCCCTGAATTGGATCGAATAGCCGTAATCCTCACGTCCCCTATACTCCGACAATACATCATTAATTACGCTCGTCCCTTCATCTACACGACCGCTCCTCCTATTTCTCTCGTCTGTGGACTCCATGCATCTTTTGATTATCTGGAAGGGCCCGTCGGCGACAAGGTGCGTTTATTGCCGTCGGCGTAGCGAAATGACGACTGATGCCGAGCCGCCTCCCCTGCAGCGAAGGATGGAGTTACGTCGTCTGGCCAAGTACTTCCGGAACGCTTTGGAGGAGGCCTTCAAGCACATCCCTCCAAACTTGCTTTCTCTCCAGAAGAGACCGCTCCCGAACGGCTACCCTGCCGAGGTCATCAGCCCCGTCATGCCTATTCTCACTGGATACCCCGTACAACTCGCCGATTTTCTTAACTCCTTCGGCTATGCTGTAACTGGAATTGCCTATCCTGCTGTGCCCAAGGGAGAGGGGCGCGTCCGCCTCTCTGTGCATGCCCTCAACACTGAGGAAGAGTTGGACACGGTGCTTGCACGTCTCAAACAATGGGCTACCATGATGCAGACAACCGGATTGCAGGTGCAGCCATCTAGCAGGATTCAATCCAGGCTCTGAGCGGTAACCTATACGGGGTAGATGTCTGAGTGGCTTACCATATGACAGAGTTTCCCGAGCTATACCTTTAGCTGTAATTTTATCTGCACTCGTTCCTTGCAGAATCAGTGGAGATGGCGATGTATACGATATGGACTCGGACGTTCGTGATATTGTTCAATTCTCATAGGCGGTTTCAAAAAACTAGTTCAGACCGTGGCTGTCGGGACGAAGGATCCGGCACTGCTGTCATTACAGAGCGCAGATCTATGCAGAGCCGGATCAGGAGGACCAAGGTCCGGATAATCTCAGTTGAGAACGTCTCATGTCAAGCTACCGGGCCAAAGAATCTCCTCGGTTGAGTAAATCGCTGTTAGCTATTAGTACAGTAATACGAGTACTGGCAGCCGTAGTAATGCACCAACCACAATTGCGCGCTGACTTGAGTATCGAGCGGAGAACAGAATCCGCTGAGGAACGGAGGCGTGGTTCGATCTCCGTCCCAATCCATCGTGTCGCACGGTCCGTCGCGCAGCTGGAAGGCGTCGCGAATCGCCTGACCTCCGCTCTCGTCGTGTTCGGCGCCGCCCTGGCCCTCGGCAGCGACTCCCGCTATCTATGGCGTCTCCGGCGACGCCTCTCGCTGAACGTGCAGAGATCCATAAGTCGTGCAAGACACTCGAGTCTGTTGTGAATATTCTGAACGACTACTGTGAGGCAGCGAATGCTATCGTACAGCTTCAGAAGAAGCTAGCAAAGGCTTTGAGGGAGGCTGCGTCTTCGAAATGTGTGACCGAGATACCTGGTGCGTCAGGATGCAAGTATGCCATTACATATGCGACTAAGCCCGCGTAGCGAACGCTCTCAATGCGGCTGCCACAATCTTCGAGGCCATGGCGGAAGTGGACGCCAAATTCGCGAAGTATGCAGATAAGGAGTGCGATGCTGTCAGTGCGGAGGTGAAGAAGTGGTTCAAGAAGCTTGCAGTAAGCCGTGGCGTCAACCGTCGTCTCGTTCAAAAGACTTATCTGTCGCAGAAAGAGGAGAGAGCGCATGATGAGAAGATTGCATCTGCGAACCTCAAGATCAAGCAAGCTGGGCAGCTCTATGAGCGCAAAGCTAAGAAGAATCCGAGGGATGCAGCGGAGGAGCATACGCGTTATATCAACCTGCTGAGTACCCTTGGTCCCGAGGTAAACAAGGAGAAATAGTGAGGAGCGATTCTCCATTCGCGTGTTTTCCCTAATCTAATATCACGCGTCTCAGTAACCATGCACTCTTGGTCACCGAGAGACACAGTTCCACCATGTATAGCCTAGCTGCGAGTTTCTCGCGAGTAGCGGATGCGGAGTGGGCTCGTGGTTGCGAGAGCATCCGGAAGTTCTCGCCCTCCATCGGCCCTCTTGGACAATGGCGTGCACTCTGCGAAGGTGGATGGTCAGGCACCCTTCCCTCTGACTTGCCAGACCTCCAGGATGACAGCGGCTATACAGACGCGTCTTTAGGTCTTCCTCCCAGAGAGTCTGACCCTACGCGACCTCGAGATCTTGCATCTCCGCCAGACAGACCTGCCCCTCAATACTCCCTCCATGACCCGCCTGAGCCAGAGTCGTCTTCACGTGCTGTTTCGCCTGGTCAGTCTCCATTGCCGCCTCCCCAATATTTTCCCTCGCCGCCCTCGGGAGAGCAGGCCAATGCGGATGACCGTTCCTCGCACAAATCCGGCAAGGAGATCGAAGAACACAAATCTGTATCAGTTCATGAAGAGCGAAAGCATCAATCTACTACAATGGCGTCCCTTGCGGCTTTCCCTGCCCCCCCAACTCACCTTCCTCCAGCTCCATCAGGCGGTAGCAAGTTCAGCAGTAGCCCAGGTGGGACTCCTACCCAGGGAGTACTTGCTGAATTGCCCCCCGATGCCCTAAATGTTCCTAGTCTTACCCCTTTCCCTCGATTCACGGATTCTCCTACCCCTGAGAATGCAAGTACCTCTGCTCTCACTGAGGATCATCAATCCCCTCCGACAGCTCGCACTGAAGTCATCACATCTCAGTCTCCGACAAGCACTCAGGTGTCTGCGACAGGACTTACGAACCACAAACTTGATAGAGGACCACCAACGGTGGATTCTGTCGAAGTCCGGAGTAGTCAAGAGCCGGTAATGTCCTCGTCTCAATCGTCTTCCGCGGCGCCCAACCGGGATCAAACCGACTGGGACAAGCTACCTTCGCCCTCAGTAAATACGTCTGCTGCTGCCTCTTCTGCTACTCCGCAAGGACCTCTTAGGCGCACCGATCATGCGGACGGTGCAGAATTCGGCGTTCGCCGCAATGCTGACCTTTCCAAATCGCGAGTTTCCGAAGCGTCGTCGCCGAAGAGAGTGGAACGCCACGACACAGGGAGGAGCAACGGTAGTATGGTTGCTGCTCTCCGCGACCGTTATTCTCGTGGTGTAAGCACCTCAATCGCTACCATATCTCGCTCCGCTCATGTGCTCTCTGAAGGGTGAACCGTCTTCGCCGCCGCCTAGAGATCTTCCACGACTGCCGACAAGCGTATCCACGTTGGCGCACAAGTATGAACCTACCGCCAGCACTACGCCTGTGTCTCGGCAAGGGACGGGGTCTCCAATTCAAGAGCGAGCACGAGTTGCTGTCGACAGCTATTCCCGCATGCCTGAGCCAACTCCCGCGGGTCAAGATGCCCCTGGCAACGGCGCCACGACGCGTTATTCCTCGGTTCCTACTACGCCCACTTCTGAGGAGATAGCGCTGCGGAGACGACGCATCGAGGAATTAGAGGAGCTGGAACTTCGTGAACGCGAGCACGAGTTGCGCATGAAGGAGCGGGAGATCGAGCAACGTGCTCGTGAGCTCGAGATGGAACGACAGCGGCTTCAAACGGCTAGAAGCGGAAGGAGTGATGGATACATGAGCGATAGTTCTCGCGGAGGAATCACGGGCGGTCAAAGTCCGACCACCCAACGACTCCCGATGGAGACGCTCCCCGGTTCCAGATACCCCTCATCCTATTCCCAGAGCACGAATAACCTCGTCCCTCCCCCCTCTTCTCAAGGTGCTAGACAGTCGTCGAGTCAACCATCGACACCGGGCATCCAGCCCACAGATCACGCCCCGTACTGTGGATGCGAGTCTTGTTCCGCCTCGAAATACAAAGTGCGCGACGTTGCCCAGCGTCGAGACTCGCGTCCTCCCGAACCACCTATCAACCTTCGTCCGGAGAAGCCCAAAGGTGGTTGGATCAGACGCCTCAGCATGCCCGTCGTCAGCAATGCGTTCTCTCTCGATTCGAAGAGGGGTATCAGCGCTGCGGGCATTGCGGGTAGCCCAGGACACCGAAACAGCCTCGCTTTCGCCGAGGAGGATGGGCGCCTATATACAGATTTGACTGGGGGCATCAGGAATCGCAGCTCGACAAACCTCGCAAGGCGATAATGGTCTCCTAGGCGTCGTTGTCTCTCCTGATGCCTTACAGTAGGATGCTTATACCTTATGTTTGTTGCGTGCTTTTCGTTTGCTTTTCATGTAGTCGGGATACCCACTTCGCTCCTACGAGCTTGTCTTGTCAGTATCTGCTGGTAGTATGTATATTCATTATTGGCTTACGATTCATGACTCACGACTTCACGAGACGTCTGCTTGTAACTCTCCTTGTACTGTAATAACGAATGCTCTGCGATTTGTTCAACCGCCTGAGAACAAAACCTTCCCAGTCTAACACATCACATAAAAGCTTACACCGTCCCGGAACAAGATCATCCAGGTGCGCAGACAGAGGACCCCTTTGGCACCGACATGCCTTACCAAGTTTTGAATTCTGGAGTACATTGTACATGCTGTAATGTACGACACTATCCAGCCAGCTTACAATAGTCCATTCGATCACCGTACTCGAGAGCCACCGAACCCAGTACTCCTCCTCATGCCTCCAAGATCCGATGGTCCTTCGCCTCTGTCGTCAGCGTCCCATCGCTCACGTCTCCGCGGCCCAAGTCCGGAGCCACCAAACCAAGACGAGGCCGCAGGGCCGGGGGGCAAGGGCCTGAACATCCTCTCCGCCTCCCAATCATACATACCTGTACTGGGCACAGGGATCGCCCGCGGTCGGACCCACGGGTCTTCGCGAGACCGCGCTGGTCGATTGAACAAGTATGCGCCGAGACCTCCGAGCGCGGCACCCGTCCAGAATCCTGGCCTCCAACTTTCGATCTGTGGGGCCCCAGCGGTTGTCGAGGTTGGTGCGTGTTTAGAGTAGGGCGGAGGGGGATCATGGGGGCCCGGATCCGGTGCGTCTGGGCGGGTGCCTGAGAACCAGCCTGAGCCGGGGCCAGAGCCCCACCATGGGTGACGAGGTTGGCGAGGGGAGGTAGGGGAGGGCGAACGACGTAGGCAAGATGTGATGGCGCTGTAGAGGATGATGCCCAGCACGACAACCCAGAGGAGCATGAAGAAGGCAGCGATCGGGTCTTGCGAGAGGTCTAGATTGGAGGATTAATTCAGCAAGGGCATCAGCGAGAGCAAGAAAGAGGCGCACCATGCAGCCAGCGGGAAATACCGGAGGGATAGGACGGATCATCAGTCCCGGGGCCACGAAGACTGCGAGGAATTTCGACCAGGCGATATTCAAGCCCACACGACCCTTGCCGCAACAACATCAACACTCCGTGCTCGTTTTCAAGGAGAAGAACCTACCTCTCAAGACGTACGGGTCTCCAGGACCATCCCATCCCTCACATGAGACTTCCACCTTGCCAAAACGGAGCGATTCTGGAAGGTCTGCCTCGCACTAAGACGACCGCGTAGACCATGAGCTTTACTACAGCTCCTCAGAAAGGGTGGGAGAGCGAAACGCACCTTCCAATCGACATCTGTTCCGGATCCTCCCAAGTTGACGCAGCGTACTACCTCCGGCTGGTAGAGCCTGCATGGTTTACCAATGCATGTCAGCTGCGGGATGGGCGGTCCGCGGCGGGCTACTGTCAGCTCGTCCTTGTAGAACGTCAGCGAGGGGATCTTGGCAAGTGGTACACGAGACATCCTGGGTTTCAAGCGGTTGGGAGGAGGGAAGGAAGACTATAAGAGATGGATACAGAGCACGCCATGATGAACATGAGCAGACGTGCGCGGCTGTGGCAGAGGCCTGAGGACGTGTGCAGGACGTGGCGTGGACGTGTCCAGAACCTTAGACTGGGGTTGGGGCTTATCAGAATTCCAAGTCCTACAGTACGGTAGGAGCCGTGCATTTCACACATACTCGTTTACGAACAGAGCGCAGGGTGCCATGCTATCACCCAGCCGATCTAATCGTACTTCGCCCATTTCAACGTTGCATGGATCCTGGCGTAGGAACGCAAAGAATACAACAAGCGTAAAGCGGGACAAAGTCAATGGTATCCAAAAGCAACCCATCCGGCTCATTCGGTCTTCCCATATTTAGCTACCAAGGTCTTCATCTCCTGCGCCGTGTAAGCATCAACCGTGCGCTGACCCATGGACTCCACGATTGTGTGCATCACAGCGTGCATAGCGTACGGTACGACCCGCCTGCGCCCGCACCCAGTCCGCGCGATGATCGCCTTCGCGAAAGTCTCGCTCGTCGGCGTGCCCCAACTCGGCTTTTCGCGCAGCGATGCGGAGCTCACCGCTCCGACCCCGAGGTAAGTGAAGCGAACGCCTGTATCATCATCGAAATAGCGCTCGTCGTTGTCCAGCGCGCGGGCAAGCGTCTCCAGAAACCGTTTGGACGCGGCGTATACGGGGACCCGTGGAGGAGAAATGTCGCCCGCTAGCGATCCGACGAATTGGACGAGAACGGGACCGTGCTTGGCAGAACGCCGAAGTTGGGGGAGCAGCACGCGCGTCAGGAGAAGCGGGAAGAGCGCGTTCCAGCGCACCACGTTGTGGATGTGATCTTCAGACCGCTCGTCGACTCTGTCAAGATATGAACGGGTGAGTATGCAGGCTTCCAGCACAGTCACCAAGGGTCGAAGAGGGAAAAGACAGATCGGATGGAACAAGCTGATATGGAAAATAGACGCACCGCTCCGGTTGCACACCATATGAACCACCTACGTTGTGGATGATCAATGTGATATTCAACTCCTTGAAGGGGGCAATCATCTTGTCGAAGTCGTGCCCTGGCTTTGCGGCGTCCGCTATCAAGTAGCGAATGTCGGTGTCGCGATGTCCACGCGCGCGGAGCTCTTCGATGACCTTCTGCATCTTCTTTTCGTTGCGGCCATGGAGGATGAGGTTGAAGCCTCGATCGTAGAGCTCCGCGGCGGTTGCCTTGCCGATGCCATCTGTAGCACCAGTGACGATGGCGAAAGGGGCATCACCATGAAGATAGTGATGAATTGTGGTCGGACGAAGGAAGTACAACCATACGAAATCGGCGAAGCGGTAGAGGTAGGGTAGAGAGAGCACGACGCCAAGGACGGCGAGGGCATCGACAAGGGTGATCATGATCGCCTCGCGAGCTGCTCGCGGTCGGATGAGGCGAGATGCGTCCGTGGAAATCAAATGAGAAAAAATTCCGGTATCGTGTGCCGAGTGTTCACCACGGTTATATAGGCTGGCCCGGAGTTGCACCCGCGTGGAGAGTCAGACAGGCGCTTTCGAAACGCTTGCAGTCACCCCTATGACACGTGCCCGAACGCGTCGCGACGCGTCGGTGGCGCAGACTCCAGAGCGTATCACAGCAGTACGCGATTCCTGTGGCATCCAGATGGGTCGGTCAGCCACGCGTTTCCGAGCGCGAGCCACTTGAAAACCGCCGGTGCGGCAGGTCAGCAGGAATTCCGGTGGCGTGCAGGCTAGAAACAGCAAGGCTCACAGTCTGGCGGGATGGACTTGCAGATGTACCTACAGTATACGGAAGGTGTATCGCGATCTGTTATCAGCTGCGATGATGGTGCTTTTGGGGACGGCGTGGTACTTGCGGGACATCAGTTCACTGATCAGTCGTCACGGACACATACGCAGCTCGCGCGGCACAATGCACGGAGGATGTATTCAAAGAGTTTACACTGCAATACAACACGGTATAGCAATGCAAATGATTGAAAAGAAGACAAGTGCGCGGGCGGAACAAGCGCGGGGAGACGAGCAGGGGAAGGAGCATAGCAAAAGTAAGCATGGGCACCATGAACAGAAAGCATTTAGCTTGAAGCAGTTCTTCCGATGTCACCCATGTCGTCGAGGGTGACATCACCATCATAGTCATCCCCGCTGCGAGAGTGCTTACCACCATCCCGCTCAATCTGATCTACGCATATCCAAGTCGACATCATCGAAATCGTATGGGTTAGGTTCCTCGAAGCCGTGTTCGTCATCTGGGACCTCCGTGCTCACCATCCCAATGGAAGCAGAGATCTCAACCCGGGGACATCGGACGGAGCTCCGTGCCTCGCACAGGGAACTTTATTTCGTCCTTCTTGATCATCTTGTAAGCCCACCTGGTGAGAAAGTGTCAGTTTGTCAGGAGCCAGAGTGGAAGACGGCATACTCGAGCCACTTCACATCCGTAACACACTCCTTGTTGCCGAGTTCGTTGTAGAGCGTCTTCAGGCGCTCTTTGACCGCTGTCCAGTAGCCCGTGTCTGCACCCTTTATATTCTTCTTTGACAATGGGTCAGCAATCTCATGCTAAGATAAGTAAAGTCAATTCCACAGATGCATGATGACAATTGCGCGGACTTACGAGCAGGGCAAGAGTTCCAAGCATGGGAACAGTGACCTCTCCTGGGACGATAGGGATATGATAATTGTTGAGTACATTGCGCCTGAAGGATCAAAACGGTATCTTACTCTTGCATGAGTTGAATATCTGAAGGAAGGCACATTAGATTAGCAGCAGCTTGTTGAGATGTGAATGGTGCGACCTTACCGACTTGCAGAATACGCTCTTGAGTTGCGAGCACTGGTCATCGATGTCATGATTAAGGGTGACAATACGAGGTCATGTCCTCACGGTAGATGCAGAGGCACATGCGCTCGGCACTGTTCTTTATGTACTTCTAGTCAGAGAAATATCAGCGCACATCGGAATCGGAGCAACGCACTCGTACTCGGACAAGGTTGCCGATGCTGACTTGGCAACTCAGTCGTTTGGCCAGATAATGATGCACACATTTCTCGAGGAACACACTGCATATCGTCAGAAGCAGAAGCGGCAGCCATTCTTCAGTACGATCGCGTCTGAAGCCTGATGCCAGAGGGTGGTTGCATGTTGATCGATGAGGTACAGTTGGGCAGGCTGAGTGAGTGTTGACGACCACACGAAGTCTCGATGCAGCTGTCCGAGTCCCCCAAGCGCCTGGGCTTCAGTCTCACGTTCCCTGTCTGGGGTGCCAGCCAAAGACAAAGATGGGATCTGGTGGCGAGCAACACTATCATCAGAAGAGACACGCGGAATCCCCTCGCCAAACCACTTGGTTTCCGGGTGACCTGCCGCACCGGTGGTTTCCTGTGGCTTTACACGCATTTCCAGAGTCAACCGGTGTCACTCTCGGATCCCCATGGACCGCTACCCGTCTGGATCCCACAGGAATCGTGTACGGCTGTGTGCTGGACTGGCTTTGAGATAGTCGCTAAATGCCGATGGCAAGGTCAAGAGACACACCGTAGAAGGTCTTTGATTGCCATACAGCTTACAGAATGGAGCCTGCGGAATCACCCATTGGCCAGAGCATCTTTCAACCAGCTCAAAGATTGACTGTCAGGCATGGAGGCATCTTGAACGAGTGGGAACCTGGCAGGCTGGCCAACAGCAGGACCTACATGCAGTGCTGTATAATAATGCAGTACCGCACTCAGAGCAACTTCCCACTTTGAAGCGCCCAACCGCACACGTGACTTGGTATCAGGATTGAACTCGGCGTTGGCGGCGACGATGTCCTTCGCGTCCTGCGCTAGCCATCTCCTCCCATTCCTCCTCATCCGCCCCTCCCTCTACCTCCAGACTACCCGGCAGCAGCGCGAGCGCACACATAGCACTCAAAAAATCAATCGTCACGAATTGTATGTGCAGTCCATACCCTTCAATCACCGAAAGAAGCTCATGTGGCCCGTCCGGTGTTGAGCAGGACCCACGCCCCCCACGTTCTCTACTGACGCCTTCGGCCAGCGGACCTTCGTTCCCTTCACCACCCCTTCTTCATTTCACGACATCGCTCATGTCTGCACCGACGCAGGTGCTGCCCTCGTGGCTCACACTCTCTACCACCCTTGTCACCCTCCCTGACGGAAGCGTCTCGACGTCCTCGGATACCCTCACCTTGCCACTCACGTATTACGGCCCTCCGGTGAGTCCCACCTTGGTCATATCTCTGTCTTGCATAATGCACCGTGTCACGTCCTCTCGCTCCGTCAAGCCAACCTCACCATGACTTGTTATAAGACCCTTGCCTTGGACGCCGCATGAGCCTTAGCATACAACAGTTACCGATAAGAGGAGAGGGGTGGGTTCATCGTCACGACTTCCCGATATCAAGTATGCCACGGGCTCCATTGAGCATTCTGAGAGGTGGTGCATGACATGACTGGCTCATCGTTGTCCATGAGCCTTACGACTCGGGTCCTGCTTTGCCCTCCGCAAGGTGGGGAATTCTGACTTAAGCTCAGCGCTGCCGGGCTCGCCCGAATCTTACGATAGAGATTCTCCTTTCTGTCCGAGCTGTGTCCATTCACTGCTCTACGCTGCCTACCTTTCGCTGTTGCTGTCGACGAGGCTTGGCTGGCGTCGAGTCCATTGTGCCGCGGTCGTAATCACGTACTGGACCTCCTTCCATGTTGTAAACCTTCTCGGTTCTGTTGATCATGAGCATTGACACTGCACTCGTTTCAGATTCCTTTGGGCACTGATGGCGTTTGGACTTATGGTGGCCTGACTCCTCCGCCATCTACCACTGTAATCCCAACGTCTGCGACTTTTTCTCCATCGGCAAGCTTTACCGCTACTTCCGTTCCCAGTAGCTCTTCCTTGACATCTGTTAACACTGGGTTGCCAACTGTTCCTTCGTCCTCCCCCGCTGCAACGTCAAGCACTGCAGTAGCATCCAGTACAGTGTCTCATGGAATCTCCCCTGGAATCCTTGGTGCGATCCTCGGAAGCATTCTAGGGACTTTGTTGCTTCTAGTGCTCGTCGCCATCATTTTCCTGCTCCGCCAAAGCCGACGCCGCTTGGCCGCTCCCAACCCGAGTACCTCTTCCAGCTTTTGGAATCGGCAAACGACGCTGTTCTCTCTGTTGTCTCGCAGCGCACGGAGACAGACTCCTATCTGGACAGGCTGGGAGATAGTGGACCCTGAGGAACCGCTCGAGAACGGGCGGCATAGTCCCGGTGAAGGATCGCCCCGGGGCAGCGGTGATGAAGCGGACCCATTCCTCACACGTCGCAGTGCCCGCAGCGGGGCAACGGAGATGGGACAAACGCGCACGGATACAGACACCCTCGTTAGTGTTCCCGTTGCTGCTCGGACGGGTACGACGTCAACGTATCGCTCGGGACCCAAGCCGGGTGAACCTATCATCTCTCGCGATGCGCAGTTGCGTCTCGAGGAGGAATTTTCCGACGTTCCCCCATACGCGAGCATCCGCGTAGTCGAGCCCAGCACGTCTGGCGAGCAGGAGTCCCCGCTCATTCCTCCCCCGCCGCTGAATCTAAACAGTCTTGGAGTCTCACCGCGCCATTCGCAGCCCTCACTTCGGTCGCAGAAGTCAAAGACCGGGGCGCGTTCTGTTATATCGGAGAAGTCTCTCGGCAGCGTCGGCACGGACCCTCAAGAAGAAGGTGCGGAGCTTCTCACTGCTCGCCGTGTCAAAGTGGGCCAGATTAATCCAGGGGCAGAGCCTGCTGCTGGTAGCTCGAGCACCGTGCCTCCAAACATGCTGGGACTTGACAGCCTAGCTAACCTCGGGCGGTTGAGCTGGTTCAAGCGCATGTCCTTCCTTGGTAGCGGTGCAGGTTCGCGCCCGCTCTCCTATGTTGAGCCCGCAGATGCAGGCGGCTCTGATCCATACACGCGCACGCCTCCTCGTCATTCTCGGAATGGCTCCCATTCAAGGCCTGGATCGTACTCACGACCGGCTTCCTTTGCGCGAGCCTCTCCCACCGCGGACAGTTTTGGTCGGCGCCCTGGTCTCGGACTTGGTAGAGGGGAAGACCGCCCGATCTCTACTGTTAGCGGACGCAGTGGAACAAGCGGTAACACTGTCTTCTACGACGCTCAATCCCGACCTGCGAGCTCGGTAGGCACACGGTCGTCCGTCGGTGCGGAAACCCCAGTAGCTGGCTCAGCACCCATCCCTCCCATCCCTCCTGTCCCCCAATTGCATATGCAGCCTTCACCGCTCTCCCAGGAGGTGCAACGCTCAACCCCATCTCCCAAGCTGGAGTATACCAGCGTCTCTTCAGATCCACCCGCATACGAAGAGACGCCTGCGCCTCACGCCCAGGCTAGAGAAGACGACTATACTGAGGTTGATGTGCTTGATATCCCGGCGCCCAGGCCGGCATCTCCGTTCAGCGCAGCGTCCTCACGGCCTACATTCCCACCTGGTCTGGTTCCCCTCCCGACACCTAGAGTGTGGCGTGACTCGCATGCGAGCAGCTCTCCCAGTCCAGCCACGGAGAGTACGTCTGGTATTGGCATAGATGTCCTGGAGGACGAGCCTCCTACCGCGGACAACGGGTGGCGCAGCTTAGCAGGGAGTTTCAGGCCCAATGATGGTAGGAGGACGACATTTGGAGTGGTGAGTAGATATACTAGGCCATAAGGATGGATACTGATGGGCTGGCTTCAGCCCACTGTTGTTCAACCCCGGGATGCTCTCCACTCCGAGAGGGGATCACTGCATTCAATGCGGTCCCACCTTAGCCCGCACTCGTCCATGAGTCCCGCTGGCTCTGCACCCGCATCATCTCGACACACATTGAATGGCTCGAGCTCGTCTCGACCCTCGGCATCGAGTCATTCGCGCGGTTTGACCATCAGCAGTGGCGGTTCTCTCGCCCATTCTAGTTCAATCTCCTCGGAGGACCGCCGACGGCGTCGAGCTGAGGTCGGCGAGGTTGCTTCCCCACCCCTTTCCGCCGTTTTCTCTGGCCGCGGGTTCCCCGGCTCTCCCCCACCTCCTGCGCATACGCACGGAGAGGATATCTCCGCCTTTCCACCTGCTTACTCCGGAGAGGGTGCATTACCCTTGAGGATACGTCCACTATCCGCGACGGTCACTGGTACTGTGACATCTTCGGGTACGGGGGGCACGATTGGGACGGACGATAGCTTGACGGATGAGAGTGTCACAACGACCCAAACGGATCCCATTACAGGCGCCGTCATGCACCTGCCAAGATTGCCATGGCGCAGCCGTAGAGACAGAGCATGGGGAGAAGCGCCCGTGCATGAAGAAGCGCCATGGTAACTCCTTTCCATTACCTTGAGCTCGGACGGCCTCCTACCATGACCTGGATAGTGTGTGCTTTGCTTCTCCTGTTGACCTTCTAGAGTGACTGTGGTGATAGTGTGTTTTCCTGCTTGCTTGCTCACACTTTGCTATGTCGCATTTGCTTTTGACATGAAGTTATTCTGTGCGTTTCGCTGCTGCTCCCGCTTACGATCCTTTACCCTCTTCCCTTTCCTGCCCAGTCCGCATTCCTCTCAAGTAACTCTCCTTGCGAAACCTCTCCTGTTGTGGGCTGGGATCTCCTTTCTTCCCCCACCTTACATTCTCCTGCTCCTTCACGCCCGGCGATACCCCCTCCCTCCTCTTTTCCTACCCACTCGGATCTCTGTACATCTGTCACGCTGCCTGCTCTCGCTACGCTCACGACCCTGTCATGATCACGACCATACAATGCATTTGTTGCCTCGTTTCGCGGTTACGCGCGAGTAATGCAAACGGTAAACCATTGCTGATCCGGAAACCAACAAGACAATGCTCGATCTCCGTCTAGCACTCTAAGATTGTGGAACGGATAAATGACATTGACTGCTACACCGCATACGAACCTACACCCCGCGGTACGACTGTTATGGGTCATGCTCGTCTATGCAGAAGGAAGTCCTAATCATGCGCCTGCCTTCCAGTAGGCGATGTCACCATCAACCACTGAGAGGTTATAGGTATCAGCTCCCGCATTATGACGCAGCCAACGTGATGTGACGCTTACTCTCGTAAGGCTTTCCCTGTTGCCTGAGCTTGCCAGCAGCCTTGACGGCCGCTTCGCTACCGTATTCTCGAAGGTCGTCGTAGCTCATGATCTCGCCGCACACGAACTTGTTCTCAAAGTCCGAGCTGAAGAACCCATTAGCGCCATCACTCTCCCATGGTCAGGGCGCGAGATGCTTACTGGATGACACCCGCCGCTTGAGGCGCCTTGGTGCCTCTGCGTATGGTCCATGCGCGAACTTCGTCCGGACCACAGGTGAAGTACCGGATGAGGTCGAGGCTTGCATAGCCAGCTTGGGTGATCTTGCCCAGAGCGCTCGTCACGCCTAGCCGCTGTTCCTCCTCCTTGCGCTCCTCGTCAGACATGTTGGCCAGACGCTCCTCGAGCGCGACAGAGAACGGAATGAGAGGGTCGCCAGGGTTGTGCTCGTCAATCCAGGCCTTGATCTTCGGGAGCCTTGATGAAGAACCCTACGTGAGAAGGGTGGAGCTCGGGGAAGGTGGGAGCGACGTACCATTTGTTCTTCTTGCGAATGTAGTCACGTTCGCTCAGATTTACTAGGTAGGTGACTGGCTTGGCGGTGAGCAGCTGGAGACCGTTTACGACATCGATCTGTGGGGATAGTCCGTCAGCACGCAATCACGGCGCAAGCAGGCGACCGGTCGAAATCAGAAAGAAGTTTTTCTCATTGGCATAGTGGGGCGTTACTCCCGCCTCGGCGAGCTGGGTTAGTTCGAGCCTTGGGCTCTTTGTCATCATGTGCATATGTATCGAACTTGGGTAGATCGTCAAGGAAGTCATGTTTACCTGTCAGGCATAGAAAGTCAGTTGCGATCAAGGGCTTAACTGTTACCGGAGAGCTATCAGGGGAGAAAGAAAGCGCGGTATGTGGGTAGGAAAAAATCAGAAGACTCCATAATCTCATAGGCATAATGGGGCGTTACTCCCGCCTCAACGAGCTGGGTTGAATCGAGCGAAGGTGCTCTTTATCATCACGACAAAATAGCGTTGAACAATCATGAGAAGAGATGCGCACCTCTTTGTTGTTCCATTCGACCTTGCGCACGTCCTTGTTCTCCTTCGTGAGGACGTCATAGATTTTTTGCACAATAGCGATTTCCTCCTTCTTCGCCTTGTCCGCAAGACTGGTGTTACCGAGCGCACGACCGGTCTTCTTGAGGCCCTCAAGGTGCTTCTCGACCCACTCAATGTCTTTGAGACGAAGCTCGGTAGAGATGATCTCCATATCGCGGCACGGGTCGACGTCACCCTCGACGTGGATGACCTCGGCATCGTCAAACGCGCGGACGACTTGGAAAATACCGTCTACAGCACGGACATGCGACAAGAACGCATTCCCAAGGCCAGCACCGGTTGACGCACCCTGCGATACGTGACTTTGTGAACCAGGCGTGTGAGAGGCATGTCGACAACTTACAGCAGTCAAGCCAGCAATATCGATACATGTCAAGAAGGCTGGCACTCTTGATGCAGGCTTGTAGAGCTCGCAAAGCCAATCAAAGCGAGCATCGGGCACTGGGATACGTGCTTCCTACGCCGAGAGATGAGCGTTACGCGCATTTCTTCGCAACGGGGCGCAAGAAATTCCCGGAAGATTAAAGAGGACACTCACCTCAGGGTTGATGGTGGCGTAAGGGAAGTTCGCGGCTTTCCCGAGGTCTAACGATCCGAGATGTTAAGCCACATCGCCTCGATTTTGTCGTACATACCGACCTGTTTTCGAGAGTACGTTGAAGAACGAGGACTTTCCTACATTCGGGAGACCTACGTGCGCGTCCAGGTGACTTACAGCAGCGAGAAGACTGACCACTGGAACAGACCTACGATACCGATCTTCAGGTTATTTCCTGGCCTGCCGAGAAGAACCTTCTTCTCATTTGCGGGTGCCTTTTTGGGCGGCATATTCCTCTTTTTCGCTGCAACTGAGGTGGAGACGTGGAAACCCCTATGACGGCCTTGCGAAGAACACCAAGGGCTGTGTGCGCGAAGGGCAAACGGTGGTGGTTGGAAGAGGTGAGGACGGGACGAGCGCAAAGCCAAAAGCTGCAGACATCGATCAAGCTGCATCGAATTTTCGGCGGACGAACGCGTGAGCAAAACCAAAGAAATTCGTGGATTTGGATTGAGCGGAGTCTGAATTTGTGTTGATCTCGCCTATCATTACCTTTCTCGCGCTCTCGGCATTGTCGGCATGCGTTCATTCCTGGCCTCGCTATTCCTGGCTGCATTTCATTTCGTGAACGTTCGGGCTTCCTGACCTCCACTCTCTTGACGGTCGATGGCGACGGGCGACGGGCGGACGGCACGACGTCCTCTTTGTACTCGAACCGCCACCACGCAGCTTGGTCGACGGAGTCCACGACCTCCCACGATGAGACACTTCGCGTTCGTCGCTGCTCTGCTGACTCTCTGCGCTGGTTCCGTATTCGCACAGACCATCACGACTATAGACGCGTGAGTCCCTCGCAATATCGGGATACTGCCAGTGTTGCGACCCCTGCCATTGACACCTTTCTCTCCTTCAGATTGGGCGAAACGGTGGTCGAAGTCATCACCATCGACCCCAATCTCGGTATTCCCACTACTGAGACCCTGTGCGTGTCCTGAGACGCGACTACTGACCGAAATCCGCTTTTGCTCATGCGGTCCTGCAGGCAAACACTCACGGCTACTACGACTACGACGCCTCCGCCAGAAGTCCAACAAGGCCCCGTAGGGCAGCCTCAACCCACTCTGAACAACGCAGCGCCCACCGTCTATACTTACACCACTACTAATGCGCTAGGCAGGTCCTCCTTATCTAGAACGCTCCTCGAATCTCATTGCCTCTTTCCTCTCCCCAGGTGAGACCACCGCTGTCGTTGATACTTTCACTCCCACCTTTGAGACAACGAGCACATGGGCCCCTCCTCCCGCTGGCACTATTCTGAATTACAGCTCTTGGCGCAACGAAGTCGGTACGAATACGGTCGCCCCTCCCATCAGTGGATCATCCGCTAGGTGGGCAGTACACTCTGGCTGGACAGGCATTGCAGGAAGCCTGGCCGTTGGAATTGCAGGCGGAGCTTGGCTTGCCCTGGCTTGAGACGTCAGGTTGCCGTCAGCGCTACAGGCTGCATTATTCGCACGGACATCGTGGATTGGTGCTATTTGTGTACCCTGGAACGCGGACTTGGATGCTGTACATACAGACTACTATTTGAACGACTCGTGCACGATCATACCTCTCATTCCATTCAAGGTGCTGTGGAATTGACTTTACTTGTATCGACATCGTAGTCCGACGTGGAAACCGACTGGCTGCTTGAGATACAGTACAGGATGTTGCGATTCAGCAGGATGCGCTGATGTGGGATTGAAGGTCAGAGTCCGACACGTGACCCGAGCACGTCGCGTTAGCGCCCTTGTGATGTAACTCCATGCTATGCGCGTTTATGGGCGTCTAGCTACAGCTTGCCGCATTCCGCCACCAGCTCCGAGCTCAAGTTAGGTCCCCAGCGCGGACCGACATCGGCCGCGACCTATAACGGACTCTTCCTTCTCCTCCTCATACATCCATGATAAACACGTAATCAAGTATGTTCTCCATACCAGGATGCATGAGGTTTGTTTCTCGGTGCTTCAGACCTAGTACCGACGTGCTCATGCTCCACGATGCTAGGCGTCTGCTTAGGCGCACCCGTCATGCTGCCGACAGGACGGTGGACGGAGGAAAGGGCGAATTTACTGTATGTACCATATCCTTGTTCCTAGCTATAGTTTCAACGAACTGATTGTCCCCGCAGGTCAGGGCTGTATTACTAGGGTTGCTCATCGGATGTCTTCTATGCTTCACGAACCTGTACTTTGGTTTGCAGACGGGATGGATCAGCATGTGAGTCGCTCGTATGTCTTTCCTATCCGACTGAGGCATTGATATTCTCCTAGGATGTCCCTCCAGTCCGCCCTCATCGGCTACTTGCTCTCGAAATTCATGCCGAAGCCAATGAGTGCGCAGGAGAATGTAGTGCTACAGACCACTGCCGTTGCAACCGGCACAGTGAGTTCTAGCCAACTTTCTGATTCAGCGTCGCCGCGCCAACATCGTCTTAGATGCCTCTTGCTGCCGGTTTCGTTGGCATCCTACCCGCGCTCGGCCTCCTTGAAGAGGAACGAGACGGCGTGCCACCAGTACACCTCTCATGGATAGCCGCAGTTGGATGGTCCTGTGCTGTCGCTTTCTTTGGGTATGTTACCTTTTCTCTCTTGCACGTATGCATGTATAACCTGGGCCTTGAAGCGTCTTTCTGTCGCCGCCACTACGAAAGCAAGTGGTGCGTACGATCTGACTCACTGACACCCCGCTTGCTTTGCTCATGGCTTGCTCAGATCATCGAGGAGCAACTTGCCTTCCCCTCTGGTACTGCTACTGGCCAGCTCATCTCTGTGTTGCACCAATTACCTCCTGAAAGCAACGTGCGACATCGTCGTGGCTACAATGCACTTGCAAGCAGCGAAGATGATGAATCCATTGCCTACGTGATAGAGGCCCAAGAGACGGACGCGCTTCGCCGCCCTGAGACTGAAGTAGCTGAACAAGAAGGGTGGAACGCCTTGTCCTGGAGCTTCGCCGCGTCAGGGATCATGACGGTCCGTGGTTGCTCTTTCAATTCGTTGGCCGGGAAGGTTTCTGACGTCTGCCAATAGCTTGCAGCATACTTCTTTCCCGTGTTATTTTCGATCCCTCTGTTTGGGACGTACCTTGCTTCGCAGTGGCTATGGACGTTCACGCCTAGTCTGTCGTACATCGGCCAGGGCATTATTATGGGGTTTCCTACAACGCTAAGCATGAACCTTGTAAGTCAGCGAAAGGCTCAAGTGGTCTCTGCTTCTCACGCAGATGAGCTAGGGCATGCTGGTTGGATGGGGCATCTTATCACCTCTCGCCAAGTATTCGGGCTGGGCGCCAGGGCCCGTTGGAGACATGACAGCGGGCTCGCGCGGATGGATCCTCTGGGTCTCGCTGGCGATCATGTGTGCAGACAGCGTCGTCTCGCTCATCCCGGTCATGTACGAGATAGCCTACACGAGGTTCTGGAAGACCATGATCGGCCTCAACAATGACGAGGCCACAGCAAAGGAGAGCAAGGAGGTGGAGACGGATGATAGGCTCGTCCCAATGCGATGGGTTGTATGGGGACTGTGCGCCAGCATAGTCTCAGGCACTTTGCTGGTGTGGCTTGTTTTCGGCCACGACGGCATCAAGCCCTGGGCGACACTGATCGGGTTTATCATGGGAGGGCTTCTCAGCGTTCTGGGGTATGTACAAAACTCTGTTTCTGACCATCCAGCTAACTCCGAACTCGGGTCCAGGGTACGAGCACTAGGAGAGACAGATCTCAACCCTGTCAGTGGTCTTGGCAAGATCAGCCAGTTGTTCTTCGCTTGGATTCAGCCAGGTAACATTGTGGCGAACATCATTGCTGGAGGAGTAGCCGAAGCCGGAGCGCAACAGTACGTTCCAACTCCTGATTGTGCCAGAGCCATCCGCTGACAGAACATGAAGGGCGGGTGATCTTATGCAAGACTTAAAGACTGGGCATCTTGTTCGCGCCTCGCCGAGGGCACAATTCTATGGACAGCTCATTGGGTCTTGTCTTTCCATTGTTGTGACCACCACTGCGTACTCGCTGTACCAGCGTGCGTACGAGATACCTGGATCTTCCTTCCCCGCGCCCACAGCATACGTTTGGCTCGGTCTGGCCCGCCTCCTCCGTATGTCCTTTCATTCGTTCATGGAATGTTCCTGCTGACTGTGACTGGGCGTAGGCGATGGAGAGCTTCCTGAGAAGAGCGGCGAGTTCATGGTCATATTCGCCATTATCTTCTCGGCCATCGCAGCGTTCAAGTCTTATGCCACTAGGAGCGATTCCCCATATGCGAAATGGATCCCATCTGGAGTAGCGTTTGCGATCGGGTTCCTCAACTCCCCCTCGTTCTCGCTTGCTCGCCTTATCGGCGGCGTCATCGAGCACGTCTACTACATGCGAGTCGGCAGAGAGAACGGAGGCATCAGACTGATCATAATTGCCAGCGGGTTCGTACTCGGGGAGGGCGTGATCAGTGTTGTCGCACTTGTGCTGCGTACCATGGGCATCGGTGTCGCGAGCTGTTGGGGTTGCGGTCATGGGATGTGCGGAGGTTGTCCTGCGTCTTGAGTGCTCCGGGTGCCCTCGAGTCGCTGCCTCTGCCCTGATCGTTCCCCACATCGTGTGTATACCCGTTCATCATGAGAGAGATAGATCTTTGTACAGGACCGACTGAGCAGTATCGATTTAGATCTCGGCATCGATTCCTGATATGATCACGGAGCGTTGAATGGTGGGGGTCAATTCGAGTTACGTCGCCTTCCACTTCTGTGCCATCACACCAGCTCTTTCGTAGGTATCGATACTGGCGGAATAGCATAGCGCTGATCTGGCTAGGCACGTAGCCTGCATATGTCAGGCTTGCCGTGCATCGTTAGCTGATTTCGAGAGCCATCCTCACATCCCAGCACAGCAAATAGTGATGACTTGGAAGCATCTCGGAAGGTTACACGACCTATGTCCTGCAGTCCATAACTCTCGGTGATATGAACGTTATGCAGTGAACAAGAAAGTGCCGCAACTACTAGGTTGGAGCCACCCAAGCACTCAGGCTGTTGCACCAATATACTAGGACTGACTGCAAGAGAAGACACCATGATAGAAGGTAATCGTACCGTATATTCGCGGAGCTATAGCGTTATCGACTTTGCTGTTCTTATCAACGTATGCCTCCATGAGTACGCACGCGTGATGTCAGAGTTGCCCAGCAAGCATTGCCGAAACAATTGTAATACGAGGTTCACTGAGACGACGGTGTTGACTTGTCACCGTGAACCGAAGGTACAGTACCCAACAAGAAGGGGATGCCGAGCTTTGATATTCTCGCATCTAGGAGGCAATCTCCTCATCGGTCCTTCGGGCTTTGAGATTGAACACGGACTGCAAAACACAGGTTAGTGCAGGCTGAAGGACGACAGGGTCAGTCAACCGTACAAGAGGTTTTGCAGGCAGCCCCGGGTCATCATCAGTCAATCTTTGCTGAAAACCTTCCATCTGTCGGGGGTGAGCTCGTTGAGCACAGAAATTAGTGAGTACAGGGGCTGATCAGAGGGATACTCACGCGAGGAGTCGTTACGCGTGAGCTGCCACCACGAAATGTAGAGTGTGGGACTAAGGCAGCCTTGTGACGGATGTGCGAGCGCGCGTTAAGTGACCCAAGGAGCGAGTTCGCATAGACTGGTAGGGTGTTGTCAATAACGGAAAGGATGAGAGCGGAGCACAGAGACGCACGCTTGCCCTGGATCATGACGAGTCCGAGAAAGACGAGGCTGCGCTTCTCAATGGCAAACTGCGTTTCGAGATCAGTAAGATACGTGGTGGATGCAAGATACTCACTAGGATCACACAAAGAAGCGAAGTCGTCCTATGGTAGTGAGGTTTAGTATAGTTTGAAACCGAAACGAACAGGAGGTGTTGTTGCAGTCACCCAGTGATTGCGCCCGTGTTGACCACGTACAGGAGGATCTGATTGGCAAGACTATATGTCTGTCTGTCATGAAGAAGAGTCAGAGATTGAGCCCTGGGAGCGTGAAGGAACCTGGGAGATATGTACCTATACCAAGTTTGGCGACCGCGCCTGAGGTAAAATGAGAGGATGATCGGGACGAGGATGTCAACGAGGGCGGCAGAACCAAGGCCTCCACTTATCGTAATCTGGCAAAAATTTTGGCCTCAAGGACTTTACGGCTTTGAAACTGAGGCGAACATACTAGGGACTTCTTGGTATGCCTCAAGGTGAGCCAATCCGGGTATTCATAAGAAAGGACAGCGGATGCTGTTGTGATAATCAGATCCGCTATGACTCTAAGGGCTATGTTTCTGAGTCGCACCTATGCCGAAGGCTGCCATGAAGCGGGACTGACGGTCAATCCGTCTGGTCAGATACATACGGAGTGATTTCAACCTACCGACTCTGAGCAATGAGAAAAATCCCTAGGACCAGTATAAGTTACGTAACCGTCTGAAGAGAATACCAAGGACACGAACGACGAGAAGAGTACATATGACTGAGTTTTCGCTGACTATGGAAGTTGTATCAGCACGTTTGGTACCTACGGCGTGGGTCAGTGACAATACTCACTGATCCAGACGCGCCAAGTATAATACCTGTTAAAACGCGTGAGGACGGTGGAGAGTGGGCATGGGCAGTGAATCCGCTTACCCTTGCACGCACAGTGCAATCCCTGCCTGTGAGGCTCGAAGTGTAAGTGGGCTGTACACGAGAGACATTCCCCGTACATCACTCACACTGGCTAAGACTGTAATCTGCGCGTGGGCGACAAAGACGGATGAGTATATTGTATGCGAGCGATTTGTAACTTGGAGGCGAATATACTGACGCCAATACTCCTGCATGGTCGTATATGAATATTATACATGTCCACCATACACCGGGCGAATGCAGTGAGGCACATGATGGCGGATCGATGAGCGGATCATGAGCATATAATAAGGCGTACCAATTAATCTTCAATAGATTGTTGAAATCACCAAAGCCTGCTACAAGGTATGCATAGGCGAAGTGCATGCAGAACGCCGTGTGGATAGATTCAAGGACCCTGGAAAGGATTTAAGATGAGAATGCGACGTAAACTACTTCGCGTTCTAGCAACTTGACTACCAGACAGTAATGACCTATCAAGGCGAGCAACCAAATTGTCTTCCCGATTAGCCCCCACAAGAATCATGAGAGCATGTAGCACTCACGATGGCTTTGAGAGCGAGCGTATCGGTCGGATATTTCTGAAAGTATATGAAGGTCTGGAGAGCCGTGATCCCGTACAAGCTGCGCAAATGTCAGGCGCGAGTTCCTGCGGATCCCGAGTGACATACATGAAAGCGAAGAACAGCGCAATCATAAGGCCTCCGAGGACTGCTTCGGCAGCGTTAGCCATGTTTTGCCGCGCAAGTGACGTTCGGACGCGGAGCAGTTTTACAACAGGCGACAATGGGGCAGGTGAAGGGACATTGATCTCTCACCTCAAAGTATGGCAGTTTATATAATGTCATCAATGTCAGACAGCGGAGTCTGACGTGCGAAGTTCGCGCATCTCAGGCCGCGCCTCAATGTGGGCTCTGGTTGAGCAAACCAGAGTGATGAGCGACTGATGAGAACAGCGCGCCCAGTGCGCCTCGACACGAGTACGACATGTAGTGGCGCCGCAGCCTTTGTGCGGTGAGAATGCCAACCAGGAAAGCGATGATATGTTGGCTCAAGACGCGTTGGAAAGCGTGACGGTGAAGTTAGAGAGACAGAAGGCATGGATAGTAACGGCGCGCTGCTCAACCGGACATCGTTCTGAGCGCGCTCAACTGCAGTGCACCCTGAGCTTTCCGATGACACCTGCGAAGTGTCGCACCGTCCGTGGCCATATGCGCACCTCCAGTACAGGTGTAAACCGACAACCTGGCAATCAGGCGATAACGGGTCCACCAAACAGAAACAGAATGAAGGCGACGCATGCGCACGGATCAAGGACGACAGACTCACCAAGTAGGCTCGTCTGAGAGTGTTCGAGTATGGGCAGGAGTAGTTCTCACCACCGGATCGCTACTAGAACTGTTACCACGCTGCGAGCTAGAAAAAACTGCCAGGATCAGGCCTTGACACCTCCCAAGTGCCTCACAGCACGGATTGGGATGAATGCCATTTCTGTCAGCATCATGATGCAGTGCTGTGGCGAGCTGTGGCCTATACGGTCTCCTGATCATCAAGCAACGGCTGACAGATGAGATATCCTCGAGAGCTTTACGACTGCGAGTCGACTGCGTCGGTCCAGCCATACAAAGTAGACAGATCATTTGAGGTACATTCTCAACTGCGAGAACTCTAACAGTGCGTAAAGATCTCATCGGTCGTTCGAGCTCGGCTCGCTCCCCTGGTGCCGAACTAATTAAAGGATCATAGGCGAGAAATGCATGAGAACGATGCTTGAGAATGCAGACATTGTAAGATTTGAACCAAAAGAGAGCCAGCCCAGGGAAGACCGCCCCGAGGAGTTTTCACCTGAGTTTGTTTGCTGTTAGATCTGCTGGAGGTTGCCAATGCTCGAAGGCAGAGAGGTCAAACGACCGAGCCGGAGAGAAGGGAATCAAGCAACCAATTCGAAGAGATACCGGGCGCAGCTGTCTATACATACGGTACGTGGTAGCAGGATCGGTAGAGAGCGTCCCCCTTGACATCGTGTCAGATTCTTATAGTCATGTCACTCCCATCACGACAGTGTCAGCCAGATGAAACGATAATGACCGCTCAGGAACCTCCAATGAGGAGTCATGAAAGCATGAACTTCTCACATTGGGACAAAAGGTAGGAGACCGACAACTGAACACTAAAGCAGAGATTGTGTAGGACATTAGCTCCTGTCTCTTCGGAGTTCGGGATCCAAGTACTTCATTCTCCCGCGTCCCTTGAAGCGCACCCCGCCGTTCTCCTTGGCACGCCGTCCTTCTTCCTCCTTCAGCCGCCGCGCGATCCGTTCAAGCTCATGCTTCCTTGCGGCCTCGATGCGCTCTTGCTCTTCCCGTTCGAGACGCGCATCATACTGCGATTCCGTCTCGCTCACGACTTCGGGACTGCGCTGAGAGCGAGAGCGCGACCGCGCACGCGAGGGAGACCGTGAGCGTGAACGGGACCGTTCTTCAGCACGCGACTCCTTGTGCTTCTTCTCCCTGTGCTTCTGCTTTTTGCTCCTCTTGTTCGACTTGTGTCGTTTGCGATCGCGATCGGATGATTCCGGAGACCGTGAGCGAGAACGCAAGCGAGAGCGTGAACGAGAAGGAGATCGCGATCGCTCTGAAGAGGCGGAGCGGTGCCGCCGCTTTCCGCGCCGCTCCTCGGAGTCAGACTCACTGGCGCTTTCTGACTTGGCTGGGACGACTCGTCAGTGCTGACAGTTGTACGGAGAATTGTGAGGAACGTACGTTCTGGCTTCTTTTGCCGAGATTGTGAGCGGAGCACGAGTTCCCCACAGTTCGCGATGACAATAGGTGCACGGGGCCTGTCCTTCTCGTCCGTGGGCACCTCTGCGATGCGTTCGAGAACCTCAAACCCGCGAATGACACGGCCGAAGACGACATGTTTGCCTGTGCCGGAGTGTATGAATGCGCATAGGTCCTCAAGGTCGCTAGAGCGGATCAATAAGGGCGTACCGTTGAGGTGAGGACAGTCTCGAAGAGTGATGAAGAACTGTGAGTTGTTGGTATTTGGCCCTTTGTTGGCCATGCAGAGTAGACTGGAAGCTACGTGAACACATACGCAACGTTGGAAAGTGGCGTTAAGACGACGTACCCTGCAGAGTCAAGAGGTCGCGAGAGGTCCTCGTCGGGAAAAGGTCCACCGTAAATGGATTCTCCTCCGGTGCCATTACGCTTCGTGAAATCTAGGACAGAGATGGAGGCATGCAAGTAAGGATACGCGAGAGCGTCAGCAGGCGGCGGAGCGTACCTCCGCCCTGGATCATAAAGTCCTTTATAGAGCGGTGGATGATGCTGCTCTTGTAGTAAAGAGGTCGCTCAGAGATCGGAGACAGACCCTTCTCGCCGGTGCACAACGCGCGAAAGCTGTCGGGCGGTGCAGTGCAGACACGTCAGATTCGAAGGCATGATGCAGTTAGAACGTGAGTCAACGGACTTTTCACATGTTTTGGGAGCGGTGTCGTTGAATAGCTCGAAGATGATTCTGGTACGAGTATGGCGAACAGTGCTGAGCCCAAGCATGTCGCTTAGAGTCAGCGATGCGAGAGGGCACTCACCTCCCCGCAGGCTGGTTGTCGATTGTGATATCGAAGAATACGCGTGGTCGAACCATCTGCGGCCCACTAGGAGGAGTTTTTAGGAAAGTGGAGGCAGAGATACCAGTTGTAAGTTTACAGCGAAGTCGATCCACCGGTGAGCGCGATAACTCTGTTGCTTATTCCAACTTGGGTGATCTAAGCGCCCGTTCAGCGAGCAACCGCTTTGGGCGCTTCAAGGCGACGTGGATCTCCGATTTGACAGGGTCGACGCTCGTACGAAAAGCGTCCGTGTGTGGTTCAGAAATTCAGACCTACGGTACGGTACAGTACACGATATACAGTATTTCCGGGCGAGCGCACGCTTATGGATAGATCGTCTCAGAGGACGCACCAGACACTCCGCGGAACAAAAACACATTGAATCATCAGCTTGCCGCCGATCCGTAACCCGGAAGGGCGGAGGCCGCTGAATATCGACCAATCTCGCGTACCGTCGACTTGAATGGGTTGCCGTCGGGCCCTGCATCCCGCTCGCCCGTCCCCAGGCTCCAGCTCCAGCTCCAGCTCGTCCCGTCCATCCTTCTCCTCTTTCCGCTGTCTAGATCTCATTTCTATCTTCTCGCTCTCCGTCGTGCCCTCGGCCGCTTTAGTCCTTAGTCGCCTCGCCCGGAGCGCGTGCTCATATCGGCCACCGGACCCATGCCCTCTGCATCGATCTAACTCCCCTACCAGTCTCTTTCTCTCTTCTCCCTCGGATCATCGGGCGTTTGGGCTGTCCTGTTCGTCTCCTTACGTCCGTCGGCCATTGCATCGAACCCTTGACATCCCGCCGTTTCTGCATTTTCTTACATGAGGCAGAGTAGCATGGCTAGGCTGGGACGTCCACTCAAGACTAGTCATGCCCCCCGGTATCCTACCGTTGTTCTCGGTGGTGAGTACTTCACTACAGCATCAAGCTCCTCGAACAGTTCACAAGTGATCCCTCCTTACAGCTGGGGGTGTTGGCAAGTCCGCGCTGGTCATAAGGTTCGGACAGAACAGGTTTGTCGACCGATATGACCCCACCATCGAAGGTCTGCCATGCGTTGTTCCCACATTGACTAGGCTGACACGCGGCGCACTGCTCTATCCAGAGGAGTATAATGTCACGGTAGAATACGAAGGGAAGCTCAGCGTTGTGAGTCGCGATCGTCCACGTACGCACCCTACGGTCCGTGACGCGACGCATTGTCTGGTGAAGCTCGATATCATTGATACTGCTGGTGTGGAGCAATTCACGGGAATCAATGAGAGCTATATCCAGGTAAGTCATGCTTCATGACTCTCATATTTTTATGTCCCGATTTGAGCTCATGCGTCCCAGCGGGGTCTTGGTTTCGTGCTGGTCTTCAGGTAGCGGTGGCGCGTCTTCAAGATAGGACACCACATTAATAGCATGTCCATATCATTTCGCAGCTTGACTCAAGAGGCTACCTTGAAGGAGTTAGACAGCATCCGCCAGCACATATATCGGATCAAGGGAGGTGAACTCGTGAGCGCACCCGTTATCCATTTGCATGCAAGGATAATTGAATTGACCTGCGACAGGACATCCCGATTGTCGTAGTGGGAACCAAGATGGACTTGGTGCGTTGAGCCAAGCCTTTATACTGTGCTTATTTGGGGTGACATGCAACGCACTTCCCTTAGATCGGCGAACGGCAAGTCTCCAGCGAGACCATGCAGGAGCTTGCAGGACGGTGGGGCTTGCCCTTCTATGAGACATCGGCCAAGCGAGGCTGGCATGTGAACGAGGTCTTCAATGACCTTCTCTCGCGCATGCGTAAGCGGTACCCCAGCGGGATCTCGAGAAAGAAGAAGCGAACGAGGGATCAGTGCCATATCATGTGAAGCTGCCGGAGGTCCTACATCTCCCTTCCTTCCGCATTTTAGGAGCTTCACGTTCCGGTAGCCTTCGCACAGCGACCACCTTTCTTGGTGGTCCTTTCGCCCTACTGCATCAGCCAGAAACAGCCTCTTACAGGCGTCCACTATAACTCCGCTGCTTTTTTGTTCACTTGAGGTTCTACCTTTCCACGTCCAACCGACTCCGTTCCTTATCCCGACCATACGCTTGCCTACAGATACGAACGACTACTAGTTCCTGCTTTCGCCGTGATAATCTTGCTCTCGCGCTACTCGCAGCACTTGACTCCCTAACCGATACACCATTTACCATCTAGCGACCTAGGATAGATGTCCAACCGTCCACACCGCGGCAGCCTTTTGACCGTTGTGGCAGCTTCTTTAGTCGCTTCTCCTTCGCATACATTACAAGGCTTATACACACTGTAGAATTGGGCAATTAAAATACTTAGCTGTAGTACGAAGCGCACCGTAGTATGCCATACACTTACGCTATCCCAGCTGACCTGAACCCGGCCGGAGAGGCAGGAAGACCGAGCGGCGCTGCGATTTCTGCGAGAGGCGGTCGGCTCAACAAGGGAGCGCGCCAATCAAGGCACGGGGTTTCAGCGGGGCGCTTACATAATCAGCCACTGAGATTTTGCGATTCATAAGCGCCGACCCGCTCATCTCTTGTCTCTTTCCCTCACCTTGCCCTTTGCGACCTACCTCTCTCGACTGTTAGACCTCATTCGCTCATTCGCTCGTTTCAGCATAATGGTGCGTCTCATGCTGTTGAGACGTCATGTATGCGCTACCCTGAGCGGAAACACTCATATTGACTTCGCAGAGTTACGGTGGTGGCTACGGCGGCGGTTACGGCGGTGGTTACGCCGGCAGTCATAGTGGAGGCTATGGCGGCGGCGGCTGGGGCGGCGGCGGCCATGACTCCTACGACCGCATGGGTAACCTCGGAGGCGGCCTGCGCAGCGTCGACTGGAGCAAGCAACAACTCACCCATTTTGAAAAGAATTTTTATGTCGAAGATAAGCGCGTTTCCGCTCGCAGCGAACGCGAGATTGAGGAGTTTCGTCGCGCCAAGGAGATGAAAGTCCAGGGTCGCAATGTTCCTCGTCCCGTCACCTCGTTTGATGAGGTCGGCTTCCCCGAGTATATCATGAGCACCATCCGGGCCCAGGGTTTCCCAGCGCCTACCCCCATCCAGTGCCAGGCATGGCCCATGGCTCTTAGCGGCCGCGATGTTGTTGCCATCGCGCAAACAGGTTCCGGAAAGACCATCTCTTTCGCCCTCCCGGCGATGCTGCATATCAATGCGTGAGTCCTTGACCTGTCATTATGAGAGAAGACGATGCTCATTCTGCTCAATACAGCCAACCTCTCCTCGCCCCCGGCGATGGTCCGATTGCCCTCATCCTCGCCCCCACGAGGGAGCTTGCAGTTCAGATTCAGCAAGAATGTACCAAATTTGGGTATGTTGGCTCCCTGACAGTCTATGGAGATATCAGCTGAAAATTCCGCAGTTCCAACTCTCGTATCCGCAACACGGCTATATATGGAGGTGCTCCGAAGGGGCCCCAGATCCGTGATCTTCAGCGCGGTGTTGAGATTGTTATCGCGACGCCAGGTCGTTTGATCGACATGCTCGAGTCCGGCAAGACCAACCTTCGTCGTGTCACTTACCTCGTCATGGACGAAGCTGATCGCATGCTCGACATGGGTTTCGAGCCCCAGATCAGGAAGATCGTCAGCCAGATCCGTCCCGACAGGCAGACGCTCATGTTCAGTGCTACCTGGCCTAAGGACGTTCAGAAGCTGGCGAATGTGAGTCTCTCTGATCTGTTCTCAATCAGTGCGATGATTGACGTTGTACGTAGGACTTCTTAAAAGACTTCATCCAGGTCAACATCGGCTCCATGGAGCTTACTGCCAACCACAACATCCAGCAAATCATCGAGGTCGTTAGTGACTTCGAGAAGAGGGCGAAACTGATCAAGCACCTCGACCAAATCAGCCAGGAGAACGCGAAGGTGCTCATCTTCGTCGGCACCAAGCGTGTAGCGGATGACATCACAAAGTACCTTCGTCAAGACGGATGGCCTGCACTGGCCATTCATGGTGATAAAGAACAGTGAGTGATGTTGCGTTAGTCATGGGGACTTGAGTCTGATTGCCCCTCACAGACGTGAGCGAGATTGGGTTTTGGGCGAGTTCAAGGCTGGACGTTCGCCCATCCTGATCGCTACTGATGTAGCATCCCGTGGACTTGGTACGTTTCCTCTTCTGACAAGCGCTACGGCCGTATGTTACAGCGACACGACGAGCGCTCGCGATAGTTTGCTCGCCGCGCGGTTGTCGACTGCGACGACTATGGTCGAGATGTTCGTTTAGGTCATGGGTACGTCGCCAGGGCAAGACAGGCCAAGACATCAAGAGCGCGCACAGAGCTTTTGCGGACTCCCATTTGATCAATGCACGGTTCCCTCTGACCCTTCACCTAGACCCGGCCGTCCTCGACCCTTACGGGTGTGGTGCGGCTTACGCGGGTAACTATAGCATGAACAGTCACATTGTTCCTGGTATGGTAGGGTAGCGGTTACGGACTCAGTAGCAACGGATCCTGGGACTCAAGCGTTCGCTCAACGGTCGACAATCGGACTCTGCGCGCACAAGACTTGCCTGTCTCTTAGCTCGGACGCATACAGCCTGAACCTGGCCACCGCTTCTATGTTTCGGGTGGTCAAGGTGACCTTTAGACGGACACAGCAGTGCGGCTCAGCGCGCGACTCCTTGCGTAGAAGGAGGACCGTGCTGTCGTCGTGTCGGAGCGCTTGTGATCTCCGTTTCCGTGAGTTGACTTATTGACCGTGCCGTTGTTCTTTTCCCTTCTATGTGCGATCGACTGCTGTGCGACTGGCTTTGCTCTTGCGCTCGGATCGTGCGTGCTCTCTTGCGATCTTGTACTCGCTTGTCGGCTGCTCGTCTTCACGCACGCAGACGTGAAGGATGTCCGTTACGTCATTGTAAGTTTCCCAGTTCCTCCACCATGTCTTCGTGTTTGACTGACTTGCCGTACCAGAACTATGATTTCCCGAACAATTGCGAAGACTACATCCACCGGATTGGCCGCACAGGGGTGAGCCATGTCGTTCGTCCGATATATAATGAAAGTGCTAACCAGCTTGCTTGTAGCGCGCTGGCATGAAGGGCACGTCCTACACCTACTTCACGACGGATAACGCCAAGCAGGCTCGTGAGCTCATCGGCATCTTGAGGGAGGCGAACGCACACGTTCCTCCTCAGCTTGAGGAGATGGCGATGTACAGCGGTGGCGGTGGCGGAAGGAGTGCGTTTTACATCTTTCTCCATGCTCTTTCTAGGTGACTGACGCTTGTCGTATCAGGCCGTTACGGCGGTGGCCGTGGCCGTGGTGGTGGCGGAGGTGGCGGCGGCCGCTACGGCGGCGGCGGCGGACATGACAGCGGCTACGGTGGGCGTGATAACGGCTACGGTGGACGGAACAACGATCGTTGGTAAGAGATAGTCGATGTCACGACCTTTTCACTCCTACTCTCCCCTGGCTGGCTTTTTGCCCGCCGACTGGCGCTCCTGCGGCTGCGCCCAGCTGTTATGCCGTTCATGACTTGTTCAGTGTGCATGTTGGACTTCCGTTATAGAGCCTGATATTTTGTGTTGGTGTCAGTAGTAGTTTGTGGTCTATCGCATGCATTCGTAGAGTTGCAGCCTGTAATGGCATAATTCATGCTCCTGTCCATGATATTCCCCGTGTTGTGTGCTATTTCCGAGCCAGAGCGGTGTTCGCGAAGCCAAGTCGCCATCGATTGCAGTGTGGTGTCGGTTATGGTCTTGAGCAGTGCTCCTGTGCTCCCTTCTTCTCATCATGCCGGTGAGGAGCATATGCTGCTTTTCGCTGTGATGGATGGTGTACTCATCCGAGACGTCGTCTTCAAAAGTCTGCTATCTCGCGGCAGTCCTTAGTCATCGCAGGGCTCAGCGTCACTGTCTTCTCCCAGCCGGATGCTGCGACTCCTACTGATCCTGTGGCGATTCTCTTCCTCCTGCACGGGAGGACGAGCAGCGCGCAAGATATCGAGCCCACTGCACGCGGGATCTTGGACAAGGTGCACGAGCATCGGACCAACCACCTCGGGCTCGGCGGGAAAGCGGACGATCTCCTCGTCGTGACGTTCGTAAGTCCTGCGCGGCTCTGTTACAGTATTTCAAGGATTTAATTCATGTTTGTGGTACTGCCTGGGTGCGATCGTGAATAGGACCACAGGAACCATGGAACGAGGCTCGTGGACCCGCTAGCGAACTGGCACTGGGAGCCGGAGGACCAAACCAAGAACAATGTCCGACATGCGTGAGGGCACTCTAGTGCTTGGTGATTCTCTCGGCAGACTGATGCGTCGGCTGCTCGTAGGATCGATATGTACGCGATTCAGAGTACGTCTCCTTGGCCTCCTCTGCGCCGATGATTGTTGATCAACCGTGAGCCCGCAGCCGGGACGGCGAACGATGTGTCGTTCTTGATCGACTTCCTACCGGCATATCTTTTTCCGTATGGCGAGCGGCGCATCTCGCAATGGTTCGTCTCAGGCGTGAGCCTCGGTGGGCACTCTACCTGGATCACGCTCAAGAATGGTAAGGAATGGCTAGCCTTGTGCTCAAGTTAGAGCGCAAGCTGATAATGAACGTCCCATCGCAGACTCGAGGGTGACACTTGGGATTCCGATCATAGGTGGGTGCATACGGAAGATCCTGCTCACAATACATGCTTTTGACTGAGCGCACTCCTCGATGCCTGCGAGGCAGGCTGCCCTGACTACCTCACGCTCATGTCCGAGCGGGCAGCGCAGAGCAAGCTCACGGTTGGCCCGCCATATTTCCCTGAGTCGCTGCTCGCGTACATTCGTACACACGACCCGGCCGCGGCGCCACACACGTCAGATGCGCCGATGAAGGCAAATCCATTCTGGGGGAAGAAGATACTGGTGCTGTGCGGGAAGGAGGACACGATCGTGCCGTGGAGCGCTTCGCGCAAGTTTGTCGAGGAGCTGGATGTGGGCGAGGGAATGGAGGGGGGTGGTGTGAAAGAGTGGGTCGTGGAGGAGGGCACGGGGCATCGATGCTCGGACGCGATGGTGAAGCGTGCGGCGGACTTCATATGGAACCATGCGTTGGTGCGGTAAGCAAGGATGAGAGACTGATATGGCTGAAGATATAAAGGGGGTAACTGAATGGATAGGCTGCCTAATGTACATGCGCTTGGAATCGGTACACATCTCTAACCTCCTAACGTTATTACCTACTCTGTAGGTACATGTCAGCCAGGTGTCGGTGAGGAAGGGACGGAGTGCGGAAGGGCTCACTCGCGCTTGGTCCAAGCTTGAGCCACTTGGGATACTTGCGCTCCCCGTCTTCCTTCTTACCGGCGAGCTCGAGATTGGCACGTGATCGGGAGCCGGAGGCACCCTTCTCATCGTCTTTGTCTGCCTTGGGATCTGTGTCAAAGACTGGTGGTGTAGGGAAGTCTTCTGCGAGGGCGAGGACGGAGGCGTCAAGTGGTGCGGGAACATCGGATTCTACGTAGAATATCATATGCATCAGAAGCAGGAGGGGAGAATTGGGGAAATGAAGTGACTGCAAAGGGGAGACTTACGGTTAAGACGGTCGTCCTCAAATTTGATCATGAGCACGGACGAGGGCGCAAGATCGAGCTCGACGAGGGAAAGGTCGCGAACTTTAGGGTCAGAGACCTTGTACTCGCGTTTAGGCGGCGACTGATCTGGGCCACGCAGAGCGAGGTTTGAGCTATCACCGAACGAAGGAAAGAGGGAGGATCAGGATACATACATAGGACAAACTTGATGGGCTTGACGTCTTCACGGAGTGAGCCGCGGACGAAGGCGTATACGGACTTTATCTTGTCGGTGGAAGGAAAGGTCTTCTCGAGAGCACTTCTGTCCGCGAACTTCACCCTGATGGTTGTCTACGGTAGCCATCAGCGACGGTGTGAAGTAGTATATTGCATTATAAGGCAAGGAAGGGGTACGAACCTGCGGCCAGCGGGCTCTGCGTTTCCTGTCTTCCGCCTCGCGCATGGCGGCTGTACGGAGGGGAGCGTTATGGAGCGCGTCGCGTCTGGCGGTGAGCATGGCCTGCTGAGCTCGGACATCGGCAGCAGTGACGTCGAAGTAGTGGTCTGGGAGCTCATCTATCCGTTCATTCGTGTAGATATGCACGCAGTAACCGAGCGGTGGGAAGACGACAGGTATGAACCATGATGGGAGGAGAGCCAGAGGGCATCGGTGAGCAGGGATGGGAACGAGAAGTTGAGATGAAGAGGACAGACATACTACGGGGTTGCTGTGCAGAGGTGGGAGGACGGAAGTAGCGGAAGGATGGCTTCTCTGGCGCAGTAGTGGAATCAGTGTTTGCGTTGGTGGAATCTGTCATGATCAGCGGAGCAAACAAGAACGATCTGAAGAGTGTACAAGGACTGTACTGGCAGAGTGTGGCTGGAGCACCGGGAGTTACTGTACTTCAGTGAGTACTGCACTGTGGGCTCTGCTAGCTATGTTACGATGTAGATCTCGAGGATCCTCCCGCACTTTCTAACCTCGTGAGGACGTTGATGGTCATAGTGTTTTTGTAGCCGCATTGGTATTGCGCCGGGATAGCTCAGCTGGGAGAGCAACAGACTGAAGAGCTTCTCGGAGGCTTGTAACTTCTGGAGGTCGCGTGTTCAATCCACGCTCCTGGCATTTTGCACACTCGGTGACGAGTGCAGGGCCGCTTTTGTCCTCACTCCGCCATGTCCCTTAGACTATCGCTGACCGCTTAACTTCGTGCTGAAGAATTCGACCACACATTACATGGTGCTGACTGAGACTGACTGGCGCGTTGGGTATCTACGTATAAACGGTACAGGTTCGACGTCGACCCTAGAGCGCACAGCACCAAGCTGGATGTGAACGGGTATACAGCTCTGATATTGAGCAGGTTGTCCTTACCACCCCCGGATGGCAATCATGGCCAGGCCGAGGTCGAGTCATTGAGCTTCAGGCAGCTACAAACCTACATATCGAGAAATGCGAGATCTCAAGTGTGCCGGAAGCGCTGTAATCGGCGAGGTGTGCAGACCTCAGCTTGCTTCCCATATACTCGCATACAGCATGGCTGCAACTAGGCTTGAGGCTACAAGGGCAGGTTCACACGGGCCACTATTAGGAAAAACTCGAACTAACTACATCTACATATGACATGAAGGATGATCCATCCGTTACCCAAGAGCGTCGCACCAGAGTCAATTATCAGATTATGGACTACGTACGAGAAATGAGCCAGCGGTGTCCATCTCAAAAGATCCTTGCGGGAACCGCGAGTTCTCAGTATGAGGACGACTTTGCCTACGTTTCAAAAGAGGTCCGACATGCTCGATGCCCACTACGACGGAAAGCTGAAGGGTGAGCCCCCACTGGGTAGCGACGATCCGACCTGCTGCTCAGTCCGTGGCGTTTGATAGACTTGGCCAGCAAGTGGATCAACACCCAGCTGGCCCGGCGGGAAAGACGTGCGGCCATGCTGGCTTGAGTGATCGGACTGAGGAAACTGGGAGACGGGCTGCTGCTGTGGCTGGCCATAGGACTGTTGCGACCAGCCGGATGCACCACCGTAGCGGCTTCCGGCGTCATGCATGTAGGTGAGAGACTCGGCAGCAGTATGGATAGCATTGCCGGAAGGAGACGCGTGGTACCCGTTCGTTGCTGCTGTGTTGGGCCAGCGCGCGGCGGACATCGTACCCGGCGCATTATACGGTGAAAGGGGGGAGGTCGCGTTCTAGATCACCTATCAGTCGCGGTAGTCTCACCAGAGCAGGTCCGTCGGCACTCACCAGGTGAGCAGGAGGCATGCGACTGCTGGAGTATACATTACTGGTGTGGCCGTATTGAGGGACGAAGCGTGCTGACTGCATGCGGCCACTCATCTGCTCAGCAGAAGAAGCGTACCCATTGTTACTGCTCCATGTAGAAGAGCCGGGTGGCGATGCGACGCCTGCGCCACGGGAAGAAACCGCAGGCTGATAATGCGAAATGGATAGACTGCCTGTAGGATAAGACGAACGCGAGTAGGGAGCAGCACCCGCATGGTTAGCGCTGTACTGCTGCTGCTGGGGGTAAACCGTCCCGTTCTCTACCGGAGAATGTTGGTAATAGCGCATGTCGGAGGCTTGAGAATATGGGGGCATGCCTGGAGGCTTGTGAGCAGCGTGCGTGCGAGTGGCTTGTGACCAACTGTATTGGGAGGCCGCTGGATACCCTTGCGATGAGTAGCCACTATACGCACCGCCATTCGTAGCACGCTGTCGACAGCGAGAGCAGTAGAATTGCTGCTCCTCCCAATTGCGCCGCGGGCGACCGGACCGTTGGTCGTTGAGATCGTGACAGGGAATGTGTTGCCACCTATTACACGACCCGCATGAGACCATTGCTAATCCGTCGTCCTAATCAAAACTTTAGCGAGGGCGTCGGAGCCATGACACGTTGGCTACTCACCACATTGACGCCCTGCTTGTGACAGATCTCGCAGTCCAGAACCCAGTCAGGCGAGCGAACACCATTGGGAGTCACTACACGACTTGGCTGTACCGACGAGGACGCTTGAGTGCCATTGACTGTCGGGGTGGCGGTGGATCTCGCGACGGAGGTTTCAGCGTCCTTGCTGCAGGCCGGAGTTTCATACATGAGCTTCGCTAGCGGACCAGTTGGAGTCGGACCCACCTTTCCGCACGCTCAGCCTTGGCTCGAGCTCTCGTCTCGCGCTCCTCGCGCTCCTTACGCCGCTGTTCGCGTGCGCGTTCCCGCTTGGCACGCTCTGCCTCCTCCTTCTTGAGTCGCGCCTCTTGCCGCTTGGCGCGAGCCATCTTTTCTTCTTCTTCGGCACGTTTCTTCGCGGCAAGCCGCGCCTCTTCCTTTTCGACCTCTTTCATGGCGATCCGGGAAGACCGCTTCCGATGGACGATCGCCTCCTCCAGGCGCCGCCTCTTCTCTTGTTCCTGTGTGTTCCGAGAATCAGACTGCTACTCTTGAGGGAGCCAGACTTGCGACTCACCCTCAACTCTGCTGTGACAAACGGTACAATATTCTGCGTGAGCGTCTTATAGAGCGCCTTCTCGAGGTAATGGGTCGCGTTCGCAAATCTGTCGGCAACACGCTCCCATTCGGGCAGCGTCACGGCGATCTACAGAAATAGACGCAAGACAACCGGTAAGCATCAAGTCGATCATCCGCTTTGCACAGCAAGCCAGGCACGTACCGCTTCCCATTCGATGAAATCCTCCGGAAGAGGCGGGATTAGTTCGTCCTCTTGCTCGTCCTCCTGCGGGTCAAGTTTCACGTCCTCTTTGGGAGGAGGTTTCTCCTTGGCAGAAGGCTTGGCTCTCCGGGGTTGCTTTGCGGACTTCCTGCCGCCATCGGCTGCGGCTTTGCGTGAGCGGGATGGTCGTTTCTTCGCAGCGGGCTCCTCAGGGTCGTCCTCCGTCATGGGAACATCGTCCTGCTCCTCGGAAAGGTCCGTCAACTCGCTGACTGCGTCACTCACTAGACCCGCTTTCTGCAGCAGTCCTTGGTCCTCGGTGACTACCTCTGCATTACCGTCGACCTCATCACTGCGGGCACCTGTCCCAATAGCGGCATCAGCGTCTGTTCCGTCGCCATCCTCTACTTCGCCGTCCGCGTCTGCTTCCCCTTCCGGCTGGCCGTCTACCTCCTCGTCTGACGGCTCATCTACATTGTCCACTGCCCTCGCCTTGCCCTTTGCACGCGAACGCGCACTCGTTCGACGAGTTGAAGACGCGCTGTCCTGTAACCACTCCTCGGGCACCTGCTGCCATTCCTCGTCGTCATCGTCATCGTCCATGACCCCTCGGGTCGACCTCCGCAACCGTGCACTAACGCGCGTTCCAACGGGCCTTTTCGCTGGGCTTGGAGGGGCTCGGCGGGATGCGCGTGGGCTCGTAGCCGCCTTTGACTTGGCGGCGAGCTGGGCGAGCTGCCGCTGGTACTCGGCGAGCTCCTTTGCCTGTATGTCGAGCTTCTTATTCGCTTGGACCTTGGCGGCACGAGCGCTCTTGCCGGGCGAGCTAGTTTCGGGAGCAGGAGAGGAGGCTCGGGTTTGACGACGCGAGGAGCGAGTGGATCGGCCGTTGGTGTGGGCTTGAGCTTGTGTGCGGGAACGCTTGGAGCGGGAGACGGGCTCATCTTCCTCGTCTTCGGAAGAGGATTCTGGAGCCTTGTTGGGAGTGGCGATCGCAGTCGCTTTCTTCGTGGCGGCGGCGGCTGGCCGTTTGCGCTTGAGATTGCGGGTTTTGGGAGGTTTGGGCGGAACGCGTTGGATCCACAACCTGTCAGCTGGAGAACCGAGGGGCTATGGGTGAGCTGTTGGGATAGTTGAGACCGTGCCAGATCACGCACGTCCAATGAGCCAGTAGGCGTTCGTCTTGGCATCGTAGCCAATAGGCTCTATGCGCTGTAAACCGCGATTGAGGCATGCGCCGAACGGGAACAAGAGTGTGGGAGACTCACCCAGTTTGCAGCTTCGTCATCGTCCTTCATGAGTTGCCGGACTCTGTAAGGATTGTGGAATTGCCATTCGGTGAGGAGATGGAGGGAGTCGAGCTTTGCGAGCATGGGGAGATCTAGCCAATCCTTGCTCTCCTCTTGTTCTTCCGTCTGGAGCCGCTGTTCGCTCGCTGCCTTGGGAGGAATGTGGCCATCCTCCTGCGGCTCTGCCTTTGGCTCTGGAGGGTTGCTTGTGCGCTCCGTCAGAGAGGTCTCAGCTGTGCCTTCATTGGCATGCTCAGCAGCGGGGTCTTTGGCATCTCCCGCAGTGGCGGAGCTGGAGGCGCGAATCGCGTTCGCGTCCTCGTGTGCGGCCTCTGATGGGGCGATGGAGGAGTCTCGAGAGGGGAGTTTGGGTTCTGGGCCGATCGGGTTGCGATCTGGTGCGCGACGGAGGTACTGTCGGCGGAGGGCGGACTGCCAGTTGTCGATGCTGGAACGTGGGGGATGAGTAAGCGCTGGGGAGATGGAGGGGAGGTACTGACGTGAGCTTCCTGTCTTGGGAGAGGGTGTAGAGAAGTCTGTGCATGACGCGGGGAAGGTAGAGGTTGGTGCCACGGGCGAGGTCGTCTTCGATGTCCTGGGAGGGGGCGAGGAGCGTGTCAGCGGGTGAGACAAGGGAGGGAATGGTGAGGTGGGGGAAGGCACGCGTGGGAGAGGGGTGAGAGGAGCGCGACGGGATGGACGCTTACGGCGAGGAAGAGGTCGGGCATGGCGAGGAGAGGGGCGAAGGTGTAGAAGAACTGGGAGAAGTTGGCCCACTTCCAGTGACGGCGGAGGGTGGTGAGGTTGGCGGCCCATTGGGGGTCAGAATGTGCGAGAGCGGCGATGTCGCGGGGCGGGGGCGGGAGGGGCGCGGGGGGCGCGGGTGTGGCGGGGGTAGCGGTGCGACGAGGCATCGGAGGCGCAGGCGTCCGAGCACTTTAAAGGAAGCCGGAGATCGACCTGAAAGCAGCAAGAGCGATGGGTGAGACGAGATGGGTGTGGTATGGGAGCGGTGAGGAAGGCGAGAGCCACCGAAGACGAAGGGGCAGATGTGGAGGATGTGGCGGACGGCGGGCGGGGCTGGCGGGCGATGGCGATGTGTGGGGACGCGGACTGGGACTGGGATGGGCGTGGGCGTGAGCGTGAGCGTGTGGTCGACCTCGGCGGGGCGTCGCTTGTTTGGTCGGGGCAAATAACGCTTTTGTATTTATCACCGTCGTCGCACCAAAACTAATTATTATAATAAAACAACTAAGCCTGCTTGCGGAGCTTCTTCTTGATCCTCGCCCGCGCCGACCTGCTCAGCCTCCGCACACTCGGCGGCTGGTACCTGCTCAGACCCACAGTCCCAGTCAGCCCCAGGGAAAGCCCAGCACATGAATCGAGCGTCCTTACGTCGCTCCGTCCTTCACGAGCTCCGGGACCGCCTTCCGGCAGAGCGTCACCCGCATAAACGCAACCTTCTTCTGCTGCACACTGCAAACCATCGTGCCCCGCTCAGCCAAAGAGCAGCAGTCATGAGCACGACCACACACCGCACGTACTGATGTCGTCCCTGCAGCGCATGCGCCAGATTCTCCATCCGCTCCCCCGTCTCTCCCTCGTCCCCTCTCCGCTCCACATACCCAGCCTCCACCAGGTCTCCCACTTCATTGTACTGGTGCAGCCCCGACAGACACCCCCGTTCCGCTAGCGCCGCGTCCAGCGTCTTCAGATATTCCCGCTTGATGATCTCCACTACAGACACCAGCCGCGGAATCGTCGCCATCGACGGATGCAGTCCTTCAGCTCTCTTTCGATTCGTCCGCGCCCCAGCGGGCACGGCAGAGTCTGACGTCTGTCCTTGCGCACCAATCTCCCGATCGTCTGTCGTCTGACCAGCTCTCCCTTGCGTGGCCGGCAGTGTGTGCAGCACTAGCGGCCTCTCCTCGTACTTCTGTACTATCATGTCGAGCGCGTGAGCCATCAACTTGCTCAGACGGTCCGAGTGCACGGACCTTGAAGTAGTCCAACGCAAAGGTGACCCAGTTCGCGATTTTGCCATGATGGGTGATCCGGATCTCGTGAGGCGTCGACGGCCGTCCTGCTTCCGCATTCGACATCAGGCCTTTTTTTGTGGAATAATGTCGCGGTGATAGAGGCCGGACGCTGTGCAATGATAGAGGACGTGATAGAGGACGGTGGGCGCGGAAGCTGATCCGCGCGGCAGAAGACAAGCTCGCCAGTCCAGAGACGCGCAGAGCGCGTTCGCGTCGCGCTTGTGGCGGATCCAGCGTCCAGCGACGCGTCAACGCGTCAACGCGACTTCCCATTCTCGTCCTCATTTGCGCAGCCGAGCCCACCCGTAAACGATCACGTTCGGTCCATTGGACTTTCTACATAGTGCGCACGCGAGATGGTAAAATACAACACGATGACTCCTGCCAATGTACATCCTGAACCGGTATAACTAGCTCCTATCACATCATCGGATGCACTCGTACATTTTGAAGGCTGGCGTCACAAACGGGAAGGGCTCTTCGTGCTCCTTCAGCTTCGGTCTGATGCTGACGTGAGCGAAGAACGTAGGCGTAGAGATGACATGGACTTACTCTAGGGGACCGAGGACTTTGACGCCACGGACGTGCGTGTCCTTGCCGTTCATGTGGTTGTTGATGATCAAGATTTGCAGAACGTAGACGTCGATATGCTTGCTGGAAATGATGTCGCTCGAGTCAGCATCCCCGCGAGAGCTGCAGACAACAGGCACTGACAAGCCGTCCGCATCTTCGTTGGGTTCCATGCATACGTCGAATGTGACCCAGCCATCGGGTTTGTCCAGCGAAACGAACCGGAGTTCTTGAACGTCGACCGGACCCGTTCCTGCCCGGATGCAGATGTTGGCCGGCGTATAGGAGTCGTCTAGAGGATAGCTGAGGTGGACGGACAGTTTCTACACGATCGACACGGGTGAGAGCGAAGGTCGAGGACGTAAGGGGAGAAGATTGACCTGCACGGACACCTTCCTGGGGAACTCGATGGTGACGAAGTGGGGCTGTGGCCCATCGGAACTGGAGCTACTGCATGAGCACGAGCTGAAGGAAGCCGGGAGAGAGAGAGAGAGAGAGGGCGTACTGCCAGAACGTATCTGGATCGTCATCGGTCAGACACTCTGGGCCGAAGCCGAATTTGAAAGACGAGACGGACCACTTGGCGAGGTGACCGATGTCTGGGTAGGGGAGCCTCGGGGGCGCTTTGCCTACCAAAGCGTGGTCAGTGGCGAAGGGAGAGTGGCGAACAGCAAGAGACTCGATGCTGACCAGGATAGATGATGGGAGCGCCCTCTGAGCCTGGTGGAAGGGCTCCTACCGGGACGGGTTGTGCGAGCCGTCGACGTGCGGCGACGGCCACAGTGGGCATGGGCGTAACGGCACTTGCGCTGGCCATGTTGCGTGCGATACAGACGCGTCCAGTGTCACTTTGGTGAGAGATCAAGAATGTATGGAGAGAGATGGATCTAGGCAGGGGACGTGGACGGCCAAGCGAGGGTGGGTTGGTGGTAGAAGCGTTGCAACCTGAGAGTGGCCTTTGGGACTGGCGCAGGCGTTGCAGTACAGTACTGTAGATCTGGATCTCCGCCTTGCTCTTCCGACTGCCATGACCCTCTCTCGCTCTGCGCTGACCCATCCTGTTCCATCCGCTCGAGGCCGTTGGCTCAGGCCATGCGTGACGTTTCTTCACAGACACTCCCTCGTGCATCGTTCTCCTCTTAGGATCTGCATTCTACTCAACCGTAGCATATCACTGGTGTCGCATGGCTTTTCTCTCCGTCGAGCCTCAACCGTCCCTCCCTCTGGCAGACTATCGCCGGTATGGTCGCCAAATGATCTTGGACGGCTTTGGCCTCGATGGTCCGTTTGCTCCTCACTCATCGCAGTGAACGTGCCATGTCGTGTACTGAACCCCGACCAGGCCAACAAAGGCTTCGGAAGGCCTCCGTCCTCGTCGTCGGAGCCGGTGGACTTGGCTGCCCCGCTCTTCAGTATCTCGCCGCCGCAGGAGTCGGTGAGCGTATTCGGTGCGGGCAGTATCAGCATCGCACTGACCTCGTTCCGCTGCGCAGGCACCATCGGTATAGTCGACCACGACAACGTAGACATCTCCAACTTGCAGCGTCAGGTGCTGCACACCGAGGCAAGGGTCGGCATGCCAAAGGTCCTCTCTGCAGCTGAAGCCATCAAACAGTAAGTGCACTGCTAGCCCGCCGAAGCTATGGCTATGTGAACGGCTCAGTGTTTCGCTCAAGAATGAACTCCAACATCGTTGTGAATACCACTACCACCGCTCTCACCTCGACCAATGCTCTTGAGCTCCTCGCCCCGTACGACCTCATCCTTGACTGTACCGACAATCTTCCCACCCGCTACCTCCTTTCGGACACCGCTGTCAGACTCGGGAAACCTCTCGTCAGCGGCGCAGCCCAACAGTTCGAGGGCCAGCTATGCACCTACCATCTCCCGCTCAAGGCGTCCGGCCAGGAGCAGCAAGAGAGGGGTCCCTGCTTCCGGTGCTTGTTCCCGAAGCCGCCCGCACCAGAGATGGCAGGGTCATGCGAGGAGCTGGGCGTTCTGGGTGCCGTGACGGGAGTCATAGGGAACTTACAAGCCTTGGAGGCGATCAAGATCATCACTGGTCTGCACGGTAAGGCGATGTGGATCCGTTCCACGTCTGCATCCATCTCATGCCCTGATAGACGGGAAGCCGGCGTTGCTCATGTTCTCAGCCCTCGGCACGCCTCCGTTCCGTAGCGTGAAGCTGCGGTCTCGGCGAGCAACATGTCCCGCCTGCGGCGTCGAAGGCGAGAAACTTGGCAAGATTGAGGAAACAGACTATGTCGCCTTTTGCGGCGGTGAACGTCCCGACTGGGTATCGCGCGGACTGGCCGAGGGCGAGCCAGCAAAGCGTGTCCATGCCAAGGTATGTGTGCGTACACACGAATCAACACGCTGTGGGTGATGACCGCATGCTTCCATAGGAGCTCAAGCAGACTCTGCAGCACCCGCAACGACCTGTTCGCGTCCTAGATGTGCGCTCCCGTACAGAGTTTGGTATATGCCACTTGCCCGGCTCCATGAGTAGGTTGTCACGACTGCAGCGCGAGACGCGTCTCTCAATCTCTCCTCGGGCAGACGTGCCAATACAGGAACTTTTAAGCAATCCGACCGGCGTCGTCGCCGGGCTGCGTGAAGGCGACACGGAGACGGATGTGTATGTCGTATGCAGGCTTGGCAACGACTCGCAGCTTGCGGTTGATGCTCTTAATGAAGCCGGCACAAGAAGTCTGGTCAAAGATCTAGTGGGAGGCTTGCGGGCGTGGGCGAAAGAGGTTGATAGCAATTTCCCGATCTATTAGTAGCTCAGAATGTCCCGGACTGTCAGACTGTCCTGGGCTCAAATGGCCCGGAGAGGGTCGTCGTCATGCCGAGACCTGGAGGTCTCTCGGCGAATGCAGTCTATTAGGTGCTATACTGTCGTGGTAGCTGGTGTCTCAACCCGGACATGTCAGATGTGATGTTATATGAGGTGTTCTTTCAAGATTGCTGGTCGAACCGCTCCTTCCTGAGACGTGCGATGTAGGTTCTGTTCACGGTATCGACTGCACATGTGGCGAGGGTTAGCGGAGTGCGGCATGGATAAGCGAGGTGACCTACAGGCTTCCATGTACCGCTCCATACATTGCGAAAGGCATTTCTGGGCGAACGCTTCAGTTGTGGCAGAGAGAGGCATGAGGGATGATACGCACCTCCTCAGAGCTTGAGAGCGAGCCCCCAGGTTTTGAGACGCACTTGGCAAAGCACTTTTCGGTGACTTTCTGTCGATAGCAGAGGACTGAGCACGCGAGAAGCTCAAACGCTCTGAAGCTTACGTTCATGAGCTCCTGAGCGTTTTGGAGCGCAAGCTCGTTATGGATGGAGTTCTTGAGCTGCTCTAAACGAGCCGCCATGTCTGCATCGAGGTGCGTTGGGACAGTTGCCTTCGCGCGAGCACGGTGATCCTCACCTGTGGGGCTGGCGGTAGGCGTAGAGCTTCCGCCAAACAAGGAGGTCATTTTGGATCGGTAGAAGGAGTCAAAGGGGATAGAGACGAGGTCGTCGTGCCGAAGGTCGAGTAAAGCTTCTGCATGTCCGAGCACCAGATTCATTGCCGCACACCCGCGAGCGCCGGCGGCACCGAGCGCCTCCAACTTTTCTCTCGGCCACCGTCTTTGGGAGTCATCGTACGCACATATCCCTATCCTCCGTATCATTGATCCTTCGTTCCTCACCCTGCCTGCTACAGCGACGCACAGAGCGAACACTAGCTCCTCCACGCGATTATGGGAGCAGGGGAATCGCGAGCGCGGGGCGATGCAGAAGCAGACGCAGCGCCTGGACCTCCCGACTACTACGCCCTTTTAGAGGTGGACGAGTCAGCCACCGCAGATGAGATCAAGGTGAGAGGCCAGTTTGATGAGGCTCTCATGTCTCGTGCGATGCGATCGAAGCTAACTGCATAGCCCTTTAGCGATCGTTCAGACGGCTTGCCCTGCTCCATCACCCGGACAAGAACACGGACGATATAGAAGGGGCCACCAAACGATTCGCTGCTATTCAGCAAGCATACGAGGTCGGTGCGCACTCTGGAGCATAGCGCGCTCGACGTCGCATCACTCATAAAGTCCACAGGTCTTGAGCGACGAACAAGTACGTCCCTATGCATCATGCCCTCCTCGCCTCTCACAACCTTCGTAGGAACGTGCCTGGTACGATAGCCACCGAGCTTCACTCGTTCCTGAGCCGGATGCCGCGGACGTCTTTGACGAAATAAAGAGGGGCGCGCCGCCCCCGCGCGCACGCGATCGCGGACTCACCGTTCGTCACCTCACCCAATTTTTTGACACCGGAATATACGACGGCTTCGACGATGGTCCAAATGTATGTGTGGTTCTGTAAAGTTGACTGTCGATTCTTACGCTGGCCTGCTCACAGAGTTTCTTCACGATTTACCGCAACCTCTTCGATCGCCTCGCACACGACGAGAGGCAATACATAGATACCCATCTTCCTTCATTCGGATATTCTACCTGGTCTTGGTTACCAGCATCGAAAGCCGAACATGACCAATGCGCTCGCACGTTCTACAGCTATTGGACGAATTTCGTTACCAACAAGGAGTTTGAGTGGGCAGATCAATGGAACATTGCGGAGGCTCCGGATCGTAGAGTGCGAAGGTATGCACAGACCCTCAAAACAAGCAGGAATCAGCCGGTGCTCATATTCCGAGAGATTGATGGAGAGGGATAATAAGAAGGCTCGAGACGAGGCACGGAAAGAGTACAACGAGACGATCCGGGTGCGTCCTCCGTCCCTGGCCTTGCGTGCCGGCTGACGTATTTGAGACCAGTCTCTCGCTATGTTCATTCGCAAACGCGATCCAAGGTATAAGACTCATCTTTTACGCCAAGCACAAGGACAGTCTACACCTCAAGGGTCCCGAGCACCGAGCTCGAAGCAGGTGCCCACTCCCCAGGCCGTCTTCGTCGAACAGGAATGGCAGAAGGCGGCCGTAAGAGATGATGCTGCCGATCTTGAGTGGGCTGCAGCCGAAGGCGAAGACGATGAGGAGTGGGAGTGCGTGGCCTGTGGTAAGAGCTTCCGGAGCGAAGCCGCATGGGACAGCCACGAACGCAGCAGAAAGCATTTGAGGGCGGTCGAGGCGCTCAAGCGGCAGATGGAAGAGGAAAATGAAGAACTTGAGCTTCAAGTGGAAGATGCTGCTTCGGAAGTAGCCGCCAAATCGGAGGCTCCCCCGGAATCCACTTCAGACATAGACGAAGACTCGGCGGGTTTGGCACCACAGGAGCCGGACCGAGTAGCAGATCTTCGAGCGGCAAATGATACCATAGAGCTGAACGTCGACGAGAGCGAGGAAGACCGGACGGTCACGACGCCGAAGTCCGGGCAGAAGACGTCAAAGAGTGACAAGCAGCCGCGAGTACCCTCTCCAGACGTTGTCCCGAAAACCCAGCGACGGTTACGAAAGCGCGATGCAACCGTGTCCGACCCGATCCACAGTCTTGATAGCCGGCATTCCAACGGCGAAACCTCTCCTACCGATGGGGACATTGGGTCATTCGACAGGCAAGAGTCTTCTAAGAGGGAGAAACGACGAGCACGGGAAGCTGCTAAGAAAGCAAAGGGAGAACAGGGAAGCAAACAGGAAAGAGTGGCTTCACACATTGATGTAAGATGCATGTCCTGACCAGTGCATTCCACAGAGCTGTAATGCATGTAGCCTTCAGTTCGAAAGCCGCACACAACTCTTTGCACACCTAAGGGAAGAACCAAGCCATGCCATAGCCGCACCACAATCAGACGGCAGCTCAAGGAGAGGGAAGAAAAAAAGATGACAGTGGTATGCACATAATCACACTCAGATGCCTACAGCATTATTTAGAAGGCACAATTTAAGCATTGAAAAAATCAAAGAAATAAACATTACTACTGTACATTCTTCCCGAGGCGGTTACGAAGATATGTTCCATACAATAGAAACATTATTAGGATTGTCTGCCTGCCTTTGGAGTGACTTTAGTGACTTTTTGTCTTTCTGCCTTTGTCTATCACTGGTGCAGCCTTGAGCGCTCTTACTAAAGTTGTAGGTATTCAGTAGGTTGTACTACCCTTTGTAGGGGGCTTTCAAGTATCTCTGGACCAGGCCTCACACTTGCGACTGCCAGTCCTTGTGACCAGGGTCCTTAAGACCTTAGGACTGAAGGACAACCATGTGGACCCTCCTTACTATAGTCTTTTTGTCAGATAGCAGTACGATAATGTTTCTTGGACACAGTTGGCAACTTCTACTCAAATTTTCAGGTTACCCAGCTGCCAAGTTTTCTGATTCACCTGAACAGTTGTTCATTTTCTCGTTTTTTTGGTGCACAACCTCTTATCAATCATTGTATTTTTCTGAACCGTTTTGAAGCCTACTACTGCAGAATCACTTGTTCCAGATTCTGAAGGAGAAGTTGACACTGCTTTTGACTCATCCTCAGACTCTAAACCCTATGATTGCACTGGCCTTCCTCACCTTTATGACATAGATGATCATTGCGACTGACACCATGGACCTGACAAACTCTGGTCAGAGTGTGATAAATTTCTCTGTCCCAACTGCTATGATCAAGCCAGTGAACTCAGCAACGACTGGGGTGCTATCCCTTATCCTTCATAAGTAACCACACTGTCTTCAGGGGCTCTTCACTACTTTGAGCCACTGTCTCCTGCTCCCTTCTTCCTAGAATCTTTTGACGACTTTGACGACTCTCGACAATTTTATCTACTCGCTAAAGGAGATGTCAAGTTCAACTCCATCCTGATCCTGTCCTCAGCGAACCAGTATGCTGAGTGGTCTGTGTTAGAAGCCAGGCCGAAGGGCAGGGAGTCGGGGTTGAGCCGGAGTTCGGGCTCGGAGTTCGGAATTCGGGCCTGGGGCAGGGAGGACTTTGGCAAAGCTATTAGCAACGCCTCGAGCTACTCACCTGGTGTCCTCTATTTGCGGGGCAGGGTTCGCACAACCGGGTGATCCGGAGTTCGGACTTTGGAGTTGGCGGAAAACGAGTGTTATTGGATTGAGTACAAGTAGGGTGTAGTGAACAGAAGGCTTAACAAGAGAGTTAACAGAAGGGTTAATGAGAGGGTAACGAGATATCCGAACTGAGGAATGCAGGCATTCCAGGTGGACTTAAATACTACGAGGGTATGAACGGGAAAGGGACAGGAGTCCAAAGCTGATCGAGCTCCGGACGGACACGGGGTAAGTCCGATATCCGGAGATCGGAGTACGGAGTTACCGATGTCCGGGGATCAAGGTCGATCAGCCTCGAGTAAAACCTAGCGTTACAAGGATACCTGAAACTAATGGGAAGGAAGGCAACAAGGAAAGGCCGAAGGAGCATAAGGCGTGCTGTCGGAAGGAACAAGGGCCAAGGTCCATGGCCGGAGTTGCACGGAGTTGAGGGCCGGAGTTCAGAGTAGACCCGGAGATGGCACTTGTACGCACGGTCGTAACAGTGCCTCTCCTTTTAGGACTGAACCCTTGAGGTCCTCTAGATCCGATCGGTGATTCCATCGGAGGTCGGAGTTAAAAGTTCCAGGTCGCATCAGGGTCGGACTTCATCTCTTGAACTTCAACCACGACCATTCCCCCAGCCCACTCCACCATGCCCACCAGCAACGACGACCACGCGACCAGCCCGACCGAGTCGGAGCTGGAGGCACAACTCCGGGCAAAGTGGGAGAGGAAGGCCCAGCGCGAGGCCGAGGAGCGCGCGCGGTGAGAGGAGGCCGCAACGCGTGAGGTGGAGGAGCACGCGCGCCGGGAGGCGGAAGAGGCCGTGACGCCCGAGGAGGAGGGGCGCGCGTGGCGGGAGGTGGAGGCGCAGGGGCAGGCGGAGCCGGCGGCGCGAGAGCCAGCTGGGAGGAAGCGGAAGCGGGCAGAAGGAAAGGTGGCGAGCGGGTCCGCGGTGACCCCCAGGTGAGCCCGGACTTCGGAGTTCGGAGGTCGGAGTAGACTGACTTTTCTTTTTTCTCCAGTGAGCCCTGCCAGGTCTGCAAGACCCGGGGCGTCCCCTGCGTGTTCAACGCGGGGACGCGCACCTCGTCGTGCCGCTCCTGCTGGCAGGAGCGGAAGTCCTGCGTGGGCGCGCGGGGTTTGCCGGAGGCCCTCTAGGCCCGGCACGACCAGAAGACCAAGAGGGCGAAGACTGCGCCCCGCATCGCGGACGATGAGGAGCCGGAGGTGGAGGAGACCCCCGCGCCACCTTCTCTGCTGAAGAAGACCACGGGAGCAAAGGGAAAGGGAAGGGCGCCGGAGCAACCAGCTCCGGTCGCGTCGGGGTTCGGTGTCCGGAGTTCGGACATCGGGGGTGGCCCTTGGGCCACCAACCCGGAGAGGGGGCTGTCTTCGGACAGCCTCCTGTTGCGCCTCCTCATGGAGGTGCAACAACTCCGGGCCTCCATGGCCCGTCATGAGCGGCGGCTAGATGCCGTCACTCAGGCCATGGGGGTGCTGGGTGACAAGCTCCAGCTTGTCACCCCGGTGGTGCAGGATGCGGAGGAGCGCAGGTGGGCCCTGGAAGAGTACCTCCAGGGCGTGGGCAAGGAGGAGGACAGGGAGTACGAGGAAGGGTCCGAGGATGCGGAGGGCTCGGAGGTGGAGAGCGGGGAGGGAGCAGAGGAGGAGAGGGCGGAGTTGTAGTCTGAAGTCTGGGATCGGACTTCGGAGTAGATACTTGTAGATAGCAATGAACTTTTTTCTTGCCTCGCTGCGTGCTACAAGTCTGAAGGCAGCGAATCCAGAGGTCCGTGCTTGTCTGGGTAACTCCGGGGGAAGTCCGAGACCAACTCCTGCGCATGCCCGAAGTATTCAGGAGGTTTCCTCATCGGTACCTTCATAGCCAGCCCATCGGACTAGGTAGAGAAGTTTACAGGTGCGCCGACGCCGGTCTACCTTGGAGTCCAAGATCTCCGAGATTTCATACTCCGGTTCTCTGTCCACTATGACCGGAGGTGGCAGAGGCTGCGTACGTCCCAGAATGGAGTTTGGAGTTGCGGGCTCCAACTGGGAGACATGGAAGACCGGGTGGACCGCGTGCATGGAGTCTGGAAGTCGGAGGGTGAATGAGTGGGTTCCGACCTTAGCGATGATGGTGTATGGCCCGAGGTACTTTTCGGAAAGCTTCTTGGAGGGGCGTGTCGAGCGAATGTGCTCCGCGCGGACATAGACTTGATCGCCGACCTTGAAGTCCGGAGCTGGCAGGCGGTGTTTGTCCGCTTGATTCTGGTACCAGACCTGGGCTTCAGCGATAGTGGTGCGGAGTACTGCGTGGAGTTCATCAAGATCCACAGCATATTCTCGGGCACGGGCGGAGGTGAGGTTCCGTTCCGGGGGTACGGAGATCGCGGGGTTGTAGCCCTTGTTGGCGAAGAAGGGCGAAACGCCAGTGGTCGCGTTTGGGGCATTGTTGTATGCGAACTCCGCAAGGGGTAGGAGGCGAGACCAATTGTCTTGCTGGTAGTTGCAGTATATCCGGAGGTACTGCTCCAGCGTTTGGTTGACTCGCTCGGTTTGACCGTCGCCTTCGGGGTGGTAACCGGAGGTGAAGTGAAGGCACATGTCCAGGGCCTTTCTGAGTGAGCGGAAGAAGTGGGAAACGAATTCCGAACCCCGGTCGGACGTGACGTGCGATGGAACTCCGTGCTTGGAGAAGACGTGCAGGACAAACAAGTCTGCAAGCTCCTGGGCGTTGAGCGTATCGTGCGTTGAGATAAAGATGGCTTGCTTGGTGAAGCGATCTACCACAACGAGAATTGCCGTGTAGCCTCCGGAGTTGGGGAGTTGCTCGATGAGGTCCATGGAGATGGAGTTCCAGGGACGTTCGGGAATCGGGAGTTGTTTCAGCGTCCCGTAGGGAAGGTGCCTGGGCACCTTGGTGCGGGCGCAGGCTGTACAGGACTTGCAGTAGTCGCGGACTAGCAGTCGGAGTCCGGGCCATGCGTAGTCCCGAAGAATCAGGGCCTGAGTCTTGTTCTGGCCCAGTGTCCTGCGGTCGGGTGGTCGTGACGGGATCGGAGTACGCAGAGTCAGAGATCACCGACGTCTGGTACATAGATATGACCGTTGAGTCGGAGCCAGCCTTCTTCATCCTTGGACCATCGGGAGTTGGCTTCGGCTGCAAGTGCGAGGCCTTTGGCAAGCTCCGGAGTTGGGGACTCGGAGTTGAGGGCTGACCGGATGTCAGTTCGGAGTTGTTCCTCATCTAGGAGGAACGAGGCTTGGAGTACGGGGCACCGTAAAACGGTTGCGTGAAGGGAGGAAGCTAGCTGTTCCTGCGTAAACACCGGCCAGAAGTTGTGTGGGTTGACTACAGCGTAGTCACTATCCCCCTCTTTTGAGTAAACATCCAGTCTGCGGGTTAGGGCGTCTGGCTTCGCACCTAGCTTTCCTGGGCGGAAACGGATGACCAGGTTGAACTGCGAGAGGTACTCCGACCATCGGGCTTGGCGGCGGGTAAGGAGTTTGGTAGTAGAAAAGTACTCCAGGTTCTTGTGGTCCGTGACCACGTCGATCGGAGTTCCGGATCTTCAAGGTAGTGTCACCAAGTCTTAAACGCTTCAAAGATGGCTAGGAGTTCCTTGTCGTGCATGTCGTAGTTCAACTCCGCTCCGGACAAGGTGCAGGAGTAGAATGCGACTGGGTGGAGTTCACCGGAGTCGGACGTGATAGAGAGGATGCCGACAATAGCGTAGTCCGACGCGTCAGTTTCAACTGTGATTTGGCGGTCAGGGACCCAGTGGTGGAGGACTGGCGCAGTCGTAAAAGCCTTCTTCAGGGTGTCAAACAAAGTCCGGCACTTCTCGTCCCAGTTCCAGGGAACTCCCTTGCGGGTCAAGCGGGTGAGCGGTAGGACGATCTCGGAGTAGTTATGGATGAATCTTCGGTGGAAGTTCGCAAATCCGAGGAAGGACTGGATATCCCGGACTTTGCGGGGTTCAGGCCAGTCTAGGATAGCTTCCACCTTAGATTCTGCATAGTGAGACCATCCAGAGATAGGATGTAACCGAGGTACTCCACGGAGTTGGTGTGGAATTCACACTTGTCCGCACGGGCGTACAAGTGGTTCATCCGGAGTCGTCGAAGTACCTCCGGACATGTTTCCGGTGTTCGACGGGGTTGTCGGAGTACACCAGGATGTCATCCAGGTAGACCACAACGCATATGTCTAGGAGGTCCGCAAAGATCTCATTGACGAAGCGTTGGAAGGCCGCGGGCACGTTGGAGAGTCCAAAGGGCATGACGAGCCATTCAAAGGAGCCGTAGCGGGGTACGGAAGGCTGTCTTCCACTCATCACCGGGTTGCTATTCGGATCAGGTTGTACGCGTGCCGGAGGTCAATCTTGGAGTAGATTCGGGCTTTTTCTGGGCACGTCTAGCAGGTCCGAAACGAGTGGAAGCGGGTAGCGGTCCTTACGCGTAATCTTGTTGAGTCCGTGATAGTCCACGCACAGCCGTAGGGATCCGTCCTTCTTCTTCACGAAGAGGACCGGAGCCCCGCAAGGGGACTTTGAGGGCCGGATGAACCCTGAGCGGAGGTTCTCCTCTATGTACTCCAGAGCGTCTCCAGCTCCAGTTTCAATAGGGAGTAAATCGGACCAAGCGGAGGGGTAGCGCCATCCTTGAGTTCAATCTTGAGGTCGTACGGGCGGTGCTCTGGAAGGACATCAGCCTTGGTCTTGCTGAAGAGGTCTGCAAAGTCATGGTATTCCTCCAGAACTCCGGTGAGGTCTGGTGGGGACTCCGAGACGCTGACAGCACAGCCTTGAAGGGACGTCGCAGTCAGATTGAGCGTAAAGCTCTCGGAACCAGAAGTTGGCAGGCGCGGACAAAGGCCGCAGCACTGACAAGGGATATCTGGGGGACGGACTTCGAGAGTTCGGAGTTCGGAGTAGTCGGAGTAGTTGGAGTAGTCGGAGTGGGCTTCAGGAGAGCCTCAGAGTTTTGCGGCGTACGGGTCAGATACGGGACGAGTCGGAGGTGCGGTTTGGAATTGAATGCTGCGCTTCTTCCAGTCAATCAATGATTGTATTCGGAGAGCCAGCTGTATCCCAGAACGGCAGACACAGACTTGTCGAGCGGCAGTAACATAAAAGTTAACAGAGATGACTTCTCCCGAAGGGAAATGTAATGGAAGGGTTGCCTTTTGCGTGATGGTGTGATTAGACGAGACCATCAAAGAGTTGTAGGCAGAGGGGCGGAGTTCCGGAGGTTGGAACTCCGTGACAAAGTCCGAGTCGAGGAGCAGTGAGAGGAACCAGAGTCAATCAGGGCAGGGAACAGAGTGGGGATAGAATCGGAGTACAAAAAAACTATGAGGGAAGACGGGTCAGAGAGAGCGGACACGTTGAGTCTAGAAACGGATCCGCGCGGGGAAGTTCAACGCAGCTTTCTCTACGCGCGGAGATTGGAGGGCTGCGGACTAGTTTTTTGGTTCCTCCAGAGCCTCAGGGGCTTTCGGAGGTCCTTTCAGAGTTGCCTCGGGGTTTGGCCTGGGCAGCTTGGGCCTTGGCCGTGGACGAGGTCTTCTTGGGGCAAGCTCCTACCATACGTCGGGCTCACCACAGAAGAGGCAGAGGTTGTTGGCGAAACAGCGCTGCCTTTCTTCTTGGGTTAGCTTACCATCCTTGCCCAGCCTGTCGGAGTAGGGCTTGGAGGGTTTGGCTGACTTGGGTGGGCCACTGGGGACCTGCCGGACTTGGCTGGAGTTGCCGCCGGGTTGGGCATAGGGTTCTGGGGGCCTTCTGAGAGGAGTAGGACCTTGCGTTGGGGTTCGAGGTCCTGTTGCCGGACTTGGTGGGGGGCGAGTGCTCGCGCGACTGTTCAGCCTTGCGCTCCCAGTAGCGATGGTCCAGTGCTGTGCGAGGTTGCGCAGGCCTTCAAGGTGTCGGGCTTACCGACCTCGGAGATGCGGTCCTTGAGGCGAGCCGGAGCCCCTTGTAGAACTGGTATCGGAGGGCGGCGGTACCCCAGCGGACTTGGGTGGCCAGCGGTTAAACTGAGTAATGTACCCGTAATCCGCTGGTTGTCGGCCATGCGGAGATTCTCCAAGTCGTGCTCCGCAGTTCCGGTAGCGTCGTAAGGTCCGAAATTAACCCGGAGTTCATCCTGGAAGGCCTCGTAGGAGTACAGGAAAAGCGGAGGCTCCTCGGAGTAACCTTCTAGGAGGTAAGGCTCGAACCACTGTAGCGCAGTGCCCTTGAGGTAGGACAGCGCGTAGGTGACCTTGCGCTCGTCGGAGTCGAAGGTCCGGGGCCGCGCCTTGAAGACCAGTTCCAGCTGAGCGAAGAAGGCCCTAAGTTTGCTGGGGTCCGAACCGTCAAAGGTGTCCGGGTCTCGGACATTGTCGCGCTCGCAGGTCCTCCGGTCGGAGTTGGCACCTGAGCGGCTGTTGGAGCGTCGAGCAAGGAGCTCAATGGCTCCCGCGAGTTGCTGGGATGATCGTGGGTCGGAGTGTTGGGGGGCTGAGGAGGGCGCCTGAGGATTAACCGGAGGGTTGAGGAAGGGGTTGTTTGGGCTACTCTGCGCGGACAGCGGGGCGGGGAGCGGACTGTGGTTTCTCCGGGGAGGTCCTGTCCCAGGATGTGAAGGCACCGGGACTTGGACCCGTCGGAGTAGTCGGAGTACGGGGTGCGGCTGGGTACGATTGCCGAGGGACTCGCGAAGAGAACCCGCGGAAAGCTTGGTCGGGGTTGGACGGAGGTTGGCGATCCATGGCGAGTACTCGGGTGAGTTCGGATATACTGTTAGGAGCCAGGCCGAAGGGCAGGGGTCGGGTAGGCCGGAGTTCGGGTTCGGAGTTCGGACTTCGGGCCTGGGGCAGGGAGGACTTCGGCGAAGCTATTAGCAACGCCTCGAGCTACTCGCCTGGTGTCCTCTATTTAGGGGGGATCGCACAACCGGGTGACCGGAGTTCGGACTTCGGAGTTGACGGGAACGAGTGTATTGGATGGAGTAAGAGGTAGGAGTAGGTTACAGAGGACGAGATGGTAACGAGAGGTAACGAGGTAGTAACGAGATATCCGAACTGAGGAATGCGGACATTCCAGGCGGCTTAAATACTACAAGGAGTGTGACGAAAAGGGGCAGGGTCGGACTGATCGAACTCCGGACGGACATGAAGGAAGTCCGATACCAAGGTCGGAGTACGACAGCCCCGAGTGAAACCAACGCTACAAGAATATCTGAAACTAATGAGAGGGGGAAACAAGGAAGGACCGAGGAAGCACAAGATGTGCTGTCAGAAGGGACAAGGGGCCGAGGTCCGACGGCCGGAGTTGCATGAAGTTGAGGACCGGAGTTCGGAGTAGGTTTGGAGATGGCGCTTGTACGCATGACCGTAACAGCATGATTGTAAGCTTGCTTCAGGTGCCAGCCTGAAGCAAAGAAGATAAAGTCTGCCACCATCACCCTTGATGATAAGCCTGAGGCAAAGGAGACCCCTGAGCTGGGTCTGCAGCCAAAGAAGGTTGTGGGGGTTAAAGGGGAAGAAAAAGGCACCAGAGCAGTTAGCTTTGGTCGCCTTAGGTTCAGTACCTAGAGTCTGGGCATTGGAGGTAGTCTAAGGGCCACCAACCTGAAGGGGAGGCTGTCTACAGACGGCCTCCTACTGTGCCTTATGATAGAGGTGCAGCAACTCTGGGGAGCCATGGCCTGGCAGGAGTGACAGATCACTGCTGCTCTGTGGGCCATAGAGAGCTTAGAGCAGAAGCTCTAGCTTGCCACCCCCAATGTTCAGGACACAAAGTTCTGGAGCTGGGCCCTGAAGGGGTATCTCTAGGGTAGAGATGACCACAATGAGGAGGAGTTCCAGTAGGGAAGCTTTGAGACCCAGAGGATACAGAGTGGGAAGTGAGGAGGGCACAGAGGAGCAGATGAAAGAGGTATGGTTCAAAGTCTGTGACTTGTTCAAGCAGGCTTTCTAGGGGCCCAGGCTTGTTTTAGGTAACTCCAGTGGAAGTCTGTGACCAATTTCTAAGCATGTCCCAGCTCAGTAGGAAGGATCTAAGAGGTCTCTTCATCTGTACCCTCGTAGCTGGCTTATCAGACCAGGTACAGAAGTTTGCAGGTCTAACGCTACTAGTCTATCTTAAAGTCCAGGAGCTCTGAGATCTTGTACTCTGGTTTTCTATCCACTAATGACTGGAGGTGGTAGAGGTTGGGTACATCTAGAAATGAACTTCAGAGTTGCAGGCTCCAGCTTAAAGACATGGAAGACTGGGTGGATTGCGCACCTAGTGTCTGGTGATGCATCAAACCCACTCCTGAAGGAGAAGGATAAGCAGGCGAGAGCCTCTTAAAGGTCAAGACCTGTTGCTGCACTACACAGACAAAAGAACATGAGGGGAAGAGATGCAGAAAGGTTCATGTTGGGTGCCCTGTGATGAGGAGTGTCTTCTAGAGTCTTTGCAGGCATTGCTGCCCTTGCAATGTAGGAGAGATAAGGAAAACTTTGTCAAGGTCTTTGCAGGTTTTGCAAGTCTTACAGAACACTGTTGACACAGAGAGTTGATTCACAGAGAGTCACAGAGAATTGCAGGGGGTTCACAAGGGCTTTGCAGTATTTGCAGATACAATGAATGTATTCGCAATGCAAAGGGCATGTAGAACACAATGCAGATGTAGACACAGATGCAAATCTAAGGTGCTGATCATGGAGGAACAGGAATCTGTCGTGTGTGAATGACTTTGTTAGTATTCACAGGAAGAGTCTGTAGCTAAGTCTGCAATGCTACAAAAATACTGCAGAACAATGCCACAACAGCATGCAGTGTGTGAAAATGCTTTGTCCTGGTGTCATGTGCTCTAGAGGTCAATGCCACATTCAGCACATGTGCCACAGCTTGGCACAATCTGCATGCCACCAGATAGATAGCTGAGAAAAAGCCACTTGAGGTTATCATCACTTTGTGAGCCTTCACGCTCCTTTGTATGCAGGATGCGAACCTTGAAAGGCCGCATGAGGAACATAGGACATATGCAGAGAAGAATCTTTGTGCAACAGAAAGTGTCACAAGCGCTGTAAACATGTTGCACAAAAGTGCAAAATTCGCTGATCAAGTTCAGCGAGGCACATCACTAGTAGCTGGAGAGTGAAGAAGTGAGTTTTGACCTTAGTAATGATACTATAAGGGATGAGGTACTTGAAGAGCTTCTGGGAAGGGCATGTCAATGAATGTGTTCCATACAGATGTAGACCTGGTTGCTGACCTTGAAATTTAGGGCTGGTATGTGGTGTTTGTCTCCTTGTCTCTGGTATGAAACTTGGGCTTCAACAATCATGGTGCAGAGTATAGTATAGAGTTCATTGAGGTCCACAGTGTATTGTGAGTGTGGGTGGAGGTAAGGTCTCATTCTGGCTATATGAAGATTGCAGGGTTGTAGCCCTTGTTGGTGAAGAAGGGCGAGAGACTAGTTGTTGCATTTGAAGCATTGTTGTATGTGAACTCCGCAAGAGGGACCAAGCAGGACCAAGTGTCTGCAGATAGTTGCAGTAAATTCAAAGATACTACTCCAGCATTTGGTTGACTCGCTTGGTTTGACTGTCACCTTTGGGTGGTAACTGGAGGTGAAGTGAAGGTGCATATCCAGGACCTTACTGAGCGAGCAGAAGGAATGTGAAACAAACTCTAAGCCCCGTCAACGTGATGTGCAAAGAAACTCTATGCTTGGAAAAGACATGGAGGACAAAGAAGTCTAGAGCATATCGTGCATCAGGATGCAGATGGCTTGCTTAGTGAAGCAATCTACTACAATGAGGATTGCAATGTAACCTTTGGAGCTAGGGAGTTGTTCAATGAGGTCCATGGAGATGAAGTGTTAGGGGTGTTCAGGATCGGGGATTGTTTCAGTGTTCTGTACGGAAGGTGTCTAGGTATCTTGGCATGGGTGCAGCAGTACAGAACTTGCAGTAGTTGCAGACTAATAGTCGGAGTCCCGGTTATGCATAGTCCTAGAGAATCAGGGCCTGAATTTTGTTCTGACCCCAATGTCCTGCAATCAAGTAGTCATGTCAGGATCAGAGTACTCTTAGTTGGAGGTTACCAATGTCTGGTATGTAAATAACAACTATTAAGGTAAAGCCAGCCCTCATCATCCTGATACCACCAGGAGTTGCTTTTTGGCTGCAACCTTAACCAGGAAGAATGAAGCTTAGAGTAAGGATTCTGCAGAATGGTTGCATGGAGTGAAAAGGCCAGCTGTTTCTGCATAAACACCAGCTGGAAGTTATTGGGGTTGACTACAACATAGTCACCATCCCCTTCTTTTGGATAAACATTTGGTCTGTGGCTAGAACATCTGGCTTCATGCCTAGCTTCTCAGAGCTGCAATGAATGATGAGATTGAATTGCGACAGACACTCTAATCATTAGGCTTGGCAGTGCATAAGGAGCTTTGTAGTGGCAAAGTATTCAAGGTTCTTGTGGTCCATAATGACGTTGATCAGGTTTCTGGACCCTTTGAGGTTTGTGCTGCCAGGTTTTGAACACCTCAAAGATGGCTGAAGTTCCTTGTTGTGGGTAATATAGTTCAACTCTGCTCTAGACAAGGTGTAAAAGTAGAATGCTACCAGATGGAGTTCACCAGAGTTGAAGGTGATGGAGAGAATGCTGGTGATAGCACAGCCCGATGTGTTGGTTTTAACAGTGATTTTGACAGTCAGGGCCCACTAGTAAAGGACTGGTGCAGTTGTGAACGCTCTGTTGAGAGCATTGAATGAAGTCCAGCACTTCTCATTAAAGTTCTAAGAAACCTTTGCAGGTCCAGATGAGTGAGCTGAAGGACAATCTTAAGTAGTTGTGGATGAACCTCTAATAGAAGTTTGCAAATTTTAGGAAGGACTGGATGTCACGCACTTTTGGGGTTTGGGCCAGTCCAGGATAGCTTTTACCTTTGACTCAGCTATTGTGAGACCATTCAAGGAAAGGATGTACTGAGGTACTCCACAGAAATGATGTGAAATCTACACTTGTCTGCACAAATATACAAGTGGTTCTGTCAGAGTTGTCAGAGCACCTCTCAAACATGTTTCTGGTATTTGTTGGGGTTTTTAGAGTAA
>VICQ01000041.1:0-168631 GCA_025528855.1 Trametes punicea | reverse complement strand
AGCCCCAAAACTACTAGTGCGTTCGCCACACTGCTCCATGCACATTCAGCACTCTGACTGGTGTTCTCTCAGTGGCGAGCTGCTCCTGGACCAGCAGCGCTATCCCGATGCGATCGAAAAGTTCGACCGGGCCATTGAGATCGAGCGTGCCAAGCGAGTCTCCTTGTTCCTTTTATGGCGTCGGAAGATTGACGTGTCCGTTTAGGCCACCGCCGACGAACGTGCTTCCGATGGTGAACAAGGGGCTCGCGCTCTTCCAGTGGAAGCAGGACGTGGAGGCGGCGGAGAAGTGCTGCCAGGAGGCGTTGGAGATCGATCCTGACTGCGAGGCGGCCGTAGCACGCTTGCGCAACTGAGCTTGCAGCAGGGCAAGATCGACATCGCGCTGAAGATGTTCGACCGGCAGTCTCAGCTCGCGCGCAGCGAGCCAGAGCTCATCAGTGCGTTGACATACCAATACGTGAGTATCGTGCCGGTCACCCTCTTTTGGCTTGCATTGATGGCAGACAATTTTGATGTACCGCAGGCTACCGAGGCTCAGGTCAAGTTCATGCAGACGTACCCGGAGATGGCGGCGCAGCTCGGGCAGATGGCGAGGATGCTGTGAACCGTTGTCGGTGAGGACGGCCGCTTGGACTTGGACGAGCTGTCGCACTTGCTTATATTCTACCGTAATCCTGTCGAATAGTATATCCTCACTCCTTTTCCCCCTCATTCGGCCTTGGCCGTGCATATCATGATGCAGAGTGTGTCACAGTGAAGATGACGCTGTCGTCGAGATGATGTGCAGAAGGCAATGGTGGCGGTGACCCTATTATTACAGACGACGCCGTCCAAGCCGATGCTCCTCAAGACCGTAAGCTGCAGCGTGTACACGACGATCTAATATCTCCGAGTCGGTAAGGGAGATATCGCTTCAAAACCCATTATTTACCCGAGGGGCAACCGCTCAGGTTTCCCGTGACTCCAACCTCAAGAATTGCCATCAGGGACACCGGACACCAGTCGACCCCCCCCCCCCCCCACCCCTCTCTATGTACGCAAATTTTGGGTGCAAGATGGTGTTATACATCCACATGGTTGCTGGAGAGCCAGAGGAAGTGAGCGGGCACAGAGGGCAGTGGATTGGGACATCGGTGCATGGTGTCACCACAGCTGACTTCATTGCTGCTCCATAGGGCATCAAAGTGTGATGACAGTGTTAGTGGCAATTCAATGAGTACAGGTGACTTTGACACAGTCCCCATAAGTGCCTTTGTATGGCAGAGCAGCTCACTGCTTCAGGTATGGTAGAAGATTGAGACTGGTGAGCATATTCTCGACATCAGGCTGCAGGACCTGCCATGCTGCATCCAGTGCCTCCTCCAGTTCCATCTTCTGCTTCAGGTAGTCATATCCACTTTGCAAGGTGAAAGAGCCACCATCAAGTTCTATAGTAACAGGAGCACTGCTGTGCCCAGCAGAAGGCGTGATCAAGGATACGACAAGACCAGGACAAGGCCTTGCTACTACAGTAATCGCGCCCTGAACGCGCCTGGAATTGTTTGCAAAGATTACCGGATTGGGAAGATCATGGGCGCTCGCATGACTTCTGCCTTGCCGCATCTTTAATGCTCTTTGCTACTAATCACTCTGCGCGCGGCGCGCACTGCAATTGAGCATGCTCCAACTGAAGAGGGCGCGATATAGGGCTGCCGTTCCACACGGTGATTGGTATCCAGACTCTCTGGTCGGAGAGTGGACGGTATGGCGAGGAGGTCGTCGGGGAGCACAGAGGAGGAGGAAAAGGGCAATGGTGTGGTAGATTGATTGAGAATAGAGTTGGGGGCTCGTCCCCGTGCTACGTGCGGAGGATGAGCGTGATTACAGTAAACGACCACGTACAGTACGAAATGCGCTACGAGCGCGACGACGGAATGGCGGAGGTGACGGCGGAGACGAAGACAATGGAGGTGAGCTTGGGTGCGGGGTGCGAGGCCTTCGGACGCCCTGGCCGAAGTACGGAGGACAGACATATATACCAGCTACCGGTGGCTACCGTGCCGGACGCGATCGAAGAAAAATAGTCAATGGCGAAGGGAAAATGACGGGTGTACAGTAGAGGAGGCGGCCGGACGGTGGGTGCGACGCGTACGGGACGCGTTTGGGCATGGCCACGTAACCCCGACGAGGCGGGATTGCCCGGAGTGTTGCATCCGCGCCGCCAAGGCTCGGCAGCGCGCGAGTCCGTTCTTCGGTATTGGGCAGGAACGCGTGCTGGAGTCCGAGCCACTGTGCAGGCCGACGCGACTCTACGTGAGTGCGCGCTGTACCCGCTCAGCGCTGCGGACTCCCCATCATCCCCTCCCCACTGAGCTCTGGACCGTCCTCGGTCCATCACGTCGGTGGGGGAGTCTGACGCATCGGTCGCGGTTAACGTACACTCGGATGAGCATCGCCTTCCCCGGTCTGAGCATCCTCCTCGGAGTCTTCACCTTGAGTGGCTTCTTCAGGTTCCGAGTCGTCGTCGCCGCCGAGGGAATGGGAGGCTTCCATTTCGCGCAGTCGCGCGGTCGAGATGTCGAGGTAGTCATCACGGTCGATCCAGTTGAGAGGAATATGCTGGCGTGCAAGGTACGGCACTAGGCGGAAGGCGGCTATGGGACGATCGAGGACTGCGCCGTCGAGCTCAGCGATGATATACGCGCCTCCGCGATTGCGCGAGAGGACTACGTAAGGTCCGAGGTAACGTGGCCGCATCTTTCTATTGAGTGACTTTTCGATGGCAGTGTTGCGGAGGAGGACGAGCGCACCGCGCTGGAAATTGTAGTCGCAGATGGAGGCGCCGTGTTCATACTCAAGACGGCGAGCAGCTTCGAGGCGCGCGGCATAGACGTTGGAGTGAATGCGCTCGAGGTCCTGTTGTCGTCGTGCGAGGGTGCGGGCTCGCGAGCCAATGAGGTCAGCTGTTGAGGGCAATGCGTCCGGTGGTGGGGCTAGGTACGTTGCTTCGGTGATGTCGAACGGGAGGACCGGCTGACATCCTGTAGCGGCGAAGAAGGGTGAGCATCCTAGGCGGCGACGCACCGTGATACGGTCCGCCCAGAGGACATGGTGTGTGTACCTCAGCCATTTTGACTGGTCGCCGTCCGTGGCCTTGAAGAGTGCTTGTCGAACGTCAAAGTGCGGGCGTTCGATGAGGCCGTTTGCCCGCGAATTATAGCCGGATATGCGAATGTGCGTGATCCCATAGCGCTTCGCGAGATAGTCCAGGGCTTTGATGAAAGGCGCACCATTGTCCGTGACTAGCTCGCGGACTGAACCCCAGCGACACAGGATGTCTTCGAATATCCAATTGGCAATGGTGTGGGAGGTTTCCTGGCGTACTGCTCGTCCTTCAGCGTACGAGATGAGGGCGCATCGTGCGTGCAGGAAATAGCGGTATCCTCCTGAGGCGGGCATGTGCATCGTGTCCACGTGGACGCGGGTGAAGAGCGAGGGCGGGACGGCGACAGTGGGTGGGAGCTGGGCTTGCCGGAGCTGTCGCAGTTGGCATAAGTGACATGTTCGGACGTACCAGGTGACGTCTGCTTGCAAGTGCGGCCACCAGCACCGTTCTGCGAGTAGGGCTGCCGTCGCATAGATGCCCTTGTGGCCAACATTGTCGTGTGCTTGGCGGAGAACGTCGAGGCGTTGTGCCGGCCACAGGACAAGCTTGTGGCGTCCTGCGGGATCTCGACGGAAGAGCTGCGAGCCTCGCGCAAAGAAACGCAAGGCATACCGGACTAAAGATTGTTGCGCCGCAGGCGAGAGGTCGTCTGGGGGGCGAAGCGTCGCCAAGTACTTGTAGGCTTGCTGAAGGCGCATATCTTCAGCTTGCGCAGCTGGGGAGCGTGGTATGTGCGCGTCACGTGGGTGCCCCGTCGTGATGTGTGAGTCTTGCATGTGGGAGAAGGTAGGTAGAGGCGCTGTGGCGATGCGAAGGGGGACGGGAGGGTTGATGAGGTGGAGGAGGCCGTTCAGCCGGTCTATCCAGTCTTCATCGTCTTCTGGCGGGTCGTACTCATCGCCAGACTGTGGCGGACGTCGCGAGAGACCGTCAGGGCCGTGACGTATGCCAGGCACATGTACTAGGTGGAAGTGAAATGTCAATATCGTGACTATCCACCTATTCATGGACGCCCCGGGCACTTCGTCCGGGTTGTTGAGCATCCCGCGGATGTAGCGCGCGTCTACCTCGATGACCAGGTTTCGTATGCCGATGAGGGTCCGTTTACAGGCCTTGAGTGCGCGAAACAAGCCATAGAGCTCGAGCTTTGGTTGGGAGTAAGCAGCTTCGCGGGCATTGAGCGTGATAGAGCCGAACTTTGCGAAGTAACGGCGAGACGGCGCGACCGGGTCGCACTGAGCGAGCAGGTACCCTACAGCAATATTAGAGGTGTCAACTGCCAGGATAACCTCGGCGGGGGAGGTATAGTCGATGGGGCGGAGCGCCGGTGAGTTGGCGAGAGCGCGTTTGAGGTCGTCTTGTGCCGCGAGTTGCTCGGAACCCCATTCAAACGCTGCGCCTTTGCGCGTGAGCCGCGTGAGAGGCCATGCACGTCTCCCGAAGTTGGAATGAACGCGCGTGCGATGCCGACGGTGCCGAGGAATGCACGGACCTCTGAGAGCGAGCGACACGGACCCCAGTTCAGAACCTTTGCATAGTTGCTTGGCTCGGGAATCCGTCCCTCGTAGGTGCACCGGTGGCCGACGACAGTGAACTCGGGTGCGCAGAGGACGGACTTTGTACCAGAGAAGGTTCCGCCGGAGTACTTGATGCGCTGGACGATTCGGTTGACATTCTGCAGATGTTCCCATACGAAGCGACGGATGCCGCTGTTCTCGGGGATCGTCTCGAAACCGCCGTCGGGGAGTTCGTACCGTGTTGCTGGACCCCGGATGGGGACGTCGTCAATGAACGGACGCGTGTACTGTGGGATCTCTGGTTGTAGGATGTAAGTGACATCATCGTGGAAAATGGGGACAGAGTTGGTCCAGCCCATTGGTAGCGTCGTGAGCCGTCGCGCACCGTACGGTGTCGAGAATGTTGTGAGGTCTCGTGAACATGGGTCCAAGCGCCGCTCGTCGTAGCCCACGTAGAGGCGAGAATTCCGCCACACGCGCGCCCGGCGAAGGCTTCTGCGAGCTGTTCTGTGAATGGCGGAACACCGGAGTGCGCGATGGTGACCGCGTTGAGTGGCTCAAGAGAGTGGACGATCCTGAGGGATTTACCATCCTTCTTGATGACACAGAACCAGCGTGAGCGGTAGGACGAGTTGGAGGGTTCGTAGACCCCGCCGCTTCTTTCTTTCGGATAATCGCGCAGACTTCGTCAAAGAGCCCTGGCGGGATGGGATATTCTTCTGTACCCACGGTGTTGATGAAGTCTGAACCTTGAAGGCGTCCTGTAAGCCACACAAGTAGATCTGTAAGCCGCACAAGTAAGATCTTCAGTCAATGAGCGAAGACTGTATTGCATATGTAAGTACCTGTAAGCCGCACAAGTAAGACTACAAGTACTTAGTAAGTAATCTGCATAAGTACGCATAGAACTCATAGTACTTACTCTTCAGTCAATGAGCGAAGACTGAAGAGCTGGGGCAGCAAATGTCCTCCTTATATACAAGTCCAGAGGACGCATGAGTAAGCAAAGAAAAGAGAGCATGTGATCTACAGTACGCTGAGTAAGACGATGGTGCGAGGATGGTGTAAGTATCGCACCATAGTCTAGAGAAATCCAGACAAGTCCGGAACAGCGTAGAACACACTACAAAGATGTCCGGATGTAAAGTACAGGCGTATCGTAGAACTGTCCGTGAAACTGCCATATCAAGTATAGAAGAAGGAATGTCCATGCAGTGCTACACCGCCACCATGCGGCGCTCTGCCGCCCACCATGCGGTGCGTCACCGCCACAGTGCACATCCGGATCAGGTATGGCCAGTACACAAATCCGGAAGTTCAACACTCCCACTCGTTCAAGCTGTGGAGGACACTAAACCAACTCCCTTGTGAAGCGTTCCAATACGCTATAGGGAACGTTCTTCGTCAGAGAATCAGCTAGTTGGTCCTTCGTAGGTATATAGAAAATCTCGACACTTCCGAGCTCGACTTGCTCGCGAATGAAGTGATATCGAGTTTCTATATGTTTTGTCGACGATCGATAACCGGGTTTACTGCCAAGAAGATGGACCCTTGATTGTCCAAGCACATAGGCGTAGGACGAGTCACATCGTCTCCCAGTTCATCGCCGAAGGTACGAAGCCACATCAACTGACGACAAGTGTCTGAGGCAGCCTTATATTCCGCTTCGGTCGAGGAGAGCGAAATCGTCGGCTGACGCCTCGATGCCCACGATATAGCACCACCTGCCATCAAGAAGACGAAGCCCGTGGTCGAATGCCTGTCGTCGCGGTCCTCAGCCCAGTCGGAGTCTGAATAGATAACAGACCATCGTTGGAAGCACCGTTGTAGCGCAAGCGATAATGCTTTGTCCCTTGTAAGTAGCGCAGGACGTACTTCGCGTAGTGCCAGTGCATTTCCGACGGGTTGGCGTTGTATTTGGACAGACGCGTGACGGCATAGTCATGTCAGGACGCGTACCGAGAGTTGCGTAGAGAAGACTGCCGATCAAGCTCTGGTAGCGCTGACGAAAGACATCGGAAGCGGGCTGCTCAGACGCTTCTAAGACAGCACCAGCAGGGAGAGGAGTGCGAGCCGGCTTGCAGTCAGCCATGTTGAAGCGTTCGAGGACGGATTGGATATATTCTTCCTGGTCTATGTCGATCGTTCGAGTCGTCCGATCGCGAGTAATGCGAAGACCAAGGAAGCGTTGGACTGCACCCAAGTCCGTCATTTTATACTGCTTCTTCAAGGCGTCTTTGACTTGTTTGATATGTCGCCGGTTATCGCCGAGTAGAAGTAGATCGTCGACATAGAGTACGACAATCGTAACGGAATCCCCCCTTGTCGCCGATATACGTAGACTCCGGCATCAGAGTACGTCCGTTTGAACCCCAGGTCAAGGAGAGACTTATGAATTTTCGCGTTCCATTGACGCGACGCCTGCTTCAGGCCATAGATAGCCTTGCGAAGAAGACAGACGTAGTCTTCCTTGCCAGGTACGACCCATCCCTCCGGTTGTTCCATGTAAATTTCCTCCTCTAAATCACCATTCAGGAACGCAGTTTTGACGTCCATGGACTGTATGTCCCAGTCCTCAAGCGCAGCGTGCGCGAGGAGATAACGAATAGACTCAAAACGCGCCACAGGTGAGAAGGTTTCATGGTAGTCCTGCCCCCAGACTTGGGTGAATCCCTTGGCCACAAGCCTAGCCTTAAACCGTCCGTCGTGTTTCTTGTCGTACACCCAACGATTAGCGACGACATGACGGTCTTTCGGTCTAGGTACGAGGATCCAAGTCTTGTTCTCCATCAGCGAATCATATTCCGCTTTTTCTGCTGCATGCCATTTCGCCGCATCTGGAGACTTCATGGCTTCCCGGTGGGATTCAGGTAAGCCGGTCTTATACTGCGAAGCAGCGAGGAACGAAAGGATGGCTTCAGCTTGCTGACCTCCGTCTAACTCATCTCGCGCGTCAACCTGTACAGGAGGTTCATCACCGTAAATATTGTCTTCACGGTAACGAGCAGGGCGAGGTACGTTCTCCCTACGAAGTCGATCACGAGCGATGCTAGGACCTCCCACTGGCTCATGACGGTTACGCCGATGGGCAGGTCGAGGTGGAGGGACCGCAGGATGAGGCGGCAGTCCCTGAGGAGGTTCAGCTTCAGCAAGCGGTTCTGGAGGAACAGGAGGCGGAGGAGGTCGATCTTCTTGCTCGTCGGCCGGCAGAGGATCCGGAAGAGGAACAGGAATGGGTAGGTGATCGTCCAACTCAGAATTCGAGACTTCGTCGGATTGATCACTGTACACAGGGAACGGACTGTCGTCAGGGGTAGTACGACGTTCGCCGGGTAATGAACGTGCAGGGAAAGACTCTTCGTCAAATATCACATCGCGGGATATGACGATAGAGCGGGTGGCCGGGTTCCAGAATTTATACCCCTTAGTACCTGGCTCATACCCCACGAAGATCATCTCGACCGCCTTCTTGTCGAGTTTCCCTTCGCGCTTCGCCTTTTGCACATGAACAAAGGCTTTACAGCCAAAGACACGGAAGTAGGACACATCCGGTATGGTCCCATCCCATGCAGTAATAGGGCAACGCCATTTAAGACGTCGCATAGGCTGACGATTGTAAATATGAACGGCTGTTTCAACGGCGAGTTGCCAGAAACCGTGGCTTAGTCCAGCGTGGTGGAGCATGGACATAGCTTTCTCGACGATGGTACGGTTCCAGCGTTCAGCACGTCCATTCTGTTGGGGCGAGTCTGGCGACGTTTTCTGATGTTCGATCCCGAAAGACTTAAGATGCTCAGAGAACTCTGTCGAAAGGTATTCCCCCCCTCGGTCGGAGCGTACTCGCTTGATTTTCCTCCCGGTCTGCGTCTCAGCCCAAGCTTTAAAGCTGTCAAAAGCTTTGAAAGCGTCAGACTTGCGCTTGAGGTAGTACGCGACGCCGAGACCTGAGAAGTCATCTATGAAGCTAGCGAAGTACAAATAACCGCTTCCGACTGAAGCCGTGCGCATAGGCCCATCCAAGTCAGTATGGATAAGCTCTAAGGGCTCAGACGCACGCTTTTCTGATGGAGGGAACGGAAGACGATGGGATTTGCCAAAGGCGCATCCTTCGCAGGGTTCAATGTCAGCGGGATCGACGTGATCAACACCCTTGACGTTGGAGGGAAGGTGGCGAAGTGCCTCCTTGCCTGCATGACCAAAACGACGGTGCCAGGTCTTATAATTCGTCGTCAGGTGGATCGCTTTGCCAGAGCGAATCTCCAGAACTAAGTCATAGAGATTACTAGACGGATTGTAATGCCCCTCAAGGATCTTCTGACCCTTGATTTTAATCGTCGAGCCATGTTTGACAGCGCCCTCAGGCAGCTTGTCGAAAATGCTCATTTTATTGTCTCCTTGGACGAGGAAATAACCATGCCGCTCAATGGTTCCAGTGGAAAACAGTCGCGTAGATGCCTGAGGCACGTAGCAGACGTTTGGAAGATCAATAGACCACTGTACACCATCAAGGTTGACCTCAGCACTGACGGTACCTTCTCCGAGCCCTTGAACAGAACTGCCGGCTTCTGACGAAGCAGTCCTGAAAACGACGGGTGTATCATAGGGCTTATAGTCGGAAAAGTCGTCCAAATCAAAGGTAATGTGCTGAGATGCACCCGAGTCCATCAGCCAATGAGTTCGTCGCACACCAACGGCAGCAGCCGTATCATAGAAGGAAGCGTGCAGGTTAGTCGACGATTCTACAAGTACATTGGCAGCGGGCTCAAAAACGTTTGCATGGTTAACCATAACGTCCTTTCCCTTCCCTTTGTCCTTGTCCTTTCTCCTCTCCCTTCCCTTGCCCTTGAAGTCCCGCTTGGGGCGCAACTCTGGGTGCTTCTTGTAACAGGTAGACTCGTGATGCGTCTCACCCCACAGAAGCTACAGGGACCCGAGAGTTTGGGCTTGGTCTTGGAGATCCGGGAAACTGATTGACCGTTCCTGCGCATAGACTCTTCAGCCAGAGCCTTCGACTGAATTAAGTCGACGGTTAGCCTTTCGAGTTCAGTTGTGGCCATGAGCGCAGAAATCATAGAGCGGTAAGATTCCGGGATCTTGGAGAGGAGAATGAGGGCCTGGATGGTCTCAGAGAGCGTGATGCCATTGGTAGAGATTTCCCGCAGGCGAGTGATTACACGGCTCATCTGATCCTGGAGGGAACGCTGGTCGCTCATCCGGGTTTCGCTGATCAGAGACTCAAAGAGGCCCCAGACATGTGCGCTGTTCGGTTTCCCAAATTTGGCCTTGAGAGCGTCCCACATCTCCTTGGAGGTAAGGGAAGCGGCCTGGGTAGTCGTAGTCCCGTCAGTAGCGACAACCGTCCGAGTTTCCAAGAGGTAGTGGAACGTAGGCGAGGTTCGCATATACATCAAACCACACGCCTGAGCGTTGAGTTTGTCCCACTCCTTTTGGGAGTCTCCAGCGGCAGTAGGGCGAGTGATTGTTCCGGCAACGACGGTCCAGCAGTTCATAAACATAAGGTAGCCCTTCATCTTGGCAGACCAGTCAGCGTACTGGTTCGCCGAGGACAGGATCGGGACGGAGTCCAACTTGACGTCTCCCATGGTGAGTAGATAGAATTGAGGAGAGTCGTCGAAGTCGTCAAAGAATTCTAGGGAAAAGGGAGTAGGAGACGGTGGCTCAAAGTGGTGAAGAGCCTCTGAAGACGGTGCGGATACTTGCGAAGGATGAGGAGCAGCGGCCCAGTTGTTGCTGAGTTCACCGACTTGATCGTAACGATTAGGACAGGGAAATTCGTCGCACTCTGTCCAGAGACCGTCAGGTCCGAGATGTCGGTCGCAACGATCGTCTACGTCGTATAAATGAGGAAGGCCAGTGCAATCGAAGGGTTCAGAGTCTGAGGATGAGTCAAGAGCAGCGTCGACTTCTCCTTCAGAGTCTGGAGCAAGTGATTCCGCGGTAGTGGGCTCCAAAACGGTTCAGAAAAAACGCGATGATTGACGAGTGGTTGTGCACCAGGAAACAGCGAGAGAATGAACACCTGTTCAGGTGAACCAGAGATCCAGGCAGCCGGGTAACCCGAAAATCTGGGTAGAAGTCGCCAACTGTGCCCAAGAAACACTATCCTACTAAAGACTATAGTAAGGAGGGTCCACACGGTTGTCCTCCGGTCCTAAGGTCTTAAGGACCCCGGTTACAAGGACTGGCAGTCGCAAGTGCGAGGCCTGGTCCAGGGATACTTGAAAGCCCCTACAAAGGGCTGTACAAACTACAACTATAGTAAGAGCGCTCAGGGCTGCGTCACGAGCGCAGAAATGTCCCCCTGGCAGCAGTGTCGGCGGGCACAGTCAAGAGATAGGGAAAAGGAAGGTGGGAGGTGCACAAACCGGGAGAGAGGTCGACCAAGAGAGAGAGGGCGCGCGCAATCGAGTCGACTTGTAGTAGCAACTAGCTAGAGCGCAGGGCTCATAACCTGATGAAGTCTGAACCTTGAAGGCGTCCTGTGAGCCGCACAAGTAGGATCTTCAGTCAATGAGCGAAGACTATATTGCATATGTAAGTACCTGTGAGCCGCACAAGTAGGACTACAAGTACTTGGTAAGTAATCTGCATAAGTACGCATAGAAGTCATAGTACTTACTCTTCAGTCAATGAGCGAAGACTGAAGAGCTGGGGCAGAGAATGTCCTCCTTATATACAAGTCCAGAGGACGCATGAGTAAGCAAAGAAAGAAGAGCATGTGATTCTACAGTACGCTGAGTAAGACGATGGTGCGAGGATGGTGTAAGTATCGCACCATAGTCTAGAGAAATCCAGACAAGTCCGGAACAGCGTAGAACGCACTACAAAGATGTCCGGATGCTAAAGTACAGGCGTATCGTAGAACTGTCCATGGAACTGCCATATTGAGTATAGAAGAAGGAACGTCCATGCGGTGCTACACCGCCACCATGCGGCGCTCTGCCGCCCACCATGCGGTGCGTCACCGCCACAGTGCACGTCCGGATCAGGTATGGCCAGTACACAAATCCGGAAGTTCAACAAGATGGTCGCGGTGGACGCAAGGTGAGCGTGGTCGTTGCCCGAAGGCTTCTGACCCTTACGCTTTCCTCGCCTGGCCTTGCCCTTGCCTTTCTGCTGCTGCTGCGAGCTGCCGTCGCTGTTGTAGCGCTGCTGCTGCTGCTGCTTGAAGGCAGGGTCTTTGCCCTTGTGCTTGATAGCGCTGAGCTTCTTGGCCTCACCAGCCTTTACAGGCTTCCGGCTTGCCGCCGACTCCCATGCCGCAACAAGAGCTTCACGAGCGTGACCAGTCGAAAGGTCCTTGATCTCGTGATTGTTCAGGCAGAGCTGAACAGCGGTGTCATACCGCGGCGGTGCAGCACCCAGGATAATCAGGGCACGCAGGTTCATGGGAACATCAGCGCCGGCATTGGCGAGCTGATCAAGGTTGCTCTGGATCTTAGCGATCGCAGGGCCAGGATGCTCGTTTGAAGGGATCTGGACGTTGTTGGCAGCCTTGTAGAAGCTAAAGGCGCCCATCGCAGATGTAGTCCCATAGAGCTCCTTGAGGGCCTCCCACAGGCCTTTGGCTGTCGTCTCATCAGAGACGAGCCTGGTTACCTCAGCGTTTAGGCACAAGCGTATCGAACCCATGGCCTTGGCCTCCATCTGGGCCCAGCCTAGGACTTCGTTACGGTTGCTTCCGTCCTGTGCAAGAATAGGAGCGGTAACGCCTGCAGGTGGATCGACGATGATCCAGACTTCCTGCTGCTGAAGGTAGGCCTGCATGAGCTCAGCCCAGCGAGGGTAGTTCGATCCATCGAGGAGAGGGACGAGCTGAGTGAGCGAGTTGGACATTTCGATGAAGGGAGTTCTGTAGAAACAGAATGTCAGCATTTGTCCATGCGCGCAACAAGGCGGCCGTAATGGCGCCAAGGGCAGCAATGCTGAACACTCCCTGCGCTCTAGCAGGCTAGGTGCAGCCGGTATGGCACACACTAGGGCCCGCGACATCAAGCCCCTTTAGGGCGACGTCCAGGTATGCTGGGCGCTCATAAGTCAGGCCTTGTCAGGCATAGACTTAGGCTTCAACCAGCTGAGCTGGGAGCATCAGGATCGCAGCCAGCATGGGCGCAGATCCGAGCATCAACCAGGGCTCATAACCTGTTGAGCAGGGCTTGTTACGCAGTGGAAAGCCCCTCAGCTCACTTACCTGTAGAGCTTTGGATAGAGGCGCACGTAAGGATTGATGGTTAAGAGCGACTTTTTGAACTGCTCCTACAGAGCAGTCTTATATACTACTGTACATGGGCTATGATGTAATACTATATAGCATGTAGCCACAGTGTCCAGAACTTTCTCCAAGTGACCGGTAGCCTCGTGTCAGTAGTTGCTTACTACACTGCTATTAGTCAGCACTGTAGTTCAACACTGGCCATACCAGATCCGGATGTGCACTGTGGTGGTAACGCACCGCATGGTGGGCGGCAGAGCGCCACATGGTGGCGGTGTAGCACCGCATGGATGTTCCTTCTCATATGCCTGATATGGTAGTTCTATGGACAGTTCTACAATACGCCTGTGCTTTAGCATCCGGACATCTTTGTAGTGCATTTTACACTATTCCGGACTTGTCTGGATTTCTCTAGACTATGGTGCGATACTTACACCATCCTCGCACCATCGTCTTATTCAGCGTACTGTAGATCACATGCTCTCCTTTTCTTTGCTTACTCATGCGTCCTCTGGACTTGTATATAAGGAGGACATTCTCTGCCCCAGCTCTTCAGTCTTCGCTCATTGACTGAAGAGTAAGTACTATGACTTCTATGCGTACTTATGCAGATTACTTACCAAGTACTTGTAGTCCTACTTGTGCGGCTCACAGGTACTTACATATGCAATATAGTCTTCGCTCATTGACTGAAGATCCTACTTGTGCGGCTCACAGGACGCCTTCAAGGTTCAGACTTCATCAGGTTATGAGCCCTGCGCTCTAGCTAGTTGCTACTACAAGTCGACTCGATTGCGCGCGCCCTCTCTCTTTTGGTCGACCTCTCTCCCGGTTTGTGCACCTCCCACCTTCCTATTCCCTTTCTCTTGACTGTGCCCGCCGACACTGCTGCCAGGGGGACGTTTCTGCGCTCGTGACGCAGCCCTGAGCGCTCTTACTGTAGTTGTAGGTACTCAGCCCTTTGTAGGGGGCTTTCAAGTATCCCTGGACCAGGCCTCGTACTTGCGACTGCCAGTCCTTGTAACCGGGGTCCTTAAGACCTTAGGACCGGAGGACAACCGTGTGGACCCTCCTTACTATAGTCTTTTAGTAGGATAGTGTTTCTTGGGCACAGTTGGCGACTTCTACCCAGATTTTCGGGTTACCCGGCTGCCTGGATCTCTGGTTCACCTGAACAGGTGTTCATTCTCTCGCGTTTTCCTGGTGCACAACCTCTCTTCAATCATCGCATTTTTCTGAACCGTTTTGGAGCCCACTACCGCGGAATCACTTGCTCCAGATTCTGAAGGAGAAGTCGACGCTGCTCTTGACTCATCCTCAGGATCTGAACTCTACGATTGCACCGGCCTTCCTCATCTTTACGACGTAAACAATCGTTGCGACCGACACGAAAGACCAGACGGTCTTTGGGCAGAGTGCGACGAATTTCCCTGTCCTAACCGCTACGATCAAGTCGGTCAACTTAACAACAACTGGGCCGTTGCTCCTCATCCTTCGCAAGTATCCGCACCGTCTTCAGAGGCTCTTCACCACTTTGAGCCGCCGTCTCCTGCTCCCTTCTCCCTAGAATTCTTTGACGACTTCGACGACTCTCCTCAATTCTATCTACTCACCATGGGAGACGTCAAGTTGGACTCCGTCCCGATCCTGTCCTCGGCGAACCAGTATGCTGACTGGTCTGCCAAGATGAAGGGCTACCTTATGTTTATGAACTGCTGGACCGTCGTCGCTGGAACCTTCACTCGCCCTGCTGCCGCTGGAGACTCCCAAAAAGAGTGGGACAAACTCAACGCTCAGGCGTGTGGTTTGATGTACATGCGAACTTCGCCTACGTTCCACTACCTCTTGGAAACTCGGACTGTTGTCGCTGCCGACGGAACTACGACTACCCAGGCCGCTGTCCTTACCTCCTATGAGATGTGGGACGCTCTCAAGGCCAAATTTGGGAAGCCGAACAGCGCACATGTCTGGGGTCTCTTTGAGTCCTTGATCAGCGAAACCCGGATGAGCGACCAGCGTTCTCTTCAGGATCAGATGAGCCGTGTCATCACTCGCCTGCGGGAAATTTCTACCAACGGCATCACGCTCTCTGAGACCATCCAGGCCCTCATTCTCCTCTCCAAGATCCCGGAATCCTACCGCTCCATGATTTCTGCGCTTATGGCCACAACTGAACTCGAAAAGCTAACCGTCGACTTAATTCAGTCGAAGGCTCTGGCTGAAGAGTCTATGCGCAGAAACGGTCAGTCTGTTTCCCGGATCTCCAAGACCAAGCCCAAACTCTCGGGTCCCTGCAGCTTCTGTGGTGGTGAGACGCATCATGAGTCCACCTGCTACAAGAAGCACCCGGAGTTGCGCCCCAAGCGGGACTTTAAGGGCAAGGGAAAGGAGAAGAGAAAGGACAAGGACAAAGGGAAGGGAAAGGACGTTATGGTTAACCATGCAAACGTTTTTGAGCCCGCTGCCAATGTACTTGTAGAATCGTCGACTAACCTGCACGCTTCCTTCTATGATACGGCTGCTGCCGTCGGTGTGCGACGAACTCATTGGCTGATGGACTCGGGTGCATCTCAGCACATTACCTTTGATTTGGACGACTTTTCCGACTACAAGCCCTATGATACACCCGTTGTTTTCAGGACTGCTTCGTCAGAAGCCGGCAGTTCTGTTCAAGGGCTCGGAGAAGGTACCGTCAATGCTGAGGTCAACCTCGATGGTGTACAGTGGTCTATTAATCTCCCAAATGTCTGCTACGTGCCTCAGGCATCTACGCGACTGTTTTCCACTGGGACCATTGAGCGGCATGGTTATTTCCTCGTCCAAGGGGACAATGAAATGAGCATTTTCGACAAGCTGCCTGAGGGCGCTGTCCAACATGGCTCGACGATTAAAATCAAGGGTCAGAAGATCCTTGAGGGGCATTACAATCCGTCTAGTAATCTCTATGACTTAGTTCTGGAGATTCGCTCTGGCAAAGCGATTCACCTGACGACGAATTATAAGACCTGGCACCGTCGTTTTGGTCATGCAGGCAAGGAGGCACTTCGCCACCTTCCCTCCAACGTCAAGGGTGTTGATCGTGTCGATCCTGCTGACATAGAACCCTGCGAAGGATGCGCCTTTGGCAAGTCTCATCATCTTCCGTTCCCTCCATCAGAAAAGCGTGCATCTGAGCCCTTAGAGCTTATCCATACCGACTTGGATGGGCCTATGCGCACTGCTTCAGTCGGAAGCGGTTATTTGTACTTCGCTAGCTTCATAGATGACTTCTCAGGTCTCGGCGTCGCGTACTACCTTAAGCGCAAGTCTGACGCTTTTAAAGCTTTTGATAGCTTTAAAGCTTGGGCTGAGACGCAGACTGGGAGGAAAATCAAGCAAGTACGCTCCGACCGAGGGGGGAATACCTTTCGACAGAGTTCTCTGAGCACCTTAAGTCTTTCGGGATCGAACATCAGAAAACGTCGCCAGACTCGCCCCAACAGAATGGACATGCTGAACGCTGGAACCGTACTATCGTCGAGAAGGCTATGTCTATGCTCCATCATGCTGGACTAAGCCACGGTTTCTGGCAACTCGCCGTTGAAACAGCCGTTCATATTTATAATTGTCAGCCTATGCGACGTCTTAAATGGCGTTGCCCCATTACTGCATGGGATGGGACCATACCGGATGTGTCCTACTTCCGTGTCTTTGGCTGTAAAGCCTTTGTTCACGTGCAAAAGGCGAAGCACGAAGGGAAACTCGACAAGAAGGCGGTCGAGATGATCTTCGTGGGGTATGAGCCAGGCACTAAGGGGTATAAATTCTGGAACCCGGCCACCCGCTCTATCGTCATATCCCGCGATGTGATATTCGACGAAGAGTCTTTCCCTGCACGTTCTTTACCCGGCGAACGTCGTACTACCCCTGACGACAGTCCGTTCCCTGTGTACAGTAATCAATCCGACGAAGTCTCGAATTCTGAGTTGGATGATCACCTACCCATTCCTGTTCCAGATCCTCTGCCTGCCGACAAGCAAGAGGATCAACCTCCTTCTCCGCCTCCTGTTCCTCCAGAACCGCTTGCTGAAGCTGAACCTCCTCAGGGATTGCCGCCTCATCCTGCGGTCCCTCCACCTCGACCTGCCCATCGGCATAACCGTCATGAGCCAGTGGGAGGTCCTAGCATTGCTCGTGATCAACCTCGTAGGGAGAACGTACCTCGCCCTGCTCGTTACCGTGAAGACAATATTTACGGTGATGAACCTCCTGTACAGGTTGACGCGCGAGATGAGTTAGACGGAGGTCAGCAAGCTGAAGCCATTCTGTCATTCCTCGCTGCCTCGCAGTATAAAACGGGCTTACCTGAATCCCACCGGGAAGCCATGAAGTCTCCAGACGCGGCGAAATGGCATGCAGCGGAAAAAGCGGAATATGATTTGCTGATGGAGAACAAGACTTGGATCCTCGTACCAAGACCTAAAGACCGTCACGTTGTCGCTAATCGTTGGGTGTACGACAAGAAACACGACGGACGGTTTAAGGCTAGACTTGTGGCCAAGGGATTTACCCAAGTCTGGGGGCAGGATTACCATGAAACCTTCTCACCTGTGGCGCGTTTTGAGTCTATTCGTTATCTCCTCGCGCACGCTGCGCTTGAGGACTGGGACATACAGTCCATGGACGTCAAAACTGCGTTCCTGAATGGAGACTTAGAGGAGGAAATCTATATGGAACAACCGGAGGGATGGGTCGTACCTGGCAAGGAAGACTACGTCTGTCTTCTTCGCAAGGCTATCTATGGCCTGAAGCAGGCATCGCGTCAATGGAATGCGAAAATTCATAAGTCTCTCCTTGACCTGGGGTTCAAACGGACGTACTCTGATGCCGGAGTCTACGTATATCGGCGACAAGGGGGGATTCCGTTACGATTGTCGTACTCTATGTCGACGATCTACTTCTACTCGGCGACAACCGGCGACACATCAAACAAATCAAAGACGCCTTGAAGAAGCAGTATAAAATGACGGACTTGGGTGCAGTCCAACGCTTCCTTGGTCTTCGCATTACTCGCAATCGGACGACTCGAACGATCGACATAGACCAGGAAGAATATATCCAGTCCGTCCTCGAACGCTTCAACATGGCTGACTGCAAGCCGGCTCACACTCCCCTCCCTGCTGGTGCTGTCTTAGAAGCGTCTGAGCAGCCCGCTTCCGATACCTTTCGTCAGCGCTACCAGAGCTTGATCGGCAGTCTTCTCTACGCAACTCTCGGTACGCGTCCTGACATCGACTATGCCGTCACGCGTCTGTCCAAATACAACGCCAACCCGTCGGAAATGCACTGGCACTACGTGAAGTACGTCCTGCGCTACTTACAAGGGACAAAACATTATCGCTTGCGCTACAATGGTGCTTCCAACGATGGTCTGTTATCTTATTCAGACTCCGACTGGGCTGAGGACCGCGACGACAGGCATTCGACCACGGGCTTCGTCTTCTTGATGGCAGGTGGTGCTATATCGTGGGCATCAAGGCGTCAGCCGACGATTTCGCTCTCCTCGACCGAAGCGGAATATAAGGCTGCCTCAGACACTTGTCGTCAGTTGATGTGGCTTCGTACCTTCGGCGATGAACTGGGAGACGATGTGACTCGTCCTACGCCTATGTGCTTGGACAATCAAGGGTCCATCTTCTTGGCGGTAAACCCAGTTATCAATCATCGAACAAAACATATAGAAACTCGGTATCACTTCATTCGCGAGCAAGTCGAGCTCGGAAGTGTCGAGATTTTCTACAACCCACAAAGGACCAACTAGCTGATTCTCTGACGAAGAACGTTCCCTATAGCGTATTGGAACGCTTCACGAAGGGAGTTGGTTTAGTGTCCTCCACAGCTTGAACGAGTGGGAGTGTTGAACTTCCGGATTTGTGTACTGGCCATACCTGATCCGGATGTGCACTGTGGCGGTGACGCACCGCATGGTGGGTGGCAGAGCGCCGCATGGTGGCGGTGTAGCACTGCATGGACGTTCCTTCTCATATGCCTGATATGGTAGTTCTACGGACAGTTCTACGATACGTCTGTACTTTAGCATCCGAACATCTTTGTAGTGCGTTCTACGCTGTTCCGGACTTGTCTGGATTTCTCTAGACTATGGTGCGATACTTACACCATTCTCACACCATCGTCTTATTCAGCGTACTGTAGATCACATGCTCTCCTTTTCTTTGCTTACTCATGCGTCCTCTGGACTTGTATATAAGGAGGACATTCTCTGCCCCAGCTCTTCAGTCTTCGCTCATTGACTGAAGAGTAAGTACTATGAGTTCTATGCGTACTTATGCAGATTACTTACTAAGTACTTGTAGTCTTACTTGTGCGGCTTACAGGTACTTACATATGCAATATAGTCTTCGCTCATTGACTGAAGATCTTACTTGTGCGGCTTACAGGACGCCTTCAAGGTTCAGACTTCATCATGTGATGGGCCCATTTTAGTGAGAATTCACTAAGTTGCCCTTTGCTGTGAAACCTGGTTCTTCTTACAGGGCCCTGTGAGAAGTTACAGTTGTGATAGGTGGCCCATGTCGACAGGACTGGTTGTAGGAAATTCATCTTATCAGCTGTTCATGGATAGCTGACAAAATACCCACCCATCTACATTTTTTCCCATCTCCGTCATTGATCATGGGCCCATCAGGAGCAAGACCTGTTTGTGCAGGCCAGAGAGTTATAGAGAGCCTCAGATTGTTTCACATCATAATGATACCATCAAGGGACCATCTACCCCAGGACATGATACATATGAGGAAAAGATGCAGCCACACTATGTGCTCGATTATAAGTATAGTTTGGTGGACATCTCTAATTCTGATTGAGATAGTCGAGGATCATCAGCACCGGAACTCGACATAGACCAAGTTCAGAACCATAACTGTATACTCATGTCTCAGGGTTGGGAGTATGTGACGTAGGAGGACTGCATTGTGAGCAGCACTCCACATCGAGGAGAAAAAACCCGGGTGAAAACTAGTTTGAACCCCAGTCAAGGCTGCCATTTTGTCTTCAGCGATGTCGAGTTCGCCTGCTAACGCAACATCGACATTCTCGAAGGTGCCATACAGTCAGCGGGACCCTATTCATACATCTGCACGCGATGTTAAGCACTACACATTCTCCGCAATAAGATGACCGTCGTGAGAGTAGTTGAGCAGCTTTGAACCTCTTACCTCAACAAACACTGCTGATGTCTACGCGACTACTGCCATGGTCGGGACGTTGGACAGCCTTGCATGATACAGTAAGTGGGGACATGAGTGGACAGCCACACGCGCGTAGCGCGTATCCATATAAGGCAGGCGAACGCCCCCCAATAACAGGGCCCGTCGCACTCTCGCCGCACACTCTCGCCGCACACTCTCACCATCTCCTTGTCTTCTCTCTCCAGTGCCCGCACTTCTCATCATCTCTGTCCTTTCCTTTCTCTAGAGCATCTCTATCATACCCTTCTGTCTCATATCTCTGTCAAACTAATCACCGCTATGCCCTTCACGCCTGACTCTCAACTCGACCTCCTTTTCTCGACGGAGCTCATTCCAGTCGAAGTTGTCAACCAACTCCCACCTGAACTCCACGTATGTACTATTGAGTAGAGTCACCAACCGTTCCCCTGACTCTCTAGCGTAGATGCGTCCTCTCGCTTCTACAGACTATCGCAGGGGCCACCTTCAAGTGCTCTCCGTGCTCTCCGTCGTCACCGACCCAGGTCAAGAAGCGTGGCGCGCTCAGTTCGAAGTTCTCCGTGCTGCGCCCCGGACATACTATCCAATCGTAATCATTGACAAGCCTTCTGACCGTATCGTCGCCGTTGGCACCGTCTTCATCGAGCGCAAGTTCCTTCGTGGGCTCGGATGCGTCGGGCATATCGAGGACATTGCCGTTGACAAGAGCCAGCAGGGCAAGAAGCTCGGCCTGCGCATCATCCAGGCGTTGACCGCCATCAGCGAGAACAGCGGGTGTTACAAGACGATCCTCAACTGCAGTGATAGCAACATACGTAAGAGATCTCCGCAGCTCGGTGCCTATCCGCCGGTGTTGCTGACTTGCGCTCGTCACGCAGCATTCTACGAGAAGTGCGGGTTTCAAAAGAAGGAGAATGAGATGGTGAGCTGCGTCGCTACTTCCGGGTCACAGAAGACGAGAGACTGACGGCCGTCCGTTCAGGCGAAGTACGCTCCCACCGAGCGAGCGCAGACACCACGCTTGTAGACGCATTGTGCCTTCCTACGGACTTGCATGCAGAATCTCATAGACGCGCTATCTCTTCCCACTCGGACTGTACGGACTGTATATATGTATGGTGGTAGTGTATTGTACGAAGTATTATTTGTCCATCTCTCGGCGTAGACATGCACATAGTCATTTCCTGCTCTCTGCGACAATGCTTTCTGTCTCTCGAGTGCGCATACCGCAAAACGGCCAAATCCGGCTTCCACAGAGTGCTGTATGGCGCTCGGCTCAGCAGTATGCCCATCCTCAAGTCGTTTCCTCTTCGCCATTCGCACACCGAGCGTTGGACCTAGTCTTTGCGACAGCATCGGCATGGACATTCTGGCGCGATCACATGATAGTGCACGAGCAGCCTGCAGGACGCGTCTCGGAACTGACGTCAATACACATGTACGCGTCCACTGCAGCCAGTTTCATCACAACGCCATATGGTGCATTCGCAGCTGCCCCGTTTCAATTGCATCATGTGCACGCAACCCTACCAAGGTAACAGGCTAACCTGGTCCTTGCATGTTCATGCTGCCCTAAGTCCCCTGGTTGCCTACATGCTATATTTCAGCCTCACTGATCCCATGTTTAATAATCGTGCACGACGCAACTATCGATGATGCCAGACGAACGTTTGAAATGGGCTCGCAATGAAGCTCTGAGGCTGTTCTAGACGTGCTTCAACGGAAGACGCGCATGCAATAGTTGTTTTGCATATGAGCATTGGAAACCTTGATGTGCGCCTGTGCGTCGGTCAGGCCAGGGAGAGCAGATGACAGACGACACTTTAGTCTTCTAGCCATGGTCAATCGTCTCATGTAGTGAAGGTGCTGCCTAAGGGAGACAAGATCAATCGTGAACTGGATACGTAGTAGTACACAAGAGCCGGGTTCATATTCGTAAAGACATCAACATTCGTAACGAATAAGTAATAAACAGTGCAAAAAGACAGAGATCATATAGCATTGGAAATCGATCCGAGATAGATATGTCCGCATAAGTCACTGATAGATAGCATGGTCAAGCTCAGCGAACGCAAAGATCCAGTGGGTCATGGCGTCTGAATTGGTGCGCCAGGCCCCGTGATCGCCGAGATAGAGCATTCAGTACTCCTCGTCCTCCTCCTTCACCGCAGAGCCAGGCAACCCTGCCCACCGGCGCCCTCCTGCATCAAGAATGGCGACGCCAGAGGCCCAGTTCTCGTCGACGCTCGGACGCGGTTTGAAGCTCTCCCGCCTCGCCCGAGTCGCCTTCTTCGCCACAGCGGCAGCGTTGACAGCCGCGCTCGACCCAAGGCCATAGCCTCTGCCATATGATGACGGAATCGAAGTCGACATGTACGATGTCGCGCGTGCTCCTGGTTGGTGAGAATCGTAGGAGTGACTTGTTGAGAGATGTTGCGCAGATGGGACACGGCCGTGGCCGAGCGCATGATGTGCGGTTCCCGGCTTCGGGACAGGCATGGCAATAGGAACTGGGCGCGGTAGAGACGATCCTCCGATAGGCGTCTTCCCGGGAAGAGGGATCTTCGTCGGGGATGCCGCTCGGTTATTTGCTCCCCGACTACTGCTTAGTGGTGCACGGGTAGAAGGTGCATTGTTATGGGAGATGGTCGCCTCACCCAGACGAGGACGCTTGTTGGGAACTGATTGCGAGTTGGACAGGCTGGATGAAGGGCGCACTGCCGGGGTGACTGCACCAGTCTTGCTTGTGCCGCCATGCCCAGATGTAGGAGCCATAGGCCGATGGCCGATGGCTGGCGTGGTAGCACGAGGAGGAACTGAGCCCGCACGCCCTTTGGTGCGCTTGTTGCAGTTCTCCTTGTCTGCGGCCGGCATCATATCCATGAGCAGCTGCAACATGCTCACACCGTGGACGAGGAACACGCGGCCCGTCTCAGCCTCCCAGGCGGGAATTGAGACCAGAAGGTCTTGCTCCAACTACAGCCGTCCTCAGTACAGTGATGGTGGATGCTTAAGATATCACTCACCCGAGGTTTCTCCTTCGTGACGCGTTTACGCATCTTCTCTTCCCGGAGTAGTCGCCCAGGATCTCGCGGGCCTCTACCGAGAAGCCGGCTCTGGTCGCTCGCGGCGGCGGCAAGCTCCTTCTCATCCTCCAGGATATCGAAGTACTTCTTGACACTATGCAGAAGAGGCCCCTTCATCCGGCGTTCGTCCTTCAGCCGCCTTATCTCTTCCTCGTGGATAGTCAGCAGCTCCTCGGTGTGCTCATCTGTGGTCTACCCTCAGACATTGGCCACGCCTCAAATTCGTGATTAACTCACCATCCGCGAAGGGGGCAAAATCTGCACGTTCCTCCTCGCCGACCATAAGGTCATCCCAGAGCTTGGTAATCTCTGCGCGTGCATTCTCAATGAATGTGCCCATGCGCTCCCGTTTGAGTTCGAGCATGCGTTCCAACTCCTCCTCATAGGCCTTGATGGTAACATCGGTAGTACCGCAATTCGCCTCCACAAAGGCGTCCATCTCGGCATCCGTCACTCCAAGTCGACGCCAGAGTGCTTCGAGCTGGTCATACATCGCCTGGATATGTGCCTCACGCCGCTTCTTGATATCTTCAAGTTCTATGCGAGTCGCTTCTGCCCAGGCCATCAGAGCGAGTGTTGGTTCCACGCCTTCGAGCCCGATCGTAACGTTGGAATCAGGGAGGTCCTCGTCCGACAGCTCCTCCATACGGGCGACGAACTTCGCGAAGACGCGTTGATGGTCCACATCGGATGCTTGAGTTTGTGAGTGGTCAGAAAGAAACAAGAGAGGAGTCGGCGGCTTCTGCCTGCCTGCAGGTGTGGGTGTGGACATAGGGATCGACATGGAGGACGATAGGAATGGATCGGAGTTTGTGACTCTGTTGCTACAGGATGAGCTCGACCGAGGGAGAGCGGGCAGGCCGAGAGAGGATGACGCGGATGAGGGAAGATCATCGAGAGAGGGCGGCGCGATGCCGAGCTCTGTGTACAGCCAATCGATCTGGACAAAGTTGGCGGATAGCTGATTGAGTCGCTTCGCCTGTAGCAGCGTCAATGCGGGTCAATCTGAAGATCATGACCCCGACTTACAACTTCACCTTTACCCCGTACGAGTTCCTTCTCTAACCTAGAGAATCGTTCCGGGGTGACATCCCGATGTGCGCTGGCGTCATACTCTTCTTCTCCTGACGCAGGGGCAGGCTCAAGAACATCCGCAGAATAGAAGTCTGGGCCAAGAGTATTAGCGAGAGATGAGATCCTGCCAGTTAGGTTGAGCAGTTGCTCGAGCTTCGTATGATATTGCTGTGTTGTTATAGTCAGCAATCATGTCGCATAATGTATGGCCATTGCAGAAAACCGTCGAGAACACAGAAAACGAGATCGGGCAAATTGGGCGTTTCCCATTGGGTCGCACCAATCGTGCATAACTAGCGCAACGTCTACAATGCCGAGATGAAAATCACGGCGAGGGCTATGGCCAGGACCACGCACTAATCGGAGCTCGTAGCAGATTGAGCCTTCGAGGGGTCAAAATCTTACCTGTCGTAGTTTCTCTTGGAACTCGGATATCATCTCGAAGCGGCGCGGGAGGACCTGCTCTTTTCTGATCTCTCCGACGCTGGGGCCGGTAGATTTGAGATGACCACCAAGAGCCTTGCCATATCTCAAACACTCTTCCTCTATTGCTCCACACTTGTCCATCCATTCATCTACTTGTCTCCGCCGAAGGTCAATCTGGCTTTCGATGCATTGTGCGAGTTGCTGCTGTAACGTCGAGAGCTCGTCGTGTAATGCAGTGGGAGGTAAACCAAGCTGCGCATGTAGAGTAGGCAGGAGTTGAGTCTGAGACTGCAGGTGTGTATGTAGCGAGTTGAGGAGCGATGTTATCGTGGTAGACATAATGGCGTTGGCATTCGCGTTTGTCGTGAGGGTAGAAGTCAGAGTTCAACATGTGGCTAGGAGTCGCGAACCGCGTCTGATCACATGATGGCGTTTAACCAGGCGCCCACAATCCACGTTCCCACGTGGGAGTAATTGACTGTATTTGCACTGTGGCACACCCCAATTCTGGTAGCGGGACGCTACACAACGCCGACGATACACTCCCCGCCGCCGCAAATTCAAGGTGAGTAGCTCTGTCTGGACTCTGGAGGGCTGGAAAGTCGCACCGTTGCATTCTGTCAACTCTACGGAACTTTTGGATGGGCATCAGCTGGCGTTTTGTGTCGTATGGGAAGGTGGATGGGAGACTTGAGCTATGGATGGCGGACGCAGTGGCCCTCAAGATCACGGAAATGAGATTGCTCACTGACGCCTTGACTCTTCGCTCTCATTGTGCTACAGATGGTACGTTCCAAATTGTACTACCCATTGGCCCAACGAGTACTCAACCGTAGCACGGCGAGTTTAGAAGACTGAGATTGACTCCTTCTCCGGCTACCGTATCTACCCCAGCAAGGGCCGGCTCTTCGTGCGGGGAGACAACAAGGTCCGCAAAGGTGTATCCTGGACTGAGATGCCGTTCTTCACGCCTTTTCTCTAGATCTTCCGTTTCGCGACCTCTAAGAATGAGTCGCTCTTCCTCCAGCGCAAGAACCCTCGTAAGATTGCCTGGACGCAGGTTTACCGTCGTATGCACAAGAAGGGTATCACGGAGGAGGTCGCCAAGAAGCGCTCTCGCCGTACCGTGAAGCACCAGCGTGGTATCGTCGGTGCTGACCTTGCTGCTATCGCTGCGCGGAGGAACCAATCCGCCGCTGCCCGTGCGCAGCAGCGGACCGCAGCTATTCAGAAGGCTAAGGCTGAGAAGAAGGCTAAGGAGGAGAAGAAGGAGAAGACCAAGGTCCGTTTCAATACGATATCACCTGATCGAGCACAGTACTGAATGTATGCGTCTTCATAGGCTCCTCGTGCACCTGTATCTACGGCTCCCCGCGTGTCGAAGCAGCAGATGAAGGGCGGCAAGGGCGGTCGCTAAATGGATCTGCATCGTTCTCCTTGCTCTCTTATGATACATGCTTTCGACTTCCCGCGTTGCGCAAAATGTATGGGTCTTAGCATGCCTCTACCACGATCATCTCATGCCACCGCGTACTTGATGGTTTGATAACGGATGTTGTACGGATGTGCTTGTACCTGATGGCTGTAAGGTCGAACGGGTCGAATGTGGCTGCTTTGCATCTGTGCAAGGTAAGTTTGTGGGACCGTCAAACTTTTTGAGGTACTTGACGTGATTGATCTGTCACAGTTTTTCTATAGCTCCCGAATGCTCGGGTGGTCAACGCATGAACAGCAGGCCTGCAGGAACCCAATCGCAGTAGTGACACTTGGTTAAAAGGACTGAACAGCGCTTATAGGCTGTAGATCAATGATACGAAATGGAGATTTCGGTCGAGTTTCTGGCATTTCACTACCATCCCCTGCCAATGGCAACATTCATGCATGTTCACTCCCGTGCGTGGGCCTCACCTCGTAGCATCGCATACCATTCGCCTTCGCCGAGATCATACCGCTGCGAAAGTGCTGTTATCTTTAAACCGGGCCACCACGTAGCGAGGCATGTGACGGGTACCATCCTCGCTACGTCGTCTCTGGCAATGAATCGGCATCGAGATAGCTTCCTTCTCACCGCAGCCGGAGCGGACGACCTTCGGGTAGACCATTCTCGTAATACCGTGATCTTGTCCGGGACATGGAATGGCGCAACGTGGTACGAACCACGGGCCCACCAGCCTGCCTTCTCGCGACCATGATGCATGACGAGGCTTCGGAATCTCCGAGTTCTCCGCACTTAAAAGGCCGTTCGGATGGAGTTTACTGCGTCCTCCCCGCGAATACGCTGCAAGACTCAACCCGTCATGGTCAACTTCACAATCCTCGCAGGAGGGTACAGCACCTTCGTCGCATCATACCTGTTTAATTCGGACACGAACGCGCTCACGTTGTTGAACCAATCCCCGACCGGTGCAAACCCTTCGTGGATCTCCCTTCACCCGACAAACAAGAGTATCTTATAGTATGCCTGCTCTTGATTAGAATTCCGATTAGTGATACTGAACATCTGCACCACAGTGCTGTGAACGAGAATTCGCCTGGCAGCCTGCAATCATTCCTTATCGGCAAGGATGGCCTGCTTTTGAGCCCTGTCGACACTATCAGTTCCGAAGGGGGTAGTCCGGCGTACACCACGCCTCTGTCCACCGGACAGGTCGCCATCATGAATGTAAGGATTAATTGACAATGCTCCAGACATTACGAAGATCTCATCCACAATGTTCCAGTATGATACTGGGAACGGCTTGATCGTTCCTACCGAGAAGGACAACCCTCTGGAGTTCTTGTCTGATTACTCACTCATAACGTTCAATGCGCCAGTCTCGCATCCTCACATGGCCCTAGAGCACGGCCAAGAAGTCTTCGTGCCAGACCTGGTGAGTTACTACGACAACCATGGTCAACGGATCTCCTGAACCATACTTTACAGGGCGCAGACAAGATCTGGAGACTTGTTGAAGACGGCGCCCCCGGCAAATTCAGAGTCCAAGGGCAGATCGACCAACCTAAAGGCAGCGGTCCGCGGCACATCGCTACACGAGGTAGGCCAGTCCTGACGAATTCCCATTACGCCGGGAATTGATCTTAAACCACCAGGAAACATGCTCTACACCGTTCACGAACTCTCGAGCACGTTGACTCAGCAGCTCATCCCTCCGCCGCCCAACGGGACGACGCCGCTCATCGCCAACTTCTCTATCTTGCCTCCTGGCCTGCCGGAGGGTGCCGCCATGGCAGGCGCGGAGATCCTCATCACCGAAGCGTCCGAGCACTTCCCCGAGCCTTTCGTCTACGTCTCCAACCGCAACACGGGCGTGCAAGACCCGCGAGGGGACGCCATCGCGATATTCCGCGTCGAACCGAAGCTCTCCCTGGTCGACTTCGTGTGGACTGGGCTCGACCAGATCCGGGGGATGCAGCTCGGAGGGCCGGAGAAGGAGTTCCTCATCGCGGGCGGCGTGGCGGGCGACGGTGGGGTGATTATGCTGAAGCGGACGGAGGGCGGGAGGAACTTGACGTTGCTGACGAGGAACCTGGAGGTGCCAACGAGAACGAGCTTCGTGTGGCTCAACTAGGTGGCCGTTAAGGTCTCCTAGGGCATGTGAATGCATACGTGGTGGTTGCAAACGCATGACTGACCATGCATGCAGAATATATTACTCTCGCTGACACTGACAGCCCCGCGGTGAATGATTTCAGACACGATGCAGCAACGCTGTATAAGCGTAACCGTATAGTCCTTGTGTTGCAAGTCTCTCCTAATAATCGCCACTGCTTCAAGGACGTGGCCTGCGATATGTTCAAATGACCCGCAATATGCTCAAGAGGCCTGCGAAGGTTAATGGACGATGTAGCGACTGTCCGTTGAGTCCGTTGCCCCGTAAGAACCTCCTCGGCCGCCGCGTTGCTCACTGCTGGTAAGGCTCCCGATACCTTGAAGGTGTCTACTTGATGTCTTCGTACAGGAAAGCCGCCCTTGGCGTAGTAAATGACAGATTGATCGTTTTGCAGAAGAAGTCTCCGCTGAAAACCTATTACGCACGTTTATATCCAAGACCTGAGTGCCAACACGATCATGGGCATATGCCAACCTGGTCCCTCGTCTAATCACGCCTTTTCCGGGTTCGCGACCTAGTGTCCCGAAGCTGAGAGCTACAGTGCAGTGCAGCCGTATCCGTTAAGCACATTGACCCGACGTCCTCCCAAATGAGCACTTTCAGCAAAGCAGATCGCCAGCACGGTCAACTTCGCCATTCTCGTGGGTAGATACTCGATGTTCACCGCGATATACCTGTTCAGCTGGGACGCGAGCACCGTCTCGAGCTCCTCAGTCAGCCGCTCTCGGACCGACCCGTCCTGGATACAGGCACTGCACCTCAAGGACAAGGTAATGCTTGCTCGTAACCCTTGGCTCTGTTTTTACTCGTTCTCCATCAAGCTGAACGGGTCGCTCACGCCCACTGTGCCATCGGCAAGGCAAGCTCAGGCGATAATGGACCCACGTTGGTGGTCACACTCTCCACAGGCATGATGGAGGTTATGGACGTACGCTGTTGCTCCGCACCCCCCTTCCCCCTTGCACACAGGACAACAAATGCTCATGGCACACCCGACGCTGGGTTATAGTTTCTTCCGGGTAACGGCCTAAACCAATCCAACCGAGGAGGATACGCTGCAGTCCACCGAGGGCGCGCCTCCAATCTCCGTCCCTGCGGCCGTGTCGCACCCGCACCTGCAGTGGCGCTAGAGGTCGGCGAGGAAGTCTCCGTCCCCGACCTCGGACGTCTGCGAGACCTCTCCCTTCCCTACGCGTCCCTGCAACACCTACACTCACCTTCACCCTCACCTGTGCTCAGGGACGCAGACGCGATCCGGCAGCTCACCCGCGCCGGCAGGCCTGGGCAGTCCAAGATCCAGCCGAACCGACTAGCCCGACCGCAGCGACTCACACCCGGGGGTCCGTCGTCGTGCGCGGGGACCAAACTGTACACCGCACGCGCGATACGATAGTAGATCTCACTCCGCGCTCGCCCAGCAGACCATCCCCATCCCCAGCCAGCACACCCTCCTCCCCGGGCGGCGGGCGCGCCTCGCTCAACGCGAGGATCCTCCGTCGTCCTACCGGACTCGACCGCCCCGCAAGGCGCGAGCATGGCGCCACCGCGGAGGGTCCTTTTTGTCAAGGCGGTTCAGCGCGGGCTCAGGAAGCCCCATTTCGAATACACCCAGATGTTCTTCTACGTGTCGGACCGCAACATGGGCGGGCGCGCCGGACCCCCGCAGGGACGCGCTCGCGGCTTACGCAATCGAGCCCGACCCTCGTCAAGCACGTGTGCACGACCCTGGACCAACTCCGGGGGCGTGCAGCTTAGCGGGGGCAGCGACAATCCTGTACGTTCCTCGGCATGGCCAGCGTCGCGATATGTACGTGCGTGGCTGTGGTCCGCCCATACCCAGGGCGGCCTCCGCGGACTGGGGAGGTCGTCGCGACGGACTTGACCGGGGCGTCTCGGTCTTTGTGTTCGCTTCGCATCGAATGAGGGGCAGGAGGGTCATCAGTCTCAAGACCGGAAATCTGAGGATCTGAGGATCTGTATAGCCTACTGCAACTAGGGTGGAAGGGGTGTATCGATGAGCTTGGTGCATGCATTCTACTATCACTGCACCAGTGTTGCAAAATCCGTACTCTTATTCAAAAATCTCAGCCTATGTTCAACCTCAATTCCCGATATCCAGGGACACAATCATGTGTTATCTTCTATATGTTCTTCTCAATTCTTAGAGCAGTGGCCCTTCATCCGCCCTTTCTGTTGAGCAGACAGTGGCCGCAACAGAGTTGCAAAACGATATGGCTTGAAAGTCACGCAGTGTCACAGGCGCTTCTAAGCCGAATTGATGCTCCGACTTGCCGAGGCCTATCTCGTGGACGGGTTTGCATTCGGAAGTGATGTGATTAAAACTCCGAACAGTTGAGGAGACGGACTTTTGTCACGCTTTACCCGCTCCTCCATTTCTGTTGTGCCTCAATCATGCAATTGTCATAGGAAAAATCTCGGAATGCTACAGATGTATTCAGTAGACATGAACTCGACTTAGTCTAGAGCATGAGCCTTCTGGGGCAGATAGCCCCCTGAAGCGAAGTCAATCAAGCCTTCCCCACCCTCCGAGTCCACTTTGCAGAAGCCCGATCAGCATCACTGGGAAACGTACGGACCTGAGGTTTTGTGAGCATATGCGGATAGGTCAGAAGTATATGTGCACCAATTTTCAAGAGGGAATGTGGGACAGGAAATGAGTTTTCTGAATAAGAAGTTGGATTTTGCAACACTGGTGCAGTGATAGTACTCCACTGTGCGTGTCGTACACGTAGGATGCGGGTATCTGAGTACTATCTGGCGGGTGCAGTATCGCATTCCAAGTGCTGCCCTTGCATGCGTGCCCGCGAGCAGTGCAGGGCCGTCTGGACGAAACCTGATGTCATCCAAAAGAGCCGACGGCGAAACGTCGGTCCTTCGCTGCAGACACCGATTGAAACGCTGCAACGACAGGAGTCGAGCGGGGCGCACCTTGACCCTGCACTGCAGGGGCGGCACAAAGAACGAGAGCAGGCACGGGAAGAACGAGCAGGGCCGATAGCGAAGGGGAAGACGAGAAGAAAAGACGTTGGCAACGCCGTTCTGCTATGGCAACGGAGGGCCGCTGAGGGAGCGCGAGTGGGTATTATGCGGGTCGAGGTATTATACACATGTACAGTCTTGTAAAAGGTCCGTGTCGTTTCGTATCCAGATGGGTTGGGCCACGAGCAACCATGCAAGAACTTCCGGTCCGAGTCGGCAGTCATCAGTCATCAGTCACCAGTCACCGAAAGGGGCCATAGTACGTAGCGTATGAACCGCAGAAGAAGCGTTTGAGATACCTTCCGTGTCTCTCGCATCTTCCGTTCGTACGCCGTGTCATTCCCCCCGTCGGAGACGTTTTTGTACACAGCGAGCGTTTGGAGCCAGTCATGAAGCAGTCATGCGTCTGCCTCCTGTTAACCTCTTCTGAGCTTGTCCACCGACGAGCGTCCCGGGCACGACCGGGGCAGCAGGCTGGTACGCTCCGTGCGGGTACGCGCCTGGATGTTGCGACGCGGCGTACAGGTACTGAGGCGAGGGATGCGACACCGCGCTGGGACCCTGGGCATATGCGTACCCATAGAATGGCTCAGGGCGTTCCGAACGGGACGAGATCGTGGCCGAAAGGGGGCACGTCGGTGGCGGGCCGTCCCTCTCGTATGCCCACGACGGCACAGGTATCGGCGCCTGACCGACCGCGATGGCCGCGCTCGCCGCGCGGGCGCGGGCGTTGCCTGCAAGCGAGAACGAAACGTGGGGGGGAGCGGCGGAGTGAGCGGAGGCGCGCCAGGGTCGCGGCGGGGGCGGGGCTGCGCCTGCGCGGATGAGGTCGACGAGGCGGGGGTGTCGCTTGGCCTCTGCGAGGAAGAGGTGCGCGCCGGCGAGCTCTGGCGCGGGCGAGAGGACGATCCGTGCGAGCGCCGGGTTCTGCGCGATCTGTTGCGAAGACCAAACGCAGACGCAGGACAGCAGGAAAGGAGGGAAAAGGGAAAAGGGAAAAGCGTCAGCGCGCGTGTTTCAGGATGACAGACAGGTGGAATGGAAGAGACGCGGAACGGCGTGATCGAAGGACAGAGTGCGTACGAAGCACGCATGACACTCGGACCAACCCAAAGGAAAGGAAAGGCATGCGAGCGCGACATGGCAAGAGGGTCATCAACGGAGGGAGAGGGTCACCCACCTCGAGCAGGGTCGTATTCCATACCGCCGGCAGCTGCGTGTACAGCGTGTGCAAGCGCGGCGCCGCGGAGAGGGCTTGAGTCAGCGCGCTCGCCGCAGGCGAGAGGCTAAGGCGGAATGCCACATTGACGGTCTCCTGCAAATCGTCGCTAGTCAGCCATGGGCCGCATGCATTCGAAACGATGCGCCAAGCGAATCAAGACAGCCAGGGGGAGATGATGACGCAGCTCACACAATGACAACAGGCCATACCGTCACACAACTGCCGAGAAGCAGCAACAGCACACATGGACCACATCTCGAGGCGCAAGCGCAGATGGTCGCGACATCGACACATTGGCGCACGTCTCGAGCCGTGGAAGAGAAGGCTTCGCAGAGGGCGCGAACACTCACCAGCTTGGGCCAGCGCGCGATGGCCTTCGCGAGCTGTTCAAAGACGTATACGGGGTTCGGCTGCGTCAAATAGGCATTTTTGCGGATAACGAGATGGCGGATGGACCGCGTCCTCGAGAACGCCTCGCAGAACTCCACGACACGGCAGTCCCTTCCGCCGTCATGCTGCACAGGCACAGCGGAGGCTGGAGCAGCCGAGCCACGCTCCGGAACAGCGAGCACGGGCTGCGGGTCGGCGTTGTCCACGGTGATGTCGAGCGTGTGTAGGTTCACGCAGACCGAGACCAGATCACGGAGCGCGGGGGACGTCGCGTGCAGGTGCAGGCTCCGGACGCAGAGCGCGAGAGCGGGAGCGTGGCGGAGCGCGCGGAGGAGTAGCTCGGCGTGGCGGGCGGTGCGCAGGACAGGATGGCGGTAGTGTATAGGCGTCGCGATGCGGAGCCATGACCGACACACGAGCAGCGGGGAGATCACGGTTGGGTGCGCGCTGGCCGCGGCGGCGGATGATGACGATGATGATGATGATGATGATGATGATGGGGTGGTGGTGGTCGTGGTGTACTGGTGCCATGAAGGGCGGGGGGAGAACTCGGGAGACTGGACGAGGACGAGAGCGAGGATGCGCTCGAGGATCTCCTCGGGTACGTCTGCGAGAGTGATGGACATGCTGTTGCGGGGATTGGAGCACTTGAGCACTGCTGAACGCGGGGGGCGGGGACGGCAGACGTGAGGAGGGCGGGGACAGGTGGGGAGCTTTAAGGAGGATGGACTTCGCTAGCGGAGGAGGTTAGCGCGCGAGGTGTTTAACCGATGTGAGGAAACTGGACCCGGGACGGGGGATACGCGCTTTATAGACTGCACGCGAGGAGGGCGAGCAGAAGAGGGGCAAGGGGAGCTCGGAAGAGGACCATACGAGGGCTGTGCTGGACCATACCACTAAGACAAACGACGCGAAGGCAGGCGCGAATGACAGAAGGAGCGAGGCTACGATGCGGTCATTTGTGCGGAGGTGGACACTGCACACACAATTGTTTCAGCCCCGTCGAGCCCGTCGGCGGTGCAGTGCGCACCGTCCGCGGAGAGAATAGAGGCGGTTCGATTGAGTCTGTCGTCGCAGAGAACGCACAGCGTGTGTGGACGTGCCAGTGTGCAGTCGCGCACGAGCCGACGTCGCGGCGGGAACAGAACACGACGGATTTCTGCTGTGGTCAGGGTTGACGTTGAGCTCCCCGGCGTTACAGTAGCGCAGTTCATGGTACCAGACCTGCCTTCCAAGGCACACGCGGGCCGTCGGTGGTCGAGATGCGAACGGTCCCATATCAGGCAGGTGAGCGCCTCCGCTATGGCCGATGCGGTGACGGGGATCAGGACTTTCTGCCGGCGGCATGTCCATGTATGGAATGCCCGCCTGGCCGGGTGAGCCCCGCGACGTCGGACGGGTTCCTCGCGCTCTCCAGGCGGTCGACCATCTTCCTCGCTCTATCGCCGACTCGCCTTCGCGGCAGGATATGGGCAGCGGATATTCATTCCAGGCGACCTTGGCTGCCCCTGATGGCCTCCCTCCCTCGCAACGCACCGCGTGCGATCAGTCCAGGTCGCGCATCCAACGTCTTCTATGCACCGTAATTGACGGCAGCACCGCCAGCCGCCCCTGTCTAACTCGCTCGCCCGCTGCTTCTCCAAGTTCTCTCTCCTCCGCCGACCGCAGTCCCGCCCTGCCCCCGGCGCTCGTCTCCTTGCAGGCAGCGCAGTGCTCGCTTTGGGCCGGCTAGCGCAGCGTGCTTAACAGCGTGCGCTTCACCAGCCGAACCCGCAAGTCACAGTCGTACGCGCCATCACCGTCAAGCTTGCGAGTCCGGTACACCCACCATCCGGTCTACATTAGCCCGCCGCAGCGAATCATCCTCGTATGGCCCCCGGACGCCTCTGATGTAATCTGCACTCGTCATTTCACCTCTCGCGGGCTCATGCGCGCATACTACCGTCGTCCCCTTCGCATTACTGCCCGGTTGCCGCCGTCTTGCATGCTCGCGTTGACCGCCACTCATGTCGGGCGTCGCCAGCCCCCCGGCTTGCTCGGCCTTCGACCATTCCGGCCTTCTCTCGCGAGTCGCTTCTCGCTGCGCACGAACCCACCGCTGCAGCGCTCATCTGAAGTCTGATGCGAGAGGCCATCGACATCCGAATAGACGTTGACATATCGCTATGCCGTACTGACGGGCCCATGCATCACGTCCCCCGCCATGTCCTCCCCGTTCGTTCCATCCGTGGACGCCGACCATAAGAGCGTCCGAGGCGCTCGAAAGTGGGGCCGTTGGCGCCTCTCCTGCTGTCGCGTGGCACGACCACATACCACGACGACAGGACTTCGAACAGCTTCTCGTGGGCACGCCGCCGGCGATTTTGCGGGCCCCTCTGCCACGCCCGCGTCCGACTCGCGATCTGATTTCTGATGATGGGGGAGGTGCACACATCCCTGAAGCGTAGCACGGTGTACTGCTGCTCCCCGGCTCGGCGGCAGAACCGCTTCTGTTTTTCTGACCTGTTGCGTATTTCAACTGGGCTTCGGGTCTGCCACAGCGTGGCGTCTATCACGGCCGTCAGGGTGTGCATCTCACACCTTCGGGTGGTCTCGACGCGGGGGCTCGATAGCCCTGGTAGGTTAAATGTCATCAGCAGATGCCGTACGCCGTATGATACCGGAGACGTTCTTGCAGTTCTGGGTGCGCCTTATGCCCCTTCTCGCCCATGTCCGTGTCACGCGAAGGTTATTCAAAATTTTTGCGCCAGGTCGCCGTCGTTCTCGCTCTCATGGGCTGCTACATGTTGCGCGCTCCACCGTCGACGTTTCGACGATCGCTCTTGTACTGTAGCTCCGAGAGGGATGTCGATGTGGCGAAAATTTTCTTGAAGGGCCTTGTCGAGATGGGAAGACATCCGGCCGAAGTTCCAGATTCTGGCTTCTCGTGGACGTTCCTGAACAACGGAGAACGGAGAACGGAGAACGGCACTTCGGTGGTGGTCCTCGGAGAGTCTCACATTTGACTTTCTCCCCTTTTTGCGCGCAGTGCGTCGTCTGACGACCCTGCGCCGTCTTCCGCTCGCTACGCGTGTCGCGCAGGGGTCGCAGTGCGGAGGGAAGCGCGTTCAGTACTGTATGTGTAGCTGTTCGGCTCTCGACCGGTTTCGAGGGAGGATCGAGGGCCTGGCAACGGGATACACGTCTTGCAACCAGGGCGTTGTCTCATATTCGTACGTACCCACGTCCGTGCGGGCGGGGCGACCACGTTAGGTCCGAGCTTAGCAGTCCATGGAGCGACGAGCCGCCCTAGTGAGTCTTGACGGAGGTCGGCCCATTTCAGGATGGTCCACGGAGACTCAAAGGAGGCTCAGAGGACATCACGGCACGCAGGGCCGCGTTCTGTGAAGGGCGACGACGGTGAGTCATTTCCGGTCATTTTCATAGTCATCAAGGACTGACCTCGTTACAGGAACGTAAGGCGTTGCGCTGCCCGTGCATATATCCGAGTCATCGATCTGGAGGAGGGGGGACCGAGGGCGTTCGACCGTAGCGGCATGTGGGTTGAGCGTTCGTCCGTCTCCTGAGACAACCTGGTTATGTGGAACGACGTTCGTACCTCAGTTACCAGGCCTCCCAAAGCCCGGCGGGGGGAAGAAGCCCTGCCCTCAGGCCTCCGGTGATACTACTGTGCACGATCCCCCTCTGACTCGCAGGTTGAAATTCGCACCTCGGGAGTCACTCTGACCGCTCGTTGGATATGAACGCGGGTCGAGGCTCCTCCAGCCACGTCTTCCAGACCACGCCCGCCATCAACTGGGTACGTCCTTTGCCTCCTGCGGTCTTGCGTGCGACCTTACACACCCGCGGGACAGAGCACACTGGCTCGTGTCAATGCGCCAGTTTGAGTGAGCTTCTACCGGAGCGCGCTGCAGCGCACTCTTTATGCGTCTTCTAGCTCAGGCCCATGGTGCGGTGTGGTGCTGGAGAAGCCGGGAGGTGAGGGGGTGGGGGGGCATAGAGCTGCCCTCTCGCCACCCGCGAATCGCGACCTCGGGGGGAGGGGTGTGTTTTCCTCCGGAATAGCGTTGTCGGGTGACATATTGGAGTGGGTTGCGTCGGTCCGCCGTTAGCTGTGGTGTCACTCGTCCTACCATAGTAGAGTTATGAGTGATGGTGTGTCGATTGGTGATGCCCTACAGTACATCCCGCCAACGCGTGGCCCGACCCGTGCGACGAACTAGGGTTACGACCCTAGCACCCCCAAGGCTGAATGAGCGGTCCAGACGTAACACGGGTGTCCAGACACGTCGAGCCTGAGACCATTGACTGGTCGTCGTTTTCGGACAGACGGATTACTTCTTCGATTTGGTTTTGGGAGCTAGACACGAAGAGACTATGGGGCACGAAGATGGGTCAGACATGCCAAGAAACTAAATATTTTTACTAGGAACGTCACCACGTACAGCAGGGTCTTAGTTAACCGGCGATCGTTCGTGGTGTGCCTTCATAACGACGTCAACTAGCAAGGGGTTCGCGTATTAGCGTACCAGCGATGGTTCTGTTGCGTTCGAGTTGTTCATTGATCATGCGCACGGAAGCACAGCGATGGTGGTCGATTGCACGTCGCATACTAGGAGCAAGCTCGAGATTCCTATGAGGTATCAACAACGTCCGGGATCACGAAAGGCGAGACAAGGATAACGTTACGCAATACTTGTACAACGCACACACGACATCACCTCCTTTGCATCGGTCCTCCGACAACCCGCCTCTACACGCTCCTGCTGTACCATCAATGCTTACTCTGCGCCTTGCCGTTCAGCCCCCCATACGAGCCCAGCAGCGCACGCGCCAAGAGCACGAAGGCAACAAAGACGAGGAGCGCGACGAAGACGATCAGCCCGCTGAAGCGGTACCAGTACAGCTCCGCAAGCTGCTCGAGGTAGCGCAACATGACCTTGCCAGTCAGCTTGGATTCGCCCTCCGCCCGAACCCCGAACGAGAAGGGCACCTCTGCGATCGCCTCGGTAGGGATGTTGCACTTGACGAGCAGGTCGAGTGCGATCTTGAACCCCTCTGAGTTCAACTGGCGCGCTTTGAGGAACTAGGCAGAGGAGTCGGTCGGTAGGGGAGCGTAAAGGTGGTAGTTTAGCAACGTACGGTTTCCCTGCGGATCCCGAAGAACCCGGACATGGGGTCGCTCGCGGATGTGAGCGGGAGGGCGAGCATGCGCGCGCCCGAGGAGATGACGCGACGGTAGAGGGGCCAGCCTTCGTCGATCTGAACGCCTTTGGCGTATCGTGTCCCGAGCACGAACTGTTTTGTCCGAGAAAGCGCAGCCAACATGGCGGGTACATATTCCGGAGGATGCTAACAACATAGTATTCAGTCTGTAAGTCCTCCGGTCTACGTCCGTCCGCTACGCCGCAAGGGGCGGGGACGGTACGGGAGCAGAACTAGATTGTCGCTCACCTGCAAGTCCGCGTCCATGCATAACATGTTGTCGCCTTGCGCCTCCCGGAAACCGCGCACCACCGCGCTGCTGAGGCCGCGTTCTGTTGTGCGTACGATGATGCGGACGTTGTAGCCTTCTCGGCGGAGCGCCTCGACGGTCTCGACGGAGCCGTCGCGCGAGTTGTCATCCACGATGATCACCTCGACCTCACGCGGATTGACTGGCGAGTTCACTTGCGAGAGCGCGCCAAAGATGCGAGTGACGAGCGGGCGAAGGTTGCCGTTCTCTCTGAAAGCGGGAACGACGACGGAGTAGTTGATGGCGGACATGGCTATGTCTCTGAGATGAGCGGGTGTCTGTCACGGTAAGAGAGCGCGATGTATTTCTATGGAAGTCTTTAAGCAGCCCGAGTTTGGCGGGAAGTGCAGGAGTCCAAGAGATTAAGAGAATGGCAGAGCAATATCAGATGCAAATGGGAGGGTCGGCGGAGGTACTGGACTGGATCGACGTGGTAGAAAGTGAAGAGAGCGATTTACAGTATGTGTTATGGCGGACACGTCGATCACCTCCAAACTTGGTTCCGCATCCGCGACGGAGCGCCCATCAAGTATCCGGCCCGACGACTCAGCAATGGGGAACAGTTGCAACTGCCCTCGCGAGTCCAGTGTCGGGCCCATCAAGCTCTTTGCAACGTGAGTTCCAGCGACTAGCGAGCTGTTCGTGTGCAGTAAGCAAGCACAGACTGCTCTCGCTACGGACTGTGAATCAGGGTCAGGCGCAAGGAAGGTGCAAGAGAGGCGACCAAGGAAGTTATGAGCTTGTGATAAGGCTTCGATCTTTCTTGTACTTTCGAGGCATACCACAGAAGCAACTTGTCCATCTGTGGAGTTCCGTGCAATCGACTACCAGCGTTCAAAGGAGCCGACGAGTACTGTCATGAACTCGTCTACATGCAGGCTCTGTACCGTAGTTGCGAGCGCAGAACTAGCCCAACAGCAACGAAGGACAGCACGGAATTTTCGTCGACACCCGTGAAAGACAACTTCGGAGAACGTCAACGTTGCGGCATTCAATCTATGGTCAAACGCGTGCGCCCGACTTAGGCGTAGCTAGGCGAGCGGCTCTAAGGTCACGTGCTCGTCCGTGGCTGCCCTGGCGGACTTGGTTGGTTCTCGTTACAGTAGCTCTCACCGACGACGAGGACGACAGCAGCCACAGCGACCACCTTCGCCTCTGTATCCCACCTTTCCCAGTCTGACTTACTCGTGATCTGTCTGCTAGCACCGCTCGCCCAGCGCCTCATTCACCGTGTTGGCGGCCATCACAACTGCCATTCCTAATACAACATTCTCCGAGTTCTGCTGTGGCGTCCAGATACCACACGTTCTCCATTGCACATCGTCCCTCTCCCCTCTCTACGTCCATCACGATCTAGCCTACGAGCTGTTGAGCAATGAATTTTTTCAAGACGAAGCCCCGCACCCCTCCAGACCTGGTCAGAGGCCTCCGAGACGCGCTCCCGAAGCTGGAGATGGGACCGCCGGGCGGGGAGGTAAGAAGAAAGGTAGGTTGCCAGCAAACGATCTGGTCTCCAGCTTACAGTGAGCCTCAGGCGAACGAAGATGTTGCAAAGAATCTGCAGCAGATCAAATCGATCTTATACGGCGATGGTGGTACGGATGACCATGCACGAATCTCTAAAGCGCCCCTTAACCCGCACACGCTCATAGATCCCACCCCCGAGCTGGTTGCACAACTCGCGCAGGAGACATACAACACAGATCTCCTGCTTCACTTGATCCAAAACATCCACAAGCTTGAGTTTGAATCTCGGAAGGATGTGGTGCAGATCTTCAACAACCTGCTTCGAAGACAAATCGGTTCCCGTTTCCCGACTGTGGAATACTTGTCTAATAAGCCTGAGATCTTGTTTGCTGCGTTCGATGGCTACAGCAATGAGGAGATTGCCCTCAACACGGGTATGATCCTTCGCGAAATGCTGCGCCACGAGCCACTAGCCAAGATGCTGTTGTACTCCGAACAGTAGGTGATTTTTCGCGCCGCCTGTATGGCACCGTGACCCATCCTCTCCAGATTCTACAAGTTCCCCCACTACATCGAGAGCACGACTTTCGGGATCTCATGTGATGCATACACAAACCTCAAGGAGACGCTTACGAGACACAAAGCCATGGTAGCGGAGTACCTCGACAAGAACTACGACCGCGTAGGTTTTGTCCACTACACATCAAATTAGAGTGTCACTCACGGGCGTCCCTCCAGTTCTTCTCGTCATTCACAACGCTTATTCTCTCGAACAATTACGTCACCAAGCGACAGTCTTTGAAGCTGCTCGGGGAGATCCTACTAGACCGTGCGAACTTCAACGTGATGACGCGCTACATCGCAAACGAGGCCAATCTCAAGATGATGATGAACATGCTCCGCGACAAGAGCAAGAACATTCAGTTTGAGGCCTTCCACGTCTTCAAGGTTGACCTCAGTTTACTTTCCGCTCGACGTCTGCCCATTGAGCATGATCGCTGTCTAGGTGTTTGTAGCAAACCCCAAGAAACCACCGCAGATAGAGAGTATCCTCCGCCGCAATAAGGAGAAGTTGCTGAAGTTCCTGAAGGACTTCCACAACGACAAGGAAGGTCAGGAAGCGTCATCACCTGCTTGCTGATATTCAACTAACGAGCATTCCCCAAATACAAGACGAGCAATTCATGGTAAGTCGAGCACAGCGCTCGCTTCCGGCGCAGACGGACACAGCTGACACACTCTCTCCGTGCTTACTCATTCAGGACGAGAAGCAGTTCCTGATAGTCCAGATACAGAACTTGTGATGGCATGGATGGGGTTTCAGCCATGCTCGCCATCTTCGTCGAGTTGGCGTCATTCGGCGAGCGTCCTCTCCGTGCTTCCCTTATCCCGATTCCTGACTCTCGCATTGAGCGTCGGTCTCACGCATACCCTGCTCAGCTCATGTCCTTCCCCTGTCTCCTCGGTGTACAATCTCTGGCTCGTGTATCATCAGCAGTCACTTCCAGACTCTTCGATATTTGCAGATCCTCAAGCCGCTAAGGCCGTTTTCCCAGATGTTGTGTCCGTACAGTCTGTACTTGTCATAATAAGCCCTCGCATATCTCGCAGAACTATCTCTCGGACTGAGTAGCAGTGTCGTTGTCTTGCTGTCGAAGTTGATGTACATACTGCGGTCTTCCTTACCCCACATTCCGCTGCGCTGGTTCGCGCGTTCCGTGGACATCGTCGTCTCAGGCCTCTCTGGCGCCGTCGTTCCGAGTGCTACAAGAATGCACGACCCGGGTCTTTGGGCTATCGCTACATTGGGGTTTGTCGCCGTGCGTGTCCCTGATCACACTGTGCAGGTCTGGTGGCCGTAGTCGAGCGATGGCCCAGAAGCACGGTCAGGTGCCTGCGTATGTCGTCGAGGCAGCGTCGGAACCCGGCACTGCGTCACCGCAATCCCCATGATTTCACAGCCTTGCTCACATGGATGATGTTGCCGCACTCGCATAGCAACTCGATCTGCCCCACTGCAGAAGCAGAGAGATCCAGCCGTACCATTCAGTCTAGACGAACCCTGGTGCTCACACGCGTCATGCGCAGACATCTCCCCGAGTGGCTATGGGAGCGCGACTATGGCGATTCGCAGCGGTGGAAGGCGACGTTCCGAGAGCATCTGGGTACGAGTCGCCGAGCGTGGCCCGAGTTCCGGTCCTCTCGTCCGTGAGAAGCGGGTTGATGCAAGCGGCACAGGTCGACAATGCTCATCGATGTTCCCGTCTGCAAGGGGAGCGAGTGCAATCGCAGGCTACTGCCCGTTGCGTAAAGAAGGTCTGCTTTGTGCGAGCGTCGATCCGTTTTCATAAGACGCTTGCCGTGCGGTTCTCAGGCCCATACACAAAGGATCAGCCCTGGGTAGAGTTCGACCAGACCGGCGAACCTTGGAAGACGTTTGAGCGGTTTGGAGCTCTCTTGTGACGCTATGCAAGTTCTGCGAGCGAGTGAGGGGTGTGATTCAGAAGCAGAAGGCAGGGATCACAGTTCATCGGCATGGAGTCGAAGGGACCTGGAGATGAGGCCCTGAACGCCGAACAATTTGCGGACCGGACATTGCAGCGAGCATGGGCGAGGTAAGGCTCGGGGGTATGAAAGGCTTCTCTTCTATAGGAGTCGTGCTGGACTTCTAGGCACGAGTGGCACTGCTGTATCCGGCGACACGTAGAATTTTCGCCACTGGTCGGAAGCAGATGTCCTGGGAGCACGACAGCATCATACCTGACCCACGTAGTACAAACGAAGCCGGGAAGGGGACACCTTACGACTGCGAGATGCGTCGAGCTGCACGCTTTGCTGCGCATGCTAGAAGGGAAGCTCAGGGCGGCGTTCAAAGTTGTCGAGATGCAAATAGTGCTGTCTGTTGGGAAACCTCCCGACATGCGCACGGGTCGTCACGCAGCCAGAATGAGCGAGCATCATCCCTGATCCACTTTACAGGACCCACCGTGCTGTTCCGGAACCTCAAACATCCTCGGAGGACGGGCCAAGCACTTCCCGTGACCTCGGTAGGCCCGCTGCGGCACGGTCCTTGCGGGCGGCTCTGGGGTATTCTCCTCAGTGTGAAAGGTGAAGGAGTCCTCAAGAAAGCATCAAAACATACTTTCTGATCTAGGAAAGGTAATTCAGCGATATGATCTCGCCGCGTTGGATGCGGGGATGTTGTGCATGCGCCACCTCTGTTATCGGGGGAGCACAATTACTGTCATGGCACTGGAGATTTTTTTTGGAGAATCGCTGTTGGCTGAAGCTCGGACGCCGTGAAGCGTGCGCGCTGTATCGAAACGAAGGCCGGACCGCAGTACCGTCGCGCGTTGAAGTGTCTTGGAGTTGGTTTCGGAAGCGTCATCGATGACTGCCATGGAGGGCAGAGGGGGCCTCGAGCTTTATCAGATCGAGAACAAATGTGATAGGGCACCGCAGTACCGTTCCTCACGGAGGCATAAGAGAGTTCTCGTTCTGGAAACAGTGAAGCGTCCTGTAAATAACCTACATGAGTCTCATGGATAGCTCGCGGCAAATGATATTCTGAGACTCACCTCATCGTACCACATATCAGATACGGCTATAGGCGATGCTGAAGGTGAAGATGAGCTTTGGAAGAGTTCCACTCACAACCTCTTACCCTATAAGATCTTGTATCCGCGACCACCGAGGATATACTGTAGTGCTTCATGACATAGCGCCAGTCACGAGGCAATTACAGACATACTCTCCAAGTCTCGATGCGGTTCATGTTATACTGGCTCACCTGCAGAAATCGATCGATTACAATTTCTCAATCTTCAGGACGTAGGTAAAATGTAATCACGTACAAGGAAAGGCAACAAGATGCCCGCCGTCCAGCATGAGGAATGCGTAGCTGTAAGTGTGGTAGCCGCCGTGGCACACAAGCAAGAACTATGAAATACTTGCTGCCCACACTGACTTCATCCCACTGGCAGTACTACTGTGGCTTCGAAAATCAAGTCGACTGTCGTGGCGCGGAAAGTGATAATCTCGTACTCTGCAGTTCCGGTCATGTGACTGAGCGTCACCACGCACGAGAGGAAGGCTTTCACTCTCAGCTTCTGTCCCCACATGTACTATGCAGGGGCAACAAAATCGCACTTGCTCTGGGTGTTCGAAGCCACTACGACCGAAGCTTCTCTTCACTACACAATGCACCTCAGGCTTGCTCAAGGGACGAACTCGGTGACCAACGAAGGGGATGTCTGTTTGATCTGGATGATTTGACAGTAGCCAAGCAATCATACAGCGGATGACATAGCTCTAAGGCACCCACCTGATTCTTTATGTTCGGACGCTGCAGTGACTGCTTGGGGGCTTCTGGACGTCACTATACCGACCTATGATCGCTGAGGCTTTGTCAATCGGGGCCACCATATAGCCTGACTACCGCGTTCTTGCTCTTGTCTGTTCTACAGCCTACTCTCTGAATCACGGATCGCATGGAAGTTCTATTCACTACTCAGACCGCCTAAGGGCCATATGCTTGTGCAGCGACTTCGTGCTGTCAGCAATCGCAAGTCCTTGGTAGTTGCTCCATAGCTATTTCTCCCCTCGCCAGTACTTCGCTTCCCGATTCTCCCGCTCCAGACGTTCACCAAGTACTTCCGGCCAGAAGAGCTGCTCCATTGAAGTATCGGTCGACTCCGGCGCCATCTCCCGAATCCCGCGTCCTCGGCATGGGAGCAGAGGCAGATGGGAATGGGAGAATGACAAATCTCCGCGTATCTGTTCGGACATGACTCCTTCGAAAAGCCCGACCTCTTAGATGTTGAACGCTGCCAGAATCCAGTACACGAGTTGCTGTCAAGGCCCACAGTGTCCACAAGGTGCTGCTTGGAACTGGCCGTGGGAAGGCGAGACTGCGCGCGCATCAGGGTAGCATACGTGCAGCCATCGCGTTATGCTGACTGCTGCCGACAGCCGCAGGCTAATCATACATCAATTAGTGTCACACTCCTTATGTGCAACGCCTGACGTGGTGAGCACCTGGCGTATCCTGTCATTTCGATTTTCACAGACTTTCACCTCCGGTCCACGCCGCAAGGCATCAGGCTCACAAGGCCAAGGGAGCTCGATCCGGAAGCCGATCACCTGCATTAATATGAATGCTCTCCACCGAGACTTTGCTAATTCCGGGAAGCTGAAGCGCGTCTGGCTGGCGTTCTCCGATGGTTCCTGTGGGCGAATAGCGTCTGGGAAGTACCTCCTTCAAGTTCCGTCTCTTATCGTAAGGTCACTCCCTCTCTCGACATTGTCGGCTTTGTTCGTTCCGGTAGCGCCCCAGGTCCTCGGTAACAATATGCTGAACTTGGTTTCGTCACCTTGATGTCTACGCGGAACGGATGCGAGAGCGATTGAAGCCCGATCGCCCGGCGCCCCATGCGTGCTGAGGCCTTCGAGCATGTCCTTTCCGTCCTGTTTGTACATGGTCTAGCCGGCACGCGATGTGCGTTAGGCGACCGGAGTCCGCCACCTTATTATCCCTCAGGCATCTGCTCCTCCCCTCGCCTTGCCCTCGGTGCCCGCGCTGGTCTGATCCCTCCATTGACCATGCTTGTCCTTCATCCCAACTCCCAGTGCGATGTTTGTCTTGACTATTACACCGCCAACAGGGAGCCACATGCCATCACCTGCGGGCATGTATTTTGCCAGAGGTCCGTGGTCTTTGTGTCGGCTGTCGATATCATCGCTATTGACGTTCATCACGCGTGTCCTCTATCCCAGGTGTCTGCAGTCGTTGATTCGACCAAGCTGCCCTCTGTGTCGCACCGCTTTCCACTCCTCGGAAGTGAGGAGGCTGCACGTCGATAAGGCGACCTTACCTCCAGCCACTCCTGAAACCTCTCCTCCCGGTCTGGATTCCGCAGACCGTGCTCGTCAGTTCCAAACACAGCTTACGCGCTTGATCAGAGGCGGCGCGACAGCATCCGATTGGTACGACGTGCAGTCGGAGCTCAAACCTTGGCTCAGTACTCAGGGTCCGGACGATGTACGCTGAGGTGCTGTTGCTTCGCTCGTCGCTATCTGACGTCCTGCAGCATGCAGATCTGCGAGCGACTTACACGCTCTTATACCGGTATACGATGGGAAAGCAGCGTCTTGCCGAAGTCGAGCAGCATTGCTCCCACCTCGAGGATCAGCTCAAGGAGGAACGCAACGCAGCAGCGGTCAAGTTAGAGGCAATGGAGAGGCAAAACTCCTTGGAAAGAGATGCCTTCCTTGCTCTCGAGAGAAGCCTCAAAGAGGATAACGCCCGTCTCCTTGATGAGGTTGAGGACTTGAAAGCGTGCGTAGCCTTATTTTCGGTATGTCGGGCTCCTGCTAAGATCTATATCTCTTATAGGAAAGTATGCTATGACGTGTTTACTAGGTTAGACCAGGTCGATCGAGCTGATGAATGTTCCTACAGGTCGAGGAGCGTTCGGCCGAATGTCGTCGCCTCTCCGACGAGCTCAAGGAACTCAAGAATAACCTGCCACCCCCATCCGTGCGGTCCTTGGAGGCTCGTCAGTTCTATCTGCACGATCTCAGCAACGCGAAAGCGGAGCCTGTAGCAATCCTGAAGGACAGTCCGGACAATGCGGACGCGGTGAAAGTCACAGTCGTCGGCAAAGACAACGTCTTCCAGCTCTCTCCTGTGCCTGCTACTCAGCCCATCCCAGATCTTCCATCTAGCTTGATGACATTCCAGCCACTCACGGACGATCTTGACGAGGCCGTCAGCGACGACGGGAGCCATAGGAGCGCACGCGTGTCTCCCACTCGCGCGATCCCTATCCAGTCCAGGCCCGACGCACGCCGCTCGCGGAGCCACTCGTCTGTACTGAACGCGTCAGATCCCGACGCGATGTCGATCTCCATTCCTCGAAGCAGCCTCGACGTACACATGGCGAGTGTTTCTTCCTCGCCCAATGTATCTGTCCTCCAGTATGTCTCGCGTCCTGTAGAGTTCGTCTCCAGCTCCCTTGGCCGCGTTCCCGAGAACGCGCTTGGTCTCAGAACGGTTGAGCCCATTCGTACGTCGCCTATGTCCATCAGCATCGAGACGGTGGAACAGCAGGAACAGCAAAAGCGCCTCGCGATGCTCCGGGAGGTGCTCGCTGACAATACCACGCCTCCCTCGACCAGCCTGTCACGCAAACCCACTGTCTCCGACGTTAGCTCGGATCGTTCTCGTCCTTTAGTCTCCAGCGGGATGTCGTCCACACGCACATCGTCGCCCGTGTCCAGTACCTCCCATTCCTACTCCGCTTCATCACTGGACAACTCTGTGTCGTCTCAAAGACATCAGCTGCTTCAACCTCCGTCGGCTATCTCATGTGCGAGTATCGCAGCGATGGAACACCAACAACGCACTCGCGCCTCCTCGACCGCGTCTGCGACCGCCGCTCCTCCTGCTTCCTCTCTCACTCACGCGACTGCGACGCGTGACCGGGACACGGCGCCTCCACTGCATGCCATCTACGCACCCGCGCCTCCTCCAGCGCCCACTCCCTCGAGGCCCACACAGTCGCGGAGGCAATCAACGGACACAAGCTCGATCTCAAAGGGCAAGGCTACCATGATGGGCATCGCGCCTGCCGGGCCATACCAGTCCGGTCTTACTCGCACTATGCGCGCGATGCAGGACGCCCCGCGCGTCTCGTAGCCATCGACCCTACCCACTCCACCACCCATTCAGACACTTCTCCGGAGTGGCCACGAGGACGTGAAATCCAGTGCGCTCCGTACAGCGGCATGCCCAGGCGTGTGTGCCCACGGACGCGCGCGGCGGCTTCTCGTCCTCGTGTCCATCGTAAATTATTATAGGTACGACTCTGGAATCGCGGCGTCGCCGGGCTCGGTGTAGCGTTCCTCCTCATTGTTCTAGCAATACCGCAATTACAGGCAACGGGTGTCCTTGACGGAGCCCGCGAAGTTAATATATCCTGACTATACGCATATGCATCCCTTTCCCGTCCTGGTCCCTCTTCTCATCTTTCACTCCGTCGCGTTCGCCGCTGCTCTTCGAGACCCCTTGGAGTGTTCATGTCCATATCTTCTTTCATCTCTCGAAGTTCTGGCCCTTAATTCTCCCCACGGCCGTCTCATCGATGGGCCAGGTCCCTCCTGTACTAGTACATAGTCCCTTGAAGTGGTCTATCTCTTAGCCGTCATCCGAACTTTTGCGCATGCACATCGACTCGCTTGCGAGCGCTATAGATCCTTCTAATGCTTTCCAAAGACAGATGTTACGGACCGAACCTGCCAATTAGCTGCCAGCGACAGGGAATCTAGCCATGAGGCTCGCGAACACTCTAAAGCTTCGACGAAGCGCTATGGCGCATCCAATTGCAGCTCCTCACTTACTTGACTGCGCAGAGATGTCCGGTTGGGCCACCTTCTATCAGGACGCGCTGTTGAGCGGCCGATCAGACTTCATGCCGGACTTCCACATCGTCGGGCTCGGGTAGAAGACAGGGTTCATGGAGCGGGGGTGTCTGGCCCTGGGAACCGACGGTCGCAAACTCGTGGAACACCATGAGTTTTTAATGTTGATGATAGAGCCCGGGCTACGCGCTGAGGTACAACAGCGCTTGGGAGAATGCATGACCCTCAACGTGTAGCGAAAGAACGGCGTCCCGGGCAGTATTCGCGACAAGTCCGTTTGACCACGCCGCTACAGCTGTTCGGCTAACGCAGTGCCGCCTCGCGGAGGTGTCGTGGCGATCGGACGAGTCTCCGGAGTTTTAGCGACAGGACCACGTATGGAGGCTGAAGTGCACGCGTAAACACCTCGCATGCGCCGTCCAACTCGAAAGGAGGCAGATCCAGAAGCCTTCTGAGTTCGGGGCGTAGGTCGAGTAACGGTGCGAGAATAAAATAAGTAGTATGCGAAGCCTCTGCGGCACTAGCTTTGATACAACGGACACGTCGTACCGGATATACGCCCGGAATAAATGGCTGATAGATACAGCCAAAGGTAAGGTCGTCTTCTCAGCCTGCCAACACTCCTAGAAAACCAGCTCGCGTCCTCGAATCTGAAGTACGGCAGCAATGTGACCGTGTTGTACCCGCGTTTACTTGGTAAATGCACGAATGATCTTCGCAGAGATGTGAAGGAAGAATATTGAGGCGATGAAGGAGAGCGAGAGGACGAGGACAATGAAAGGGTCACTGAAAGACGATGAGCTTGGGGTTGAAGCGGACCGCGATGAGGCTCACACTCGAAGTCCTGGTGAGTCGTCGGTGTACAACTTGAGCATGGTGTTAGAAGAGCCACCAGCCCCGGCGGCGCGCGTGGAGTTGGGCTTCGAAACCTGCGAACCAGTCGCGCGTCGACTAACGTAGCACCGATAGAGCCAATGAGTGTGCATTCGTGAGTGAACAGGGAGTATGCGCGACAAGTGTACATACCGAATCTGGGCACCGGGGGGCCTTGCGACCCCACTCGAGGGGCGGCCATTAGGACGGGCAGAGTCAGAGTCAGACTATTCATCAGTCACCATCGAGAAAATCAGGACAAGCGACCCAGAGCCAATACTGGAAGACATACCATAACGGCGGTGAGTGTGGAGATGGACGTGTGCTGGCAAGCTCATCCAGCTCGGCCTGAGAACACAAGCCAATTCCAGACCACGTGGATCCTTTGCAGTGGACGTGACACCACTGTGACTCATTTTGTCACACTTGTTCCCCTTGTGACGGTGACGCACTGGTAACGGTATGATGGGCGCTTTGCTGCGGCCAATAGTCTGTCTGTGCTCCCGCCCATTCCCTTCCGTATCCGCACATTCGACCATGTCTTTGGTAGGAATCTACCTCTGAATATCCATACGGGTTGCTGAAATGTGAATGCAAAAAGATACACGCTCTAGTGGCCAAAGGGTCCACGATCTTGGCTGAACATCAGGCCGGTCAGCGCGACTTCTCCCAAGGTAAGCAGCTCCGCCGACGTGAGCGACCGGTCAAGTTCACGTTTATGTTATAGCAACACAGACGATCCTGTCGAAGATACCTCCGAACAACAGCAAGCTCACTTATGTCTGGGAACAATACCTCTTCCACTACATCTCCGAAGGCGGGTTCACTTACCTGGTAATGGCCGATGATGCAGCAGGGAGGTGAGTGATCGCCAAGCTCAAGCTATCGCGACATTCTCAAGACATTCCAACTGTAGGCGTATGCCCTTCACGTTTCTTGCCGAACTGCAACAGAAGTTCACCTCACAACCCTTCGCGTCCTCCTCTTCATCGTCCGACCCTCCTGCGTATTCCTTGCAAGGCACCTTCGGGCCGGTGATTGCTCAGCTCATGACCCAATACAATACCAATCCGCCCACAGATGAACTCTCCCGTGCCCAGGCTGAGCTCGCGCAAGTGAAGGACATCATGGTCCAGAATGTGGAACAGATACTGTCCCGGGGGGAGCGAATCGAGCTGCTGGTCGATAAGACTGATAACATGGCAAGTCAGGCCACCGCCTTCAGGCGAGGCGCCAGGACAGTGCGGCGCAGTATGTGGTGGAAGAATACGCGCATCCTTGCCCTCAGTGTGGTCGTGGCCCTGGTATGTGTGTCAGATGCCATAAACGTTCCTTCGCTGATCAGACGGTTGTTGTTGAATATCAGGTGCTTCTTTGGGTTCTGCTGGCACAGTTTTGCGGAGCGGGCTTAAACCAGTGTGGCGCCAAATCTTGAGGAGTATAACGGCTCCAGTCGCTCCCTGCACTTCAGTCTCTTATCATGCACCGGTGTATGTTAGTCCTTTCGGCTTAGTCGCCTACTCAGAACCTGGAACCATGTATTATACTTAACGGACATGCGTGTGCTCGCTGCCCGCGTTGATACAGCTTGAGTGCGCTTGTCGCCAAGCCCCATTAGGCGATACTGCCTGCCGAGGCCTCTTCTCCACTTCTTTTCCTGCATTGCTTGTGGCTCTCGAGGGCAATAGTGGTGGTAAGTCGTGCACGCGCATACGCGTCTCATTCGGCCATGGGCTCGAGGCCTATGTAGTAGGAGGCTGTACTTTCCGTATATGGGCGGCAGTGTTGTCCTGATGTCTGCGAGTCCTGTGAGCTGAAAGATCGTACTTGGAGTTCCCAGCCCTCTCTTCTGCCCTCGACGACGATCTGCTATAGCTTCTGCGTAGACACTGTCTGCGACGCGGGCGGAAGCGTCGACCGTCGCCGGCGATGCTGCTCGTCCACCCGTCGTCGCAATGCGACGTCTGCCTTGACCCGTATACCTGGGCAACTCCCGCCAAGTCCCCACACGCGATCCAGTGCGGACATGTATTCTGTCTTGAGTGGGCTTTTTGCAAGTAGATCGAGGCTCTACGTGGATCACTGATGTCTTCTCCTCAAAGTTGTCTGCGGTCGGTGAGCCCAAGCAATTGCCCGCTGTGCCGCAAGGGCTTCAATCCGGAGCGTATCAAGAAGTTACACGTCGACAAGGTCAATGGAGACGGTTCCGGGGCTGCGGGACCTGTAGCGCAAGAAAATGAGCTCTTTCGGCGGATTGCGATGTTGTTCAGTGAGAGTGCCAGCCCTGAGGACATCAACACTTTGCGAGAAGAAGTCAACGCCTGGGTCATTCAATGCCCAAGACCTTCCGCTGATTTGTCCGTGGTGAGTTGATGTTTCTGCTAGACGGTCTCCTCGATTGCATGTGCGACGCCACATTCATATTCTGCTGCGCCACACTATATAGCCCCATCCCTTGAGCTCCGCGGTCTCTGGTCTGCTTAGCTACTTGGAGCTACAGCGAGAGAAGGCACAGACAAAAAGAGAGATGGAAAGACTACGGTTGACGCATGAGCGTCACGTTGCGGTGAAGAACAAGGATTCGCAGGTATCTGCGTTGGTCGAGAGGAACCTTCTACAGGCCAAAACACAGGTAGAAAACGAGGCTGCAGCTCTTCGAGCAGAAATCGAACGCCTCCAGGAAGAGCTCAGACGCTATACTCATCCAACGAACCCCCTACCCCGTCCCCCAGAAGTCAACCCAATCGTCTCGAATTTGATTCGCCAATCAGCCAATCTTCCTTCCGCGCCTCTAGCTCCAGGTGCACCTGGGACAGTGGCCGCAGCCCCCGAGAGCGGGCCCTCGCAGGATAGAGCGGGAGCTGGGCGCCCCACTTCGCTGCGATTTGTCGAACCTGCCGCGCCAGAGAGAGAGCGCTCCAAATACAGGATAACCAGTACGGGCGAACAACTACGCCAGGAAAACAGGCGACGTCAGCATCTCATCATACCTGGTGCTCACCCTTCCGCTAGGATATTCCCTGAAGACATAGATGCGACACCTCGAGCCTCCACTGCAGGCCCAGTACGCCCGCTCGGGATGTGGGCTGGGGACGACTGGACCTATGATTACCCCGATCCGCGCCCCCGTCTTGGTGAGCCCGCTGTCTGGGCAGGCCTGCCAGAGGCCGTTCCGCCTGGGATACCCAACCTTACTGTGTACAAGCCTCCCACGCCTCCTGCCGCTGGAGCTACAAGTGCTCCTCTCGTCGCCGGTGCAGGTAACTCCCAGCCTTCGGCAAGCAACGCTGGCCCTTCGAGCCTCGGCGGACAACCGTCGGTGTCAGACGGCCAACAGCCAGCGCTGAACGGACAAGTTGCAGCAGATCTCCCCGAAGTGACGATTCCTGGCGAGCCCTACGTGACACGCTCCATGCGTATGCCCGTAGATACGGCAGCTCCCGCAATATCAGGGCGTTCTCCGCACCGTTGGCGACCGGGCCCCGCACACAAGCCCGGCTACGTTTTGGCATATGTGCCACAGCATGGCCCTTGCTGGATTCACGAGTCGAAGGCGGCGAAGCTGCCTGTCCGGGCTTGGGGTACGGAGAGCCGTTACGCATACGTGATAGCCAAGGAGCCCAGTCAAATTGACGAGGAGTGGCGTCAGACCCATGATGGCGCATCCCCCGGCCCTAATCCCCTACAGCTGTCTGGCGTCCCAGAGGATGTGGTCGCAGGTCCCAGCCGGACCATCATCCGGCAGGAAGACGAGGACGACAACGGGGCACACGCCACGGCCAGGGAAAATTCCACGTTGTTCACTAACCTTCCAGAGACAGCCACCCGCCCTGCTATCGGCATCTCTATCGGCAGCATGGCGGAGCCTTCGGACAGCTCGCGTGCTGGGCCATCGGGCGTTCGAAGTCCGGTTGGGAGGAACTCGAGCGACGTCCTCACCACTCAGCCTGAGCCTGGGCGGTCCACGACAGCACGCCCAGCTGTTCGGGGACAGGTTCCGAACGAAACCTTGCCAGCTCCTTCGCCTGCGTCCTCTTGGGGACCAAGCAATTTCCAACCGAGCAGGCGGTCCAGTCTCTCGCTGCAACTGAATAATTTCCCGCCTCCCAGCAACGTCCCTCAGCCGACGGGATCGATGGAACAGCTCGGCCTCACCAACTTTGGCGACGCACCACTCACGTTGGATATCGTGATCCGCACAGAGCCATCGAGCGATCGCCAAGTATCTGAGCTGGGTCTCAGCAGCGGCGCAGAAGGCAGCTCTCGGCAGGTTGTAACCGGCTTGCAGGACCTGGAGGATATAAACCGCTCCTTGATGCAGGTCACCGAGTCTTCCTCTCAGCGAGATGCCCGCAACGCTCGGTCGTCCACTTCATCCCGCCATTCTCGGCACTCCTCGCTCTCCAGCCATGAATCAGGTGCCATCATTGGGCCCAGAACAGGCCTCGCGCTGTACGGCTCGAGGTCCGCCACACGTAATTCGGGCAGTCATCCTTCCACAGATCCTTCTTCAGCAAACCTCTGTGCTCTAGCGCAAGCAGGGTCTCCGAGCCGGACCTCTGCTCGCTCGCACGCCGAGAGCACTCGCAGCCGTAAGTCCAGTGCTTCTAGCACAGGCCTGCAGCGTTCCGTTAGTGAGAGGCCTCCGCGCACCTCCGCACTTGCCAGTACCTCCTTCCCCGAGCCACTCGCCTTACGTCAAAGTTCGTGGACGGCAGAGCCGGCGGATACCCACCCATATGCCCCCGGCGGCCCAAATACTGCTTCGCGGCCCCAGGCCAGCCAGGAGTCCATTCCTCGTTCACTCGACGCTATCGACGGATTTGGTGGTACTTCGGGCTCCCTCATGCTGTCCTTTGAGGCGCCGAGCACGTCCGCTGCCGTGGACAGGAACGGCGAAGCGGCCACCGGCATACATGCTCCGCGCCCTGTGAGCAGCCGTCATTCGAGCTTGTTCCGGGTTACTTGGAACGCCAGCCAGTGATCCGCAAGTGAAACTGTTCCTGCTCGTCTGCAAAATCTGGTATGTACAACATCTGTACCTCTACCTCTCTCCCAAAACATATTCTTCTCTTCTTGGTCCTTTGTATCTAATACCTCATACTCTCACTGGTGCTCTATATCTCTCGCTGTGATCATCATGCTTTGCCGGGATTCGTGCTACTCTAGGTGACTCTTAGCAATGTTGTAAAGTCCTGTATAAACGGTGCGATTGTGGCTTTTCTTTTGTTCCGTTCCATTCCCTCGCGCACTCACCGGTCATGGTGGAGGTACTATGCTCACGTCTTGCACTTCTCCCTTTCACATCGTACCTTTGCTTCCGTCCCGTATTCATAGTTCTATCACGATTCTTTCATACCCCATTGAAGACAACACGACATCCGTTCACAATGACCAATCTATGTTATCCATCTACGTCGCGGGCCCAACCTGCATCCATGTCTCGCCTTTCATCTTGCCGGTCACGAGCCCGCGCAGATACTTCGAGTCGACGAGGAAAGACCACAGGTTGCGCGTAGCCTCCGAGCGCGCTTCGAGCAGCGGGCGGATCAGCTTACGAGAAGGTACCGGCTTCGCTCTCGGTGCGTGGACTCGGCCCGAGCTCGCGCCTTCGGTCGTTTCGCGTCGTTTGATGAAGGGGTTCGACGGGGGTATGTAGGGCACGGTATAAGGGGTGAGCTGGTCTCCATGCAGGTCGCTGGAGTCAGGGGAGAAGATTCCCAGCATGAGTTTCCAAGACGCAACGAGACGCTTCAACCTAGAGAAGCTTCCTGTTAGCATCAGTGAAGAGATCGCCGACAGAGCGCTGCTCACTGCCTGTAGTTCGCTGTGAAGAACAGGGCGTAAGGAATGTCATACATGAGGTAATACAAGGGTGCAGGGATGACTCACAGGCGACCCAGTAGTTGTGCCAGTGCGAGAGGACAAAGCTTGAGATGTAGAAAATACTAAACACGCCTAATGCAGCCCTAGCCTTGCCGGACAGGCTGGGGTCTGCAGCAAAGAACCACCGGCCAGCAGACCAGACGGACTTCAGGACTGAAGCAAGGAAAGCAGGCGACTTGAGAGCGGTTAGAATCGGAGGCGCATCGTCTATCAGCCTCCGGACGATCACTCGGGTAATTCCTGCGTAGACAGCTGTGGCAGCAACGCCTCCAAATACGGCCTTGAATTGCGCGTGCGTCTCTTCTTCGTTGGGGTTTCCCAGAAGACGGTCCGCGAGCAGCCCATTCGCGTATGCTGGGAGGTGCAAAATCAACGTAGGCAGGAACAGAACGAAGCGAGGGTGTAAGAGGGTAGTGAGGAGCTGGCGGAAAAAGATGCCTAAGGCGCGAGTCCGGCTCGGGCGCATAGAAGGATCAGGAAGGATACCCCATAGGGAGCCGTGGGAGATGTTGGCATAGGAGAGTAAGGAGTGGTACTTCAATAGAGATTGTCTTGCTCCGGTCACAGAAGGTGCGGCATGTGGATCTGTGAAGAGGCTGACCAGGCTACAAAGCGGCATGACACAGTCAGCTTGGGTTGTCTGAGAGTATGAATCATGCATACCTCTGCGAAATCCGTACGAAGTGCGAAGCAGGTATATGCTCCTTGTCGTTCCATAGGATATCTCGAGCGGCTCCGACAACATATAGCGTATCCCTTGCAAATGAATGTCGTTCAGTCACAGACCAAAGACATGAACCCGAGTCCTACCAATCCGGCGCGCTGATCGTCAGGTCTAATAACCTCTTCTCTATCTCGAGGCTCAGCGCTTTGACTAGGGGCCTTGAGTCCAGCTCAAGCGATGAAGCTGGGTCCTTCGAAAGGCTGTCCTGTGCGAAGGCTTCGACGTCTATAACTTTGCCCCACCTGATATACGCATTAGATGCCGCATCTCCCATGCCGCGTCTGGCCTACCTGACGCAAACCTACGCAATTGAGCGCGTCGGGGTTCTCAAAAAGGCTAGATCATTGGAGCATTATAAGCTGAAGGACTCACCCTGCTCTGATAGTTGGACTTGTCGGTATACACAATTCCCACTGGAACGACGAGCAACTTCTTACGCAAGCCACCCTTGGTCTCCTTCGCCCACTTGACGTATTCGAGCGCGGCCCGACTTGCACCATCCTTCACCTGCGCAATACCAGGCTCCGTGTAGCTCGTGCCCTCCGGGAACACGCCTATAGCCTCCTCTTTATCCAGTGCCCTGAACGTCTCGCGGAAGAGCGCCTCATTCGCCGTGGACTGGGGCTTGGCGGGCTGGGTGGACTGCTCGGAGGCCGTGGGCATGTTGTTCGGGTTCCGCGCAACGGGGATGCTGCCCGAGGAAAGAAGGATGGCGCGCACAAGCGCGTTCTTGAACATCGTTGACTTGGCCCAGAAACATACTCGTCGTCCATGGGGTATCGTTACGGCTGCGGCGGGACCATGTTCAGTTACAAGCCGACGCGTCGCGAGGATCTGGGGCTCACCGAGGGTAGCAATGTCTAGAATCTCATTGTGATGCGACGACGTTCTGATATGAGCAGCACGATGTTAGCTCGGTGGATACTATATGCGTTCCGACTGCAAAGCACATGGAGCGTCGAGAGTGCAAGTAGACGCACATGATGAGCGGACCGTCCCGCGGGACGTTCTCTCCGCCGTCAACGTATATCTCAGAATAGAAATGCAAAATCCAATCGGATAACTGACGCAGGCCGCGGTATACGAGCTTCAGCTCCATCGTGCAGGCAAAGCTCAGAACGAGCTATGTACCAGCGAAGGGTACGCGAGAGAAGGCGAATCGCAGCGTCCTGCATTCCAATGAAACGAATAAGATCCGCATCTCGGCAACTGCGCCCATCACACTGCCACGAGCTCTGCAAGGGGCTCCGGAAACACATTCGATACAGCATATGTAGTAGTGGCACACTCTACGCAGTCCAACATGGTATCTGAGAAACATGGGCATCGACCACGGGGCAGGTCTTTGCGCAGGCCAAAGAACCTGTTGCGCGTCGAGCAGCGACCATTGATCATTCCACAACGGATAACTACGGCATGCAATAGTACACAAACGCAGCAGTCCGGGAGATGATGATTTGAACGCGTCGTGATCCTGCACTCACAGACGGCGACCACGGCGACCACCCTAAGCGAGAAAGGATGAGTACATATACTTCACCGGCGAGATGGTGGCATACTGACCTTGCGGCGGGTGGAGTCGGTCGGAATAGGCGTCACGTCCTCGATACGGCCGATGCGCATGCCAGAACGAGCGAGTGCACGGAGGGCGGATTGCGCACCAGGGCCGGGGGTCTTGGTGCCAGTACCACCGGTAGCACGGAGCTTGATGTGGAGGGCAGTGATGCCGACCTCACGGCAGCGGGCAGCGACGTCCTGGGCAGCAAGCATGGCCGCGTACGGGGAAGACTCGTCACGGTCAGCCTTGACCTTCATGCCACCTGTTTCGCAGATTAAGGTCCATGGCTGTTCCTCGAAATTAAGCAGGTCGCATAGACGCACCGGTGACACGGGAAATGGTCTCCTTGCCCGAAAGATCCGTCACATGGACAAAAGTGTCGTTAAAAGACGCGTAAATGTGCGCAACACCGAACACGAGTTCGCCCTCCGCAACCTGGGGGCCGAGGGAGACGGCGGCCTCCTCCTTGGGCGCCTTGACCTTCTTCGGGGCTACATCCAAGTGTCAGTGTACCCATCCATCCAAACACCATGCGCTCTAATGTCCTAGAAGGATCCCAAGACATTAGGATAGCACAAAGGGCTGCTCACCATGATGTTGAGCTGGTCGGGTGTCTTGAGGGAGGGTTGCTTGGACGCGATGTGGAGGAGGTCGACCTGATCAACGAAGAAACACCAGCGCTGGGCGCTAGACGAGAGCCACGTGAGTGAATCGTCTTGAGCGTCAAACGCCTTCGCAGCACGGTCGACTCCATTCCGTCGCATCGAGTTTGTGGCATCGTTTATTTGTCTTCCACAGAGGTTGTCCAGGGGAAACGCAGCGATTTCGATGCTGCATGCATAGTCTGTTCACACGCTATGCATCCCGGTTCACAATCGCTGACTGACCATTCTCTGCCAGGCAGAATACCGTTTTCTCACCGTGGCGCTTATTTTACTAGGGCCGCCACACGAATGGGCATCCTTTTTACGGCTACTACGTTGCTGACGAAAGGTGTTTATGAGGTGGAACTTACCGTATTTCATAGGCCGCTCACTGCTGCCAGGTAGCAGCCGTGTGTGATGCCTATTTCGAATCGACGCTCTCGCGTCTTCGCACACTGTGAATAGCCCACGATCCTCAACACAACTCTGCGTTTCTTCTCTTCGCCGGAGCCCGGCTCAACCTGTACCGTGCTCTGCTACCTGGGAATGCAGGTGTGAGCCCGCTGCTCCTATGAATAAGGTCCAATGGAACGGTGGCACCGACCGATCTCACGACAGTCGCCGACTCGGGACAACTGTGTGCATTATAGCACCAACCCGCCACATTGAGATTAGATTATAGCTGATAATCGCTCATCTGATCCTCTTGCTGCTTCACGGGGTCGACATATATGTCAAAATCCCCTGGCTCCAGTAGGAGCTATATAAGGCGGATGGGTTCCGTGCAATAGTGTACTGTACCCACGACGACTTCATCGTAGCGACCTCCAATAGCGCCGCCTCGCGTAGCACGTTTCTTAGCTGACTCCAGACCCCATCATCATGGCCCCTAACCCGCAATGCGCTGCCCTCGCTGCCGCGAAGGAGAAGAAAGGTGCGTTGCAGAAATCCACTTGCTCTTAGTGTGCTGACCACGGGGGCGACACTCTCAGGGTGGTCCTATTCGCAAATCGCTCAGCAGCTCGGCAAGCCTGAACAGCATGTCATCGACAGTGCGTCCCCAGCCCTTACCCTGTCGCGATATCGCTCACATCAGTCGCAACTCTTCTCGCAGTCTGCACGGGTGCCGTGACGCCCACCACCGATGAGTTCAACGCCCTCGCCCGCGTCCTCGGCATCACCTCCCCTGTACGTACCATCTTGGTCCATTAATTCGGGGGAGAGCTTTCTGACTTGTATGAACCGGTAGCCTCCACATGATGCTGCGCACACCACCAAAGCAGCTTAGAGGGTCAGGGATCATGTAGTGTCGCCTGTGTAACACGTCTCGAGTGAACTTTGGAAGTGTATAACAGAATTTTCAATCTCCAGTGTCCTTCCGTGGGATGATATGTCAAAGGAGCCAATGGCGATCGCCCTATTTGAAAGCCAGGCCTGCTCCTTGCGAAGAAATGCGTATGGAGGCTGGGGTATTTGAGTTCTTGATACAGTACAAACACTGCTTGTGTCCCAGGATATATGAAAGACGTGATGCAGATGGATATGGTGACACCTGTCGGATTGCTCATAAGTCTTTGCACCGCAACATGTTAGGAATGGCGCTGACCATGGAACTTGTAGCTGAGCGACATACGCTTCTGTAGCAGGTTGTCGGGACGAGGCCCCAAAGCGTACTTGGGCAAGAAGGTGCACGGGCGTTGCGAGGAACGTCATCCGAGTGGTGCGATGCCAGAATCGAGGGACCAAGCACGCTTCAAAAGGCATAAAATCCACCAAGAGCGGCCCTAGGGAACGCAGGGCGTGCTTCATAGTCGAGAACACACGTGCGGCTATGCGTCGTCCTCGTCTTCGTCTTGGCCGCCGCTGATCTCCAGTTCGTCCTCGAGGTCTACGACAACGTCCTCCAAGTTCTTGTGCCGGAAGCGCCATCGGACGCACTTGAGGGAGGGCGGCCTCTCTGTCGCTCTCTTCCTCTCCACCCACTCTGACTCGAAGTCCCTTTCGGCGAACATCATGTCAATACACGCGTCGCATTCTCCGGTCCATAGCATGTCATTGTTCTGCAAGAGCGACTTCAACCCTCCCAGACCGTACCCGATCGTCAGCTGCACGATGCGCAACTTCGTGAGCGGCATGAGGTACATTGCATAGTGCTTCTAGAGGGTGAAAACCTCGATTGGAGATGTTACGCAGGGAAAGGACGAGCAGGCTCACCGGGAGGCCTACGACTTTCTCATACACGATCTCCTCCGGCGGGTGATCTTTGAACGTCGCAAACCGACAGATGTTGCACAGATTACACCAAATCAAATCCTGCGAGAGCTTGAGGGTGCGTAGTCCTGGAAAGGCTTGGCTGATGAGGCGCAGGACCATGGGCGATGGCCAGGAGACGTCGTGCACTTCGAGCTCCTGCAGCTGCGCGGCAATGTTCCGCGGGTGATCGAAGCGCATGAGGAGCATGGCGTTCGACTGGGCAGCGTCGAAGTCGACGCGCAGTTTGCGCAGGCGGCGGAACGCGCGCAGGTTCCATTGCACGGGGCGGATCTGGAGGTCTGTGCCGAGCTCTACGCAATGCAACTCCCTGACGCGCGCACCTCGCTCAGTCAAACAGCGCATTGTCAGGAGTTCTGCTCATTCACTCACCTGGTCCATTGACCGAACTCAGGCCAGACGTTCAACAGGTCGTCCGGTGACTGAGCGTAATAGACCTCGAACCAAGCCTCTAACGCGAGCTGTCGCAGCACTTTGGAAGCGAGAGTAAGGGGCTCGACGTCTCTCCACAGAGGCTTGTAGCTCTGCTTCGCCTTCGCGGGGGCGCGGGGCAATAGCGTCTCGGTATAACGGCGCACTATGTCTCGGAGGAGCTCCGTAGGCAGTTGCGGCCTCCGAATCCTGGCGGGTTCAGACATAGATTATGCGCCGTGAAGCTCAATTGAAGACAAATAAGAAGAGGCAGACACTAGAGAATAGCAAAGCTTTGAGATTCGGAGACACGATGAAGGTGGAGGGAGTGAGACAACCGGATATCGCTGTCGAAGTCTCCAAGTCGGCTCCACAAAGTCACGGCGGATACCGGGCCGACGAGGGTAATAATAAGCGCCCAGGACGATCGACCATAAAGGTGCAAGCCACGTGTCAATGGGTTACGCTGTGGCGGAGCGCCGGCAGCCCTGCGGCAGGCTGCAGCCGACAGGTTCGAGTCCCGCTCTCGAGTCCTCACTGTGAACCGCTCCCAGCCCACCCTCATCTCATCCTTGATACGCGTCTCGAGGTCCTTATACGAGTAGAGTAGCGGTTACTGACGAAAACATGAGGTTCGCGGTGCCGCGCTCGCCATCTCCATCACCGGAACGCTCCCCTAGGAGGTATGTGTGGCTAACCACCGCCTGAGTGGCTCGAATTCCTGACCTTTATACCGCAGACGGTACAGACCACGGTCGACCTTCGGTGTCCCTCCAGACACGTCCTCTGAAGAAGAGTCAGACTCGGACTCTTCAAGCTCAGCGTCGTCGGACTCCTTCTGCTATGCGTCAGAGTCCGAGGTGCCCCCTCCGCCACCGTAAGGTCATCCCGCGCGGATTACTCTGCAACGACGCGCTTACAAATCTCTGTATATATAGGAAGCCGAAGAGGGACAGACCTCTGTCAGAGCAGTATAAAATGGAGGACGCGGTCGCGTCAATACGCTTACACGTGAATCACCATGACCCGTATGAGGAGTGGGAGAAGGAGACGCGGCAGGAAGCCTTCGTATGTCGTGTGGTTAATCTGTGATATCCTATTTGACATCAAATAATAGCGCGTCGCAAGGCAACATCATGCACAAGACCGCGTCCGACAACGGAAGGAGCGCAACCAGGCCCACGCTCAAGCTGCTCAACAACGAGCAGCTCTTCATGAAGAGCAGTTGCGGGAGGTGCAAACGCAACTCGCGGCGATGAATCTGAAGAAAAAGCAGGAGGAGGATGAGCTTGTCTCGCAGTGGAAGGAGCGAGATCGCAGGTTGTGGGAGCGTATCGACGCTGTGATCAAGAAAGAGGAGGAGAAGATGCGCGCTAAGCTGGAAGCAGAAAGAAAGAAGCGTGAGGAGGAGGAGAGGATCAGGCGGGAGGCTGAGGAGAAGAAGCGGCAGGAGGAGGAGCGCAAGCGGAAAGAGCAAGAGGAGAAGAGGAGGAAGCAGGAAGAAGAAGAGGCGGAGCGACGAAGGCAGCAGGAGGCAGAACGCCAGAGAGCAGAACGCGAACGTGCTGAGGAGCAGGAGCGAAAGGCTTTGGGGTTCACAACGGCCTTCGAAGACTGGAAACGCGCCAGGGAGACATTGAGGGTAGGCTTTCTTATCGTGGTCGACGGATCACGGTCAACTTACAATCGCATACAGGCTCTGAAGTCCGGACCGATGAAGACGGTGAAGGCGGACAAAGCCCTGAAGTCGATTTGGAGTGCAGGTCGTCGCGAAATCACGCCCAAGATCGGTCAGCTCACGAACGATCCTCAAGCGATCATGAAGATCGTAGGTTAAGTAGAAATGCACAATGAGGTTGATTTTGACGGGGCCCCTTGTAGTCGCAACAAATCGTGGAGATCATCCGTCCGCTCAACGCGCATCCGCAACCAGTCTATTTTGCCTTACTCTCCTCCCTTGCAAAGGCAATACTACTGCAAGCCGAGACGGAAGTGACCGCCGAGAAACGGAGCGCCCTTCCTCTCGCACAGGTCACTGTCAATCTCTTGAGTGCCCTCGAGGGGTTCGCAGACGTGTTCTGGGCGAAGCTGTGCCAACGCGCTGGCGGCTGGCCAGTGCCGATTGTTGTCCCCGCCCACGATGTTGACGGGAAGCCGTTCAGCGGAGAGGGCAGGCGTAAGGCCCTGGGTTATCGCGGGGAGGACGAGAACCTTGCAGATTACACCGCCAGGATCTCTGGCATGATGCGGGTGTATTTCCAGGTCCTGGTGACACCAGTGAACCAGCCGCTGGACCCCGTGGTCCGGCTGCCGAGGTACTGGACGTTCTTCTCGAGGATGCTGAAAGAGCCGCAGTTGTTGGAGAGTTCAGTGGCGCCGCAGGTGCTGTACAGTGAGTGGTCGTTGCTAGTGGGTGACAGGATGGATCTCACAATTGCGCAGCTGCGTTGGACGTCGGAGGATTGCTCGCACGGGAAGTATGGGGCCAGCAATGGGTCCGCCTGCTCGCGCTGCTTTACGAGGGCGTCACGGTCGGCTACCACGGTCTTCAGGGTCGTCTCATTGGTGGGCAGTCTCCAGAAGGCATCGCTGCGCGTGTCAGGGTTCAGCTCGAGATTGAGCGTATCATGATGGGCGCATTGTAGTGGTCAATGACAACACGCTGTGTACGCCGTTCACGATTGACGACTTTACGATGTTGCCGTTGTACACATGCTATGAGGTGTGCGGAATCTATCTGAGTTGGCCATGATGATAGAACACAGCAAGAAGCGTGTTGGGAGCATAGTCGACGCTGCGATGCGGCATGAGCAGCTGTGGAAGTTGCGCAGATCAGCCGGTCACGCGTTCTGGGGGTGGCAGCAGAAGCGCCGCGGGGCGCGAGTGTCGAGTAGGCCAGCTGCCGTGGGTGGGTGCATCTCCGAATCCCAATCTTCCGTCTGCGCGTTGCATTGCGTCCCGTTCCTCCTCAGTTTCACCTTCCCCGCACCACTCTCCTCTGTAAACTACTCCTCTTTTTAGGCACGCCCGCCTCCGCCGTTCCTTTCTCCCTTTTGCTCTGTACATGACTCTCTGCTATGGCTCACAACGGACACAGGCCCTCTGGTTCGGTCTCCCAAGCCCAGAACCACAAGGCCCAGCTTGCGACCGCGTACAACGAACTAGGGAAGGAGCTCTCCTCCCAGAAAATCAGGGTCGTCGGGAACTATACTCTTGGGAAGGTCATAGGAGAAGGTGTGCCCCACAGCCTCCACCCTCGTCCGCCGTTCTATCTCACAGCTGCGCGTCTCAAGGCACTTATGGGAAGGTCAGGATGGGGGTCCACCGCCTGACCGGCACCCGCGTAGCTATCAAACAAATCCCGAAGGCCATGTCTGCCGCGCTCACTCGAGAGATTCACCACCACCGCCAGCTACACCACCCGCATGTCACCCAGCTGTACGAGGTGATCGCGACAGAGTCCAACATTTGGCTCGTCACCGAGCTCTGTTCCGGGGGAGAGCTCTTTGACTACCTCGCGGAGAAAGGCCGCCTCAGTGAGGAGGAGACGCGTGTATTGTTCGGCCAGCTTTGTCTCGCTGTCGCGTACGTGCACGAGAAGGGCATCGTGCACCGGGATCTCAAGCTAGAGAACGTCCTCCTAGACGAGCGATGTCGGGTCAAGCTCGGCGACTTTGGGTTCACTCGAGAATTCGAGCGGGGTTCGCTATTAGAGACCTTCTGTGGAACGACTGGATACGCCGCTCCCGAGATGCTCATGGCCAAGAAGTACCTTGGTCCAGGTATGTTGTGATTGAGCATATTTATAGTGAGAGGTAGCTCATACAGCGCACACAACAATAGAGGTCGATATATGGTCCCTGGGCGTGATCTTATACACGCTGCTGACGGGCACCCTGCCTTTCGACGACGACGACGAGCGGGTAATGAGGGAGAAGGTCATCAAGGGAGAATACGATGACCCCGAATGGCTCTCAGACGGTGAGCTCTAACGCCCTAACGGTCTCCCCAGTCCAATTCATTGCTGACATTGCCGCATAGAATCGCGAGATCTGATCAGAAACATCCTGCAAGTCGACCCTTCCAAGCGCCTCACGATTCCGCAGATCCTCACCCACCCATGGTTCACCATCGGCAACGCGCTAATGGTGAAGCGCAACCCATCTCAGAGTAGTCTGCCCTTCCCCTCGCGACCATCTTCCCCCGCCCAATTGCAGACGACCACTTCTCTTTATCCCCAGCCACCCTCTGCATCCTCCGCGTCTGACGCTACATTCCACTCTGCTTCTTCTGAATTCTGCTCCTCCGCCCCTACCACACCGGACGAGGGCGCGCCTGAACCATCATCCTCAGATGCGCAGGCCATTCACCGACATTCGAGTGAGGCCACGCTCAAGAAACTAATCGGTAACCAGCCCGCTTCCGGTATTGGGTCAAAACCAGACCCTGTACCAGAAGAGGCCGATGCCTCTGCTGACCTAGCCGCCGACTCTACTCTCCGACGCCAGTCCATTCCTCGCTCGGACAGCAACCCCAAGGTTCCTCCCGCTTACCCAACTCGTACGCCTGCACGCACGAAGCGGAGATCGGTATCATCGACGCTCTCCGAGCATGGACCCAATTCGTTTGAGAAGTCGAACGTCTCCCTACCTCCGCAAGACTTTTCAATCCTTCTCCACACCCCTGCGCCTCTGATCTTCTCCACGCCGCTTGAACGCGATCTGCTGAACTCGATGAGCGCGCTAGGCCTCGACACGGGCCAGATCGTGCATTCCGTGCTCAACGACGCTTGCGATGCGACGGGTGCGTTGTGGTGGATGCTCAAGCGGAAAGCCGAGCGGAAAGCCGCCGAGGAAGCCTTGAAGAAGGCCGCCGAGGTACCAGAAGAGCAACGATCCTCCGAAGCAGCCCTCGAAGAGACCCGTCCCGAGGGTCGACGCGACAGGTCGCGGAGCCATTCTCAGCGCCAGGCCCACGCGGACGAGGGGCGGTCGGAGTCAAAGACTGCTTCCTTCGGCCGTCAGAAGGAGCCGCGGATGCCCATCCCACCTTCGCTCGCCCCTGCGCAGTCCGCACCCGAACTGCAGTTGACGCCTGCGACGCCGACGGCACCTGTTACTAAGCGGCCTGCGACGCCCCCACCATCTGGCTCGCCGACGAAACCTCTTCTGTCTCCCTCGCCCTCTATCGCGGAGTCCCTTGCGAAGTCCCATCCGCCCACGCCCAGTGGTAGCGTCAAGGAGAGGGAGAAGGACAAGGAGAAAGAGCATGGCTCGAAGGGGCGCAAGAACCGCGCAGGCAGCGTGAGCATCATGCAGCGCGCGACGACGGCGCTCGAGGCGGCAGGCTTGGTGCGCAAGAAATCTGCAGAGGCCGTGCGCGAGGAGCGAGAGCGGCGCGAGCGGGAGGAGAGGGAAAGAGAGCGGGAAAGTGCAGAGAAGAAGAACGGGAGCAGCGAAGAGCCCCGCGCGTCGCACGGCAGCGGCTCGAACAAGCTCGTCAAGACCCCGCCGATGCGCGCGGTGAAGGACGCGGCGCTGTCGTCCACGCCCCCGCCATCGGAGCTCAATGCGTCGCAGGGCCAGATGGGCTCTCCCTGGATTATGGCAGGCAAGCAGTCCCCGCCGCTTGACACCGGTTCGCCCGCGGACACGCTCACTTCTCTGCCGAATATTCCCGCCCGCGGGAGCAAAGTTGTGTCTGGACATCGCAGTCGGGCGAGTTTGCTCTCTACATTCCAACGCTGGTTCAGGGAGGACCCTAAGGGCAAGCGGAAAGAAGACCCGGCTATAGCCCAGGCACTACTTCACAGCAATTCGTTGAGCAGTCCTGGCTCAAGCCCCGCATCGCAGCGGCGGGGTACCGTCAAGGGGCGTTCAAGTGGTCGCGGAAAGGCTACAACAGGTCGGACTAAGGCCTCCCAGCGCGGCAAACGTGCATCGATGTCCTCGCGTCGGTCCAGCAGCGTGAACTCACGCCGGTCGTCGACATCGGTGCAAGTTGGAGTCGTCGAGTCGCCGCCGTACTCTGCGTCCGTGTCGCGGCAGCGCAGCGACCCCAGCCGTCGGTCGTTCGGGAGCCATACGCCCAATTCGGAACGTGAAGAGTTTGTGTCGCGTCCGAGTTCGATCCACAGCTTCATCAACCATCCTCGTCACCGGAAGTCGCCCTCCGCAAGCTCGGCAGGGTCGATGTACATGGGCCGGACGGCGTCGCCTCTACCGAAGAGCCACCATCGTCGCGGGGGCTCTGGGTCTTCGACGAGAGTGGTGCGTCAGATTCAGATGACGCCTAGCCGTCCACCGCACCTGCGGTCCAATTCTGCTTCGTCGGTGCATTCTCGCACCTCTTCGCGCCCCGGGTCGCTGTATGACCTCTCGGAGACGGACAGCCGGCGGAACAGCTCGCCTCACAAGGTCGCGTTGCGGCGGTCACTGGATGAGACGCCCCGCCGGGCCCACACCGCCGCGACGTTCGTCGCGCACAAGCGGCAGACGCCCTTTGCGAATCCGAACGGGAACGGGTACCTGAACTCCCTGGGCCGCTCGAGCTGGAAGAAGTCCTGGGGCCTCGAGCCGCCTGGGTGGCAGACGCGTTCCGCGCATCCCGCCATCGAAGTGCTCGCCATCTATCCCGCGGAGATGCCTTCTGGCACTGGCATCCGAGACGTCTTTTCTGGGCGGCAGTCGCTCAGCATGGGGGACGAGTCGGATTGGGTGGACGAGGAGGACGAGAGCCCGGCGTACGTCGGCGGTCTGGGCCAAATGCCGTCCTCTGCGAGCAGCACTGTCTCGACGTTTGCGCAGGCGGAGACGCCGGTCCTGCAGCCTGCTCCGCGCAGCGTCACTCCCCGCTCTGGGGCGAGCAAGCGGGCTGCTACCGCGCCCGCCACCGTGCCCAATCTGATCGTGGGAGCGCCGTCGGGGAGGATGGGGCGGGGCAAGGTGAATCGGTCTCCTGCTGGGCGGAGCTCGCCGCTCCCGAGCGAGACCGTGTTTGAGAGCGCGGAGCCGCGCGGTGGGCGACGCCAGTTGCCGGCTGGGCGGGCTGGACCAGCCTTCCGCGGTATTCAGGAAGAGGACGAGGGCGAGGAGGAGTGACCATCTCTCCTCGTCTGTTTAACTTTCGGTGCGCTGGGACAGTTCAGGTGTACATACCCTCTTGTGTTGGAGACATTCGCGTTCGGACTGACTATCACGGGCACATACAGTAGTATGGCAGCTGCCAGTGGTCCTTCGTCCTCTTACGACTCTTATCCTTATCCTTCCGTCGTTCGCGCTATATATCCAGAACCCCTGTTCGCTCTGCGAGGCTTATAGCGGTCCATGTCGGATCCTGCTCACATTCTAGTCTACGTAGTTACGGAGTATGCCTAGGTATTCGACGCTCGCTCGCTGTCGCTGGTTACTACTAGATACCCTGTCCGTGTATGATTTGTTTGTTTCGGCGCTCTACTTCTGCGCACTGCTATGTGCATGTCATGTCACCCGGGCTGTTCGTGTGTGCTCCTTGGGTTTCTGTGTGAAACGGCTCTTCGTAAGTGGGGATGACTGTGCGACTGCGGGGGCGGCATGTTCGAGCCGGCTCGGCCAATTGCAGCCACCCACGGTCCCACACACTCACGCCAGGGGGAACCTCCTGGCGGTGCGGTGTGCTTGCGCGTGTTTGGCTGGGCTCGAACCGCTCCGCCGCCGCTCGTCACTCAGCCGCACGACGCTCTGTGCTCACGACCACCACCAACTCTCACGACCACCCACCCTCGCGCCCTACCTCCTTCTCTAATCCGGTCAGTTCTGACTCGCTATTCTGTTCCTCGCTCTCTAGCTTACACTCGACTCGCTACAAACCCTCGCGAAACCGCACGCAACAGCCATGTCAGTGGCATTCTCCCTATCGCTCTTCGTGCCGCGCACTGAACTTGCCCTCCCTGTTCTCCACGCGTTGACACTACTTCGATGATATATGGCGTGTGCTCTGTAGGTCTGAACCTTACGATCCGTACCTGCCGCGCGGCGGCTCTTCCTCGAACCCGGCTGGTCCCGCGGGCAACTCGAAGACGGCGGCCATCCAGCAGCAGATTGACGACACCGTAGGCATCATGAGAGAGAACATTACCAAGGTCGCGGAGCGAGGAGAGAGGCTTGATCAACTGCAGGACAAGACAGGTGAGTATAGTTGCACTTGCGGTCTACTCCTGCTGCGCGGCGTCTTGCATGTGCAAGGCTATGGTAGCTGACGTGCGGTCTCTTCCCAGACAACCTCGCCGTATCCGCACAGGGCTTCCGCCGTGGTGCGAATCGCGTACGCAAGGTATGTGCTGTGAAGCTATGCGTCTCAGCTTACAGTAGCTAATAAGTCGTCTTTCGTAGAATATGTGGTATGTTTGCTAGCATATTGGGAACCCTATGTCTCGCTGAATTGTCTCGTGCTCCAGGTGGAAGGATATGAAGGTAAGCGTGCTCAAACACATTCGTGAGACAACAGTACTCATCTTCCCCTTTTTCCAGATGAGGATCATCATTGGAGTCGCCATTGCTATCATCGTCATTATCATCGTCGTCTCAGTGATCAAGGCGACACACCACTGAGCACTGATCCTCCTCTTACCCGTTCGTTGGCTCCCGTTTGGATCTCGTAAATCTTCGCCTACGGCGGCGGGTGCCATTGTTGTGTTATATCTATGTGCGCAGTCCTAATTCCCAGTCGGTCTATGAAGTTTCGGTGCGGATCTCCCGATTTCATGTGTTCGTACGTCTCGAGCGGACTATCCTAGCTGTTCTTTTTTCTCGCAGCTTCGTTGTAGAGACTTCGGTGCGTAGGCACAAACGACAAGGCCGTCAATGCAAAACTATATAAATCTGTCTGGCTTCAAAATCGCGTGCTGATATTCGGTCCACCTCCATTTGGAACGCATAGAACATGACATCCAGCGCTCAGCTCCGAGGCATCGCCCACTCGGTCGCACCAGTCATTCTCTCGGGTCATCATTCTTTGACATGCGCACGTCCCGAGTCCATGAGATTGGTGACATGAGCTGACTGTTGGCGTCTGGTGCGATCAAGGAGCGTTCGCAGTCGCACGCCGACCGTCGCTTGCTGCGTCATTCTGATTGTCGTGGTGATGGCTTGTTATAGGCTCTGTTCGCGATGAATATGGAGCTGCGAAGTAGTGACTACGTTGGCGATCTGCTGACGAGTCAACTCAGTATGCCAGCTCTGCGCAGTACGGTGTTGAGGGCTGCAGTGTGTTTTGTGTCGTGATTGTCGGCGTTAGCGCCGTTTGTTCCAGGGTGATATGAGCGACTTTGAGTGGTGAAAGACGACGACATTAGAATCAAGAGAACTAGTGTTATACGATGAACGAAGCCGGTCCCTCTTCAGCATGTTGCGTCTATCTGGTCAGAAACATATACCAGATCAAGTCTAGCAGAGTTCGGGGTTCGACAATTGAATGAATGGCGGTCCTTGAGACTCATAGTGACCACAAATCATGAGAAGTGGTGGCGGAACCGCAGGACACGCCGTACACAGAAGTCTGTATCAGGCTCATTGGATCGGGACTAATCATTCAATGGCATCGTTAATTTTGATCCTGACTAGTAGTTATGTACATCAGTTGACTCGCTCAGGAGGCCGTGACATGCTGTCACGAAAGGGTCACAAGGCAACGACTTTATAGCACAAGCGTCATCTCGTCTTGCAGGTTGCAGCCACACTTGCTCGCGACGTGACTCTTACCAGTTCAATCTTCACGACTTCTCTCCACCGCCTCCTCTTTACCAAGAGAAGCTCGAAACATGTCTTCTGCGGAAGAAGAAGTCAATCCATACGAACTCTTGGGCCTCACAATCGAGGCGAGCGAGCAAGAGATCCGCACAGCCTATCGACAAAGGTCGCTGAAGGTCCACCCAGACAGAGTGAGTGTCTGACCTGCTAGCCTTTTCATAGCGCACGTGTTTTGAACTCGTCTTCTAACAAGTTCCCTTGTGAAGAACCGCGGTAACCCAGATGCAGGTATGTTGTTCTTTGCTGCCTCGTTCCAAGTTGCTCGTACTGATATGCGAACTCTCTAGCCCGCAAGTTCCATGAGTTGCATCAAGCGCAGGAGCTCCTGCTCGACCCATTGCGGCGTATGGCTCTCGACGCGAAGCTGCGCATGAAGGAGGCGCGGAAGGCGCGCTTTGCGCAGTATGACGCCAAACGGAAAGGCCTCGTCGAAGAGTTGGAGGAACGCGAGCGTGCATTCAAAAAGGCGCGAACAGAGGCTGAGGCTCAGAAGAGGCAGACATGGATGGAGAACGAACGCATTATGGAGGAGGGAAGGCGGTTGCGGGAGGAACGGGAGAAGGAGCTGATGAGGAAGGAGCGGGAACGTGAGGAGTTGGAGAAGAGGGCTCAGGCAGCGACGACAGGCTTGGAGCCTCCATCGTCAGGTCCGTTTATGCGGTCCAATGGCTTCATGGCCCGATGTGCTGATGGCCCGAAACTTCCAGGACCACTCGATACCACCGTCCGCATCAAGTATACCCTCTCTTCCCATCCGACACTCACGTCCGCAGAGAGCATAATCGCCCTCCTAACACCGTTTGGCTCAATAGACGAATCATCAGTCGTGCATTCGTTGAAACCCGCACCGCCCAAGAAACCGAAGCGCGGAACGGCGCTCGTCCCGTTCAAGCAGATCGTGGGCGCGTTCTCCGCCGTCTGCGCAAGTGGGCGTGCGGAGAACGGACTGGCGGACATTGAGGTCGATTGGGCGGAGGGCAAGGAGCCTGAGCTGATAGGATGGCTGAAGAAGATGGGCAAGCTAGGGACATCATCTGACGGGCCAAAGGCGACATATGTCGACAGCAGTCCACCGGCTGCAACTGCTGCTCAGCAAACCCCTCGATCTACCGATTACAGCACCGCGGCTCCGAAGACGCAGACGTCTGCCTCTGAAGGCTTCTCATCATTCCCTTCCACATTCGTGAGTAGTCTTGCCTTCAAGTAATCCGGCAGCTCACTGATTATCGCTATCATAGCCTGACCTCGACGCTGCACCGCGGACGCCCACTGCTGCGACAGGCGTGCCCGGACTGAACTACGAGTCTCTCGTTATGTTGCGCATGCGCCAGGCCGAACGTGAGCGCCTCGAACGCGAGATTCGGGAGCGAGAGGCTAAAGAGGGGTAAGGTGGTGGTGTCGCTCGCGTCGATGGACAGTCGTTGTCATATTGTATTCATAAATTGGATGAGGTCGCTCATTTGTCCTTCTGCAGTGCCGTTCTGCTATCTTGCTAATTGCGACTTGGGAAGACAGAAGCATGAGACACTTACTCGCAAGGCTGGTCAATCCGGTGAGAGCCTGTCAGTGGTTTTCTAGGTGAGTTTGCTTGAGTAGCTGCAGTCGCAAAGGTAGGATGTCGCTGCAATTTCTTCCAGAAGCATCCGAAGGTAGGTCCCACCGGAGGCTGGGCAGGCCGCGATCAGGCCTTCGGTGGAGGACATAGATACGCAGTAGCACAGTGTTCACCGTGCGCACAGGCACTGTGCCTGTCATAATGAAGCCGTTCAGCCCCCCTGGCCGAGCAACATCCCGCGAGATCTGCGAGGCCCTGCGGAGGAGTCCGCGTCCCTGATTAGGCCCTTTGTCAGGTACGCCGAGCTTGTAAATCCGGCGACGCCACTCGGAGTAAATTCGTAAGGCACTGGAGCCGTCTGTCCGAGGAGCGCTCTCTGGTGCAATCCGCTGGGGGTCAGTTTTCTCGAAGAACTCTTGCTTGCAGTTTCTGTCGCTGGATGTCATCTTCACCCAGCGCCGCAGATCGCAGTTGTCTTTTGACGATCAAATCAATACCTTGCAAGTCTACCTGTTTCCGCTCTCAATCCCCAGGTCCCCAAACCGGTCGTTTAGCTGAAGGGTAGAACGCCGTACTGTCGGACAACATGATGAGTGTTTCGCTCTACCAGATTCTGACGCTTGCGTATGGGCACGTCGAATCTGCACCCGCAGAAGTCTTGCATTCCTTATCTCTATGGGAGTGCGCAGATTCGCTGATAGGTATCAGTGAGCACTTCTGGTATGCCATCGCTTCCCGGTCATCCCGGCTTGCAAATCTGCTTACTCCGACGTATTTGGAGTTCAGATACGACAAGGGAAGCCGTGCACCACACGTCGACAGCCCTTTCTAGCACAGCCTGGATGCCTTGTTCGCCCTACATAAGGCAGTCACATCTTGGGATAGCGGCGGAGCAGAGTCCCACGCAAAGTCCGCTGGGAAGCTCCAGTTCTCAGGCCTCCGAAGTTATGGCGTGCCTGTAGGACGGCTCTTCCTGCGCGTTTCACGGAACCGGTAGTCAGGTTTCGCATGTCGTGGTTATCCGCACGATCGCCGGAGGGACATAAGTAGGACGTCTGCTCACGCGCCAGGAGGGGCGATGTAGCTGGCCCGACCGTCCTCTTCCTGGCTCAGTCCTACGATGGCCTCCATCACACTCAATGATACGCTGGGCGCGGCGTTTCTTGGTATGCGAAGCGTTCCACCTTCGTCTTCTGGCCGGTTATGTTGACGGTTGCGAAGGCAATATAGCGGCTGCTTGGTGAGTTTCTCAGTCGAGATGGCCTAACTCTCGCTCACGCGTTCCAGTTTTTATGGCGTCACCGTCCTACAGACTTACATTTATTACGAGCGCAATTGCTCAGATAGGTTGCACCTGAAGTTTTTCGTGAGTTATAGTATCGAGGACAACGAATCGATCCTTCTGCTAACTCATGTGACCCAGGTCTTGCTCCTATGGTCGTATATCATTGCCTTCCGTCTGATCTCAGCGATGTTGATGATGCCTTTCCAGGGCTTTGGACACGCTTCACCTGGCGTTTGTGACGCATTCAGTGTACACCTATGCTGTGGTGGACTTCACAAATTTCTTGGCTCTGGAAATCCCAGTCTGGTGATTTATCATGTATGCGATCACGTACTACATTGCTAATAGTGACATCCTTGATCACAGGAGCATCTTGGTAATATCATCATGTATCCCCTTAGGACGTGAATTGACTTTGATCATGACATAGGCTCAGGTCCTCGTCACGGTGTGTATATCATGCTTCGATACGTGACCGAAGTTGACGCTTATCCTAGGGTGTGAGCGATTTGATTGTCAGAGGGTATCCCTTGCTGTCCACTCCTTCGACCAATAACTTCTGACACATTAAGCAGAATCTTCTGTCAGCGAGTTTGGAAATGTACGGCAGAGTTTCCGACCTTGTCGATGAGCGTTTGCTTAACGCGGATTACATGCAGTGAGCAATAAGAACTGGCCTCTCCTTATCACCATCGTGAGTCAAGTAACGAGTCCGCTATCCTTGAGTTTCCGAACTTACGGTTCTTTACGCAGGTCCTGTCGTCTCTTGTCGTCTTTGGTGAGTCCCACGTACTCGCATCGACTGTCTGAGCTGAGACTATCATTGCATATAGGAGGCAGTATCGGTATGTAAATGCCATTTCATCACGGTCGTCAACCTGCTCAAGGTCGAGGTGACCAGCGTTCGCCGTTAAGGGGTTCGTTCTAGCCAAGCAACGTGCCTCGTTGCAGACTACTCACCTATATATCTGTCATAGGTTCAGCCTGCCCAGCTTTTTCGATCTTTCAGAGATATCGGTACGTGTCAGTGAAACGTCGTATACCTTTGGTCAAGAGCTCGAACTCCCGCCGTAGGATATTTTATACGTCAGCCTGGGAACAGGCGTCGTAGCGGATATACTCATCGCCGGTTCGATGTGCGTGTTCCTCTCCAGGCGTAGAACAGGATTTACGAGGTGCGAGGCATCGTCATAGTCATCGGCTCAGACTTCTTCACTGACGCATGATCGCAGGACGGATTCCATGGTCCGCGTCCTCATTCTGTACAGTATCAATACCGGTGCTCTCACGAGGTATGCTCCCGGACTTGCCGGCAGAGCTAAGCTGCTTCCAGATTCGCTGCTGGGCTAATCTCCGTCTTTCTTTAGCCTCTGCGCCTTACTATGCCTTATCACCGTGAGTGTCTACTCCGCGACCACCATGCAGAACTTTGCGACTGACTATTGCTCCGCAGTACGCTACCATGCCCGATAACTTCATCTTCATCGGCATCTACTTCGTGCTTCCCAAGTGTACGATCATCTGGCCCTCTGCGCTCCCACGTCGCTCATTTGCGAAACAGTGTTCTTGAACTCCTTGCTCGCGACGCTGAATGCGCGACGGCCACTACGGGAGGCAGTCTCTGGGCCTATGCTCTCGATACCGCTCACGACCACGGCGAATTCCCGCGGATCGCCTCCGGGCATGACCCAACATAGCCGCAGCGCCTACGGCGAACAGGTCAGCCCTTGATAAGGTCACCACTGACCCATTGAGCGAACTGACACTGTTCCGAACCTATCATGATGAATTTGATGCAGTCCGGGCTACAGATCCAGGTTCATACGTCTACAGAGCTGAAGACGGACCCATCTCCGCACAGTGATGATGAGGTGATATTTGAAGACTGTCGACATGAGTTGTATGTATTGACTTGAGCGCCCTTTTCGTGATGCTAGGTCGGGCGGAAATCATGGGGAGACATCTATTCGAGGGGACAAGAATCCATCGCAATCACTGTATAGATTGTTACTGACAGTTAGCATCTGTATTGCTGTCAGAAGGTAGACTGCATCCATGTACTGTAGCTGACTCTGAGGGCATTATGTCACCCATTGATCGCGTCTAGACCTCAGCACCAATTACTGAAGATGTTCGAACACCAGCGCAGCTCAGTTTCCGTCTCTGGTAGTGCATCGGCTCTGTGGATTCCGATCCAACCTCTCGTTTGGCGACCATGGTCAGTGTGCTCCCGCCATGCATGACTCAACCTGCGACGTGTTCAAGGACAGTCCGTTTTGAAGTCGCGGTCGTTCATGAATGCGTGACAACTTTGAGCACTCCGCAAGCAACAGCTGGCAACACCCCCACGGCATGCAATGGTCAGTACAGAAGGTGTGTATGGTATGTCCTCTGAGTGCATGGATATGATCGTCGGGAGCCTGTGCAGCACATGTTTGTGGCTTAAGGCGATACCCCTCTAGTCAGCTTCCAGGAGAGTGTGCTACTCCTATTCTCACCTTCGTCGTTACCCGCAGCGCGTCTCCATTCAGGGTGCGGATGCGGCACGTAAAAATCGCTGCAACCACGCTCACTGTGGCGATTCTTCCACATCTGACAGTCGGAAGGCAGGTTCTAGCTTTCTCACATGCAGCGGCCAGGCCACGATTTCAAGCTCCAGTGAAGGGTGCCACAGAGCCAAGTTGAGACCACGGCGGCCCGGCACTGATGACTTCTGCCTGAAGGATTCCGGAGACGAACATGCCAACTCAACCGCTACCTCCGCCTTTCACCACGTCTCCTGACGTGCTGGGCTGCAGAACCATGGAGTGCGTGGACACGAGAATCTCAAGATCCGGTTCTTTCGGCGCAGCTGCATGTACACAGTCTCGCTATGCCACCTCCGGGAAGTATGCATCAGCTGCGAGTGCCCTGCACACACCGGTCCTGCCGCGCCGCGTTCAGTTCGCAGGACACTCCTCCTGACCGCCACGAAGCGGACGATGCGGTTCACAAGGTGGCGATCAGGATGACGTGGTGGCAGAATGGGCTGCCATTGACGCTGCGAGCCTGCGCACCCACAGAACCTTCACGACTCATGACTTGTTTACGCTGTAGATCCGATCCTGCCAGTGTGCGTCCCCACCGTAGCGTGCCACCTTCGCGCCTCCGTAGCACGCCATCAGCGTCCTTTTGCCACACGGAGACCGCAGCGAATTGAGTTGCCGGACTTCTCTCGCATGCTGGCTGCGAGTCCGCTCCTGCGACCATGAACGTTCCCGGTGGCCAAGAGAGGTGGTTGTGCTGCCTTGACCGAGCTTCGGTAAGCCGGAGGATCCGAGGAAGGCGCCGCTGCAGTGGTTGGCCCATTCACAGTTCTCGAGCCTAACTTACCGTCGCGGGACCTGTATTGAAAAGAGAAGCTGCGTCCATATTCCACGCTGCGGAATGTGGACTGCAAGGAGCTTTCAAGCAGCACGACGAGTGTAGCATGGATGCTTCTTTTTCTGCAGTCAGCGTTCTCATCTCGAAGAGCCGCAGAGTAGCACGTTCGAACGTCAACCGCAACGGCGAAGCCTGCAGTCCACAACTCTCAGCTGCGCTCCGGCGACATTCTCAGATTCCATGCATGCGATTCGCAGCAGCTACTACGCACGCGGTTCGCTTCACACCGAGCAACATAATCTAAATCGTCATATCGTATTGTGGTATCGTGAAAGACGTATCTATCCGTAGCGAGTCGTAACGCACGAGGCCGAGAGAGAAGATAAACAACATTTGCTACACGGGTGGGAGTAGGTCAGCTGTAAGATCGAGAGCGTCCGAAGACGAGGTATTAGAGCCGGGCTCCGAGACGGGCACGGGGCAGGCAGAAACCGGGGAGATGAGAGCGACGCAGAGGGAGACAGGACGGAGACGAAACGAGAAGAAGAAAGAGCTAAACGAGAGAAAGGAGAAACAAAGGGAAGAGGTATCGGAGACGGGATAGGATGTCAGGTATGCCGGGGGTAGCGCGGTGTGCAAGACCTGATGATCCGAATATGTACAATGAAATAGATGGAAGGGTAAGTATATACGGAGAAAGTAAAGGTATGTGCATCCAAAGTCAATCCATGACGAACAGAACCCAAAGAAGGAAGAAGCGGCAAAGGGGACGAGGGCGAGAAACAGGGAGCAGCAACTATGTATATCGTGTACTATATCCAACGGCGAGAGCACAATGGGGAAATAAGTGATCCGATGAATCAATAAATAGAGAAAAGCAAACCGAGTCCGTCGGCCCGTCACGGCGAGTGCGTGGACAGAGGTGTCTTGTACCGTGACGGCACCATCATCGGGTGCACAGGGCGCGACGTGGGAGGAGTGGACAGTGAAGTCTCAAACTTCTCGGGGCGACCTGAGGGCGGGCTGCGCGAGAGGGCGTCAATGGAGGGGATCCAGCGCTGGATTAACTGGACACGCCGCTCGTCCTTCTCGCGCTGCTTGTCGTCGCTGCGCTGTCTCTCCTTTTCTTTTTCGTCCGAGCTAGAGCTGGACCGGGTCATTTTAGTGGGAGTCGGCGTCGACATAGACATCCGACGGGGTTTGGGGGGTATCGTGGCCGGTCGCGCGATGTCAGCGCCGCTGACGGCGGGCGTACCAGACCGAACTGAAGGCGTCATAGACCGTTGGCTAGCGATGTGCAGCGAAGCCGTGCGAGAATGGATCGGAGGGGCGGGCCGAGCGAGCGGCGTTTGGAAGGATGGCGCGTACGATGCACGGCTTGGCGATGTAGGAGATGTGGCACCTGAGCGAGATCCGGACGCGGTCGACACGGACTGAGGACGAGGAGGCGAGGTCATGCCGGATGGGGCGGTATTCGGAGGCGGAGTCGCCGGAACGCCCAAAGAGGGTGCCACAGCCTTGATCTTGTTGCGGTTAAGCTCGGCACGGAGACTTTGGCACTCCTGAGCCTTCTGGGAATACTGAGCCCTCTGCACACTTCCGTCAATGCACCGGACATCCGAAGAAACGGAGTAGCCACCTACCAAGTTGCGCAGCTCGGCCTCGAGCTTCTCCTTTTCGTTATGAGCTTCCTCAAGTCGCTCACGGAGGTTAGCCTCAACATTCTTGGCTATGCGAGTAGCCTCGGAGTGAGCGACATGATTGACGAGGATGGCACGTAACAACGCTGCGCTGAGTTGTAGAGAAGAGGACTACGAGACGTCAGTAGAAGCTCATGGAATGCGCAGAAATACACATACCTGGTCGTCAAGTTTGTCCGAGCTCAACCAGTCCTGCAGCTCCTTGTGCAAGGTCGTGACCTCCTCCACCGAGCACTTCTTAGCTGCGACCTTGGCTACCTTGGACTCAAGCCTGCGTGCCTCGGCTCGAGTCTTGAGGGTACCTGGATTGAGAAGCAAGACGTCATCCTCGCCGATATCGGCGTCGTGAGACTCCATAGTCGTCTTCCGAGGGGTGGACCAACCACTGCCGAAATCGATACGGATGAGGCGGACGGCATCGCTAGTAAACTGAACACGACAGAAAGGACAGGAAGGAGAAAGACGAGATGGGGTTTTTTCGATGATGTTATTGCAGCAGCTCAGACAAAGCACATGTCCTATGAGGCAGACGGCGATGAGAAAATTTTGGACGGCGGCGGAGGAGATGGAGCGGGGGACTCACCGCAAGGAATGGAATGGGGCAAGTTGTGCGGACCGTACTCCTCTGCGCACACGTCGCAGAGAGAGCCGGGACTAAGGGTAATCATAAGGAAGACCCTCTCTAGGACGACAGAACTGAAGGGGGGAAAGGATGATCATTGAGGTCAGAGACGGGAAACAATGAGTCAGGTAATAAATACGAGACGCGAGTGCCTGGGTTTCCGGATAAGGAAGGGACATCATTGGGCACAGCCCTCGCGCGTTTGGGCGCCCAAAATGCCCTAAGCCCTTTGCCCGCGTCGCCGTCGCAGCCACGCTGAGCGACTCTGAGGCAGAATATCTGGATCCCCTCCATGCCTCGGCCACGCAACTCACCTGCAATCTCTTTTGGGCTTTTCTCTCCACCGCGGACACGGGTCCGCTCCCTGTCCACCTTAGACGCAGCAGCTGCAGCTCGCGCTTCGACTCTTTTCTCGGCGGAGAATCGGCGGCAGAACCATAAAATTGGGGTCTACGGCCGAAAAGACACAACCCTGAGTGAATAATGACGGCTCCCAGACCCACCGGGTGTGCGCGCACCTGGTTCAGGACGCCTGGAGGCACTCACGGCTCGCAAGGGAAAGCAACGAGGACGACCGAGTTCGAGGAAGCTGCCTTAACGGAAGCAAAACATGAAAAAAAAAGGTGACCGACGGAGTTCCAAATCTGTCCTCGCTCGCTTTTATCACGCGCGCTTGGGTTAGGGTTGTTTCTTCCCACGCTCGGTACCTGAGCCCGGTCGTCCGACTGAGCGCCGCTTTCTAACAACAACCACCGACGCCGACGCTGACTTCCTTCCGCTCATGCGCTGCACGTATCTGACAGACAACGCAGCCTGATACTCATGAATGACCTCCGCATCAACGGGTCGACGTGGACTCCGCTTCACTGACACTCTATCCTTGCGTAAATTCCTCCAGCTGACGCACTGTGGAGATAGACTCGTGCCCGCCCGCCTGACCGTTGGTGGAAACCCCAAGGATTCTCTTGACGTACTTAATAAATAGTCTCGGCGAAGATTTGTCGTGTATTTTGTTTTACAGCTCTTCGCCTCTCAGAAGATCAACACGGAGATGATCTGACGCTTTCCAGCGACCATTGTGGCTCTTTCCGACCACGATCTACTTATCGAGACGGTGTCTCTAGTCTGCCATTCATCCTATATATGATAGACATCTAGGGTGTCTTGGTACGCGTATTGGGGCCCTCCCTTTTACTGGTCCCTATGGTTTTGCTTCGCTGGTATCTGCTCTCCCATGCGCCCTCACACGACTTATGCGACATCTAGATCATCTGCGCCTCGCTTGCCTCTTATGCGGCAGCTTCTATCATCTTCGGCCATTGCTTCGCCACCAGCCCGCAAGGCCAAAGCATAGGCCCACCCACCGACATGTATGCCCGTCGCCCCTGCCTCAGGCGCCGTTCCTTACTGGCAATTAGTCATTTCGTGCTCGTCTTGCCGCCTCATGGATTGTTCATTCATTTTTCCCAACCGCCTCCCTCTGTTCATCCGACAACATCACGCCTTCCAACTTCTCTAGTGGCACTTCTCTGCGTGGTTCATCCGCTCTCGGTGAATGGGCTTATTGGATGCATCTTATCCTGATCAGAACATCTTGTGCATGATAGTGTTTCGCCTCGACTCATCTGCGCATGCGATTCTCGAGCCTATTGCCACCCCGATCCTCCACATTCCACCATCATATCTCATATCGCCACTCAGCTTGCTCGCTCGGCGCTCCATGTTTGTCTTCGCTCAATTGAATACCCCGCAGGCAGTCTCAATGCAGGCCTGGCCGCCTAGGCCGCGACCCTCGCAGTGGCACCTTGCGAATGAACCAACGTTCGTCTCATCATCTTGCTCTGTACACCATCGCCTCGTCCGCGAAAGGCCGGCGGGGAACCTTAGTTCCGCGAATCCTGAAGCACGTTCTCGGCATCCATGCCCTGCATTGGGTGGATCTCAGACAAGGCAGCACATCGAGGCGAGCCCCAGCGTATTACAAGACTTATCAGCCCGGCCATCGACGATCAGTGCCTGCCTTATTCGCTCTATGAGCTCAAAGTTCAGAGTGCACGGCACCTCGTCAGCGGGGCGTGCCCAATATACTCTCGGGAGGATCACGACCTTCCCGCACCTTCGTGCAATCGCCAGGCCGGCGCGGGCACGACTTCTTTCTGGAGTCTCAGGAGCCCCGAGTTCATAACCTTACTCCAGAGAGAGCTCAGGCCTTCATAGAGGCCGAGCACGTCCTGGAGATGATGACCGGGCCTTCCCTGGAATGCCCACACCACCTCTCGAGTTGTACGGATGACGCGGACGGGCTGTGGGTGCGCCTGACTTTGCGCAGCACGCCCTCGGAGCGGGACGCAAGGCACGGCCGATCGCAACTGCTCCTCCGTTCCGGACGGCCGTGCATGTGAACGCTCTCGGTGTATACGGCACCATCTACGTCTACCCATTCCGCAGGTACGCAGGGGAAGTCGGTGTTGCGGAGCTTCATTGTATATGATATTCTCGTGTGTCTCCACGGGAATTATGCTCAATGAACCAACGGCTGTCCATGCGAAGTCAGAGCCGCCAGCGGTGACAGCTTCTGTTCTCTTTCGAATGCGAGACTTCCTTCGGCTGACGGTCCACTGTGGAAGGCCCTGGGAGTACGTACCCTTTAGCAATTGATCATTTCCGTCACGTGTTCCTGCGTGAGTGGAGGCAGCCGCTCGCATATGTTGGGCTGCGGAACTTCCATCATACCCTCATTCCGCTTGCCAATGTCAGGACATGCCGCGTCGTCGAAGAGACGGGCCCCACGATAAGACGCCACGTGTAGCCCGCTCTCTACAGGAGCGAGCACGTAACGCATACGAGGCGCGATAAAGGGCTCGGCAAGGGGAAGATGGAAGCAGCGCGTCCCACCCTGACACGGAGTTCGGCCCCGGGGAGCGAGGCTTCTCTCCGAGAGGAGGTTCTGTCCCAGAATACCGGCCAAACGAGGAGTCCCATCTGGCAGCTCCCCTGCGAGGCTACCGAGCGGCCTTGTCCGAGTGGTGAATGGCAAGGAATCAGATGCGATAGGAAAAGCTTCCTCCGGGCCCGGAACGCTGAAAAGGCAGGCAGAACGGACGGGAGCCGTGAATGACGCCAATTGATAAGCCTGTGGGAGAGTCTGAGGTAAAGCGGCTCAACTGAAGTGTAGCCGACAGGGCACATAATTGCTACCAGAGGACGCCGCACGACGCCGTCTAGACAGAGCGTAAGGCCATGAAGAGAGCTGGCATATGGCCCGCTTTGGAGCGGGAGAGAGCGAGATATCGATGATCATAGTTCGTAACCGAAAGACAACGTGGCCGATATCGCTGAGACCGGAGTGGTGCAGCTAGAGACTGACGAGCAGCGAACAGTGGCAGCGTGCAAGAGACAACGCATTAGAGTTGCACATGGTCTCCAGACAGTCGGTGCAGGGTAGCCCAAAGCTAGAAAAAATCGCCACAGCCGATGGACACGCGGGATACGCGTTGGTGGCGTTTGCGAGACGCGGACGGGCGGCCGTGCGGTGATGCTCGGCCTGAAGGATAAGTGGAAAGGCGTCGTACGGCATGGCGAGACCGACCTTGTTTCCACTCACCTGTGCGGTACGAGTGGGGACCCTTCCGTGGCCAGTCGCTATCGGCGCGAAGAGTATATCTATGCAGCGCCGGGGACATGAGGCAGTTACGCGGACGCTATCTATCAGGCCCAAGGACAAGTGCGGTGAGTTCCAAGCCATCCAACATCCATACCTGATGAGACGGGATGTCAAAGAAACTCTGCCCGAAATCACCTTGACGGGCTTTACGACATCAGGAGATAAAACGATGAGGACAAGCAGCTCTATTGAATTGGGCCATCGACAAACCGTCCTGAATGCAGCGCACGCTGAGCCAGGCCGAGCATGACTTGGCGCATCTCAGAAGCGGAGAGAGGTTCCTGTGGTTCCCTAGTCGCGACTTGGGAATGAGCCCTACCTGCTGTACTCACCCGACGACGGTCTGTCTGTATCGTTACGAAACCTCGTGTCAGGAAGACCTCGCTCTTACGACATGGTCGAACGGACGAGATAAGCCACGGATGCGGAGAAAGAAAAGACGAGCATGGAAGAGAATACGGGCTTGCGAAGACCTGGAAGACGGCCTTTGGCCACATAGGACTGTGGCGATCTACGTGTGCGTCAAGATACGGAGCTGCCGCTAGCGCCATATTCGCAATCTGGAGGTCAGGTTGAAAACACGAATGATCGCGTGCTAGATGCAATGGCGAAAAGCTGGAGGTGAAACCTGCAACGCTGCTATAGGTGGCATTCTCCAATACGTAACGTGGGTCGAGGGGGCTTGCGCAAGTCCGTGCTAACCGGATACGTCGACGCACGAGCGATTTCGAAGGACTTGCCCTGGACCTCTCGTGTGAAGTGCTTGGCTAACTTGGGCGTTAGAAGGGCTAGCGAGTATGAGTGAACAAGCTGACGTAGTCCCAGAGAGGGTCCATAATACAATCACAGAATAACTGACCATGACTGAGAAAACGTAGGAGTGCTCTTGAGGGGCAAGCACATAGTTGTTAGGCACACGGCAAGCTGCGGGTAGTACCCGTCCGGCGTCCGGGGAAGTGTCCCCAGTAGTGCTAATTTAGGGTTAGGGTTCATCTGGGGCCAAATCGGCGTCTACCTTGGGCCATTTTTCGATCGACGTGCAGCTCATAGCACGGAACTATACCAGCACTCTCCGCTGACCTCTCGACCTGTTTTATTCTCTGCCTCGACATTGTGGCTTGAGCGCCAGCAATCACAAGGAGTCGCTCTTGGAAAGGACACGTGAAACACCACTATGTCGACTCTAGGCAAGAGGAAGGACAGGGATGACCAGAACGAAGAACAGCAGAAGCCTCACGGGTCCGAATCCTGCTGCCTCTACGCGTATTCAATGCATCTGAGACCTGAATTCGCAGGTCCACACTCTTCGTGTCGAATCTACCATACACAGCGACGTCCACCGACTTGAAAACACTCTTCTCGGACATCGCCCCCGTGCGCACGGCTTTTGTCGTGCTCGAACATGGAGCTGGTCACTCGAAGGGCGTCGGCTACGTCTCGTTCGCCATTCGTGAGGATGCGGCAATGGCCATTGACAAAATCAGTAAAGAGGGAATCGTGCTCGATGGCCGCAGCCTGAGAGTGCAGTGGGCGGGCAGCAAGGTGGGTTCACGCGACGTCTTGGTGTAGGTCTCACAACCGACTACTTGGCTCTGTAGAACAAGGACCACGAACATGGCGAAGAGGCGAAGAAGCAGGCCAGTAAACCGGCTGTACCTCGACCGCCTAAACCTGCCGGTCCTTCAGATCCATTGGCGATTCGGACGGTGGTCATTGCAGGTCTACCAGAGGGCGTGGACTCCAAGGCGCTCTGGAAAAAAATCCGCAAGCTACCCGGTGCGGAGAAGGTAGAATGGCCTGTCAAGACGCAGTCTGGGGAGGAAGACCGTAGTACTGGTACGTCTGCGAACTAGCGGACATCTGGACATGCCGTTCACTTGCTTTCAGCCCACGCACTTTTCGATACCCCTGCCGCTGCGAACGAGGCGGTCAACAAACTTCACGCGCATGTTTTCAAGGGCTCACTTCTCTCAGCCACGTTAAAGAAGCGGCTTGACGGTCTTGCCAAGGTGGCGAAAGCGAAGGCTAAGCAATCCGCTAAGTCGACGGCTGTTCCCGCTCCGAACCGCAATAGCCGGCTGATCGTCCGCAATTTACCATTCGACATCACTGAGCAAGATCTTCGTGCTATATTTCTCCCCTATGGTCCAATATACTCTGTGCACATACCGCTCGCGGCGGACACGAAGGAAGAAGACGTGAAACAGGATCAATTAGTGAAGGAGGAAGAAGGGACGAGCAAGCGGCGCCCGCGCTCGAAGGGTTTCGCGTTCGTCTGGTATCTCAGCCGGAAAGACGCTGAGAAGGCGTTGGAGAACTGCAACGGAATGACCGTCAAGTCCGGCATGGCGGAGGCGTTGATCTCGGACAAACAGAAAAAGAAGAAGCAGCGCAGGGAAGAGAAGAAGCGCAAGACAGCCGAGGAGGGCGAGGAAGAGACTGACGGAGAGGATGATGAGGGTGAGAAGGAGGGGCGCGGACGCAAACGGGTCATCGCGGTAGACTGGGCGCTAAGCAAGGATAAGTGGGAGGCAGAGAAGGCGAAGCAGGAAGCACTCCAGGAAGAGGAGGTGGATATAGGCGTAGGGAGCGGCGAAAGCGAGGGGAGTGACGAGAGCGACGAATCAGACCAAGAGGGCGAGGGGAGCAAGAGCGGCTCAGCGGACGAGCACCTGGGTGTGCACGATGGGGAATCGGACGAGAACGACTCTGATGACAGTCAGGGTCCTGATGGCTCTGAGGGAGAGCAATCGGACGAAGAATCGGATGAGGAGGAGCAGAAGCCCGTCAAACCCACACTACCACCACCAGAGGTCGGCACTACAGTCTTTGTTCGCAATGTTCCCTTCGAAGCGACAGAGGACGAGTTGCGCACATTGTAAGTGACTTCAACTATGATCCTGTAGTGTACGGTGCTGAGGTCAATCTTAGGTTCCGAGCCTTCGGTCCTCTACGCTATGCACGTATCACCATGGATGCCGCAACAGGACGTTCCCGAGGCACGGGATTCGTCTGCTTCTGGAATAAGGAGGATGCCGACAAAGCTATCGAGCAGAGCGACATCCTTCGGGCTGAGACTGTTGGGAATGAGCCGGTCGTGGTGAGTTCCACCCAGAACTCGTTGCGTGTGATTCGATCAATACTGATGCCGACCTCCAGGTCAAGAAGAACCCTTTCAAGATGCCGTCACTCCTCACCCCGGATCCGTCGGCGTCCATAGCTCAGAATCTTGTACTGCACGGACGGACGTTGGACGTCAGCCGTGCTGTCACGCGAGACGAAGCGTCGAGGCTCAAGGAGATTGGCGAGCGGCAGCGGGAGAAGGCAGACAAGCGTAACCTCTATCTCTTGCGCGAAGGCAGTATGTCACCAGTATTCTCAGTTAGTCATTTCTCCGGAGACTCACGCCAGCTACAGTCATCCTCCCCAACACGCCCGCTGCAGAGGCGCTCCCTCCCGCAGAGGTCGAAAAGCGGACACAGTCGTTCAATGCCCGTCGTGCTCTGCTCCGCTCGAACCCTTCGCTGTTCGTCTCACGGACACGTCTCAGCGTTCGTCAGCTCCCGCTCTTCGTCACCGAGCGCATGCTCAAGCGGCTTGCGATTCACGCTATGCGCGCGTTCGAAGCCGAGGTCAAGGAGGGCAAACGCGAGCCGCTTACCGCAGAGGAGCTCGCGGAGCGCGCTCCTGCCGAGACCGACGCCGACGGAGACGTCAAGATGGAAGAGGAGAGCGCCCCTCGCAAGAAGGGCAAGGTTCAGAAAGGAAAGGGCAAGAAGGGTGGTCGTCCTACGGGTGTGAAGCAGGCCAAAATCGTGCGGCAGCAGGACCGCGTCGACCCCGTCACGGGCAAGGGCCGGAGCAAGGGGTACGGCTTCCTCGAGATGACCGTGCACGCGGACGCGCTGCGCGTCCTGCGCTGGGCGAACAACAACCCCGCCGTGGGCCGGCTGTTCGAGCAGTGGTGGCGCAGTGAGCTCGAGGCGCTCATCGAGGCGGAGAAGCGGAAGGAGCAGGGCAAGCGCGACGAGCAGCGTATCAAGCGTATCAGGGACGAGCTCGAAAAGGGTGTACCGCCCAAGAGCAGGGGCACGCTCATCGTCGAGTTCTCCATCGAGAACATTCAAGTCGTGCAGCGCCGCGTAGCGAAGCAGAAGGGCCTCAAGCCGGGAGAGGGTGTGAAAGGCGCAAAGGGCGAGATCGCAAAAAGCCACCAAAAAGCGGTCAGTATATTGTCACTCCACACGATTTTACCCAAATCTGATCATACATCATATTCAGCAGCAGGACGACAAGAAACTGCAGCGCCGACAGTCCCTGCCCAGCCTCAAGAGCGAAGGCACAGATGAGCTTCCCCCACCAAAGAAGAAACGGCGCATGTCTGACCCGCCTAAGTCCTCAACGTCCTCTTCTGCCAAAGAGGTGGACAAGGGTAGGATCAAGAAGGATAAGCTGGGGAAAAAGGTCGGCTCGCTCATCGGCAGGAAGCGCAAAGAGCGCAAGATGAAGAAGTCGCGCAGCAAGTAGATCCAAAAACCCATGCGTCAATAACATTAAACGCCAGTAGAATGTGCTACAGTTGAATTGCGAATGTCGTACGGATGTCCGTAGTATGAATGGATAGCAGCCTTCGACACAATACGGAAATGTGACGCAAGGTCCACGAATGGGTGGTGCTCATACAGACGCAGCGAAGAACCCATGAGGAAGGTCCTGCCTACCATCCGCCCTCAGTTTTCGGTACATCTCGTCGCACTTCTCCCTGAACTCTTTCAGTGTCGCCTTCTCGATCCTGCGCGTACAGTTCTATAGGTCAAACGTAGCACATGTCAGCATACTCTCTGCATATGCACGCCTTCTAACTATGCGCAGCGTATATACGCGCACGCATACAGAGCCCGCGATGCGACAGGGAATGCGAAACTTCACCTTATCAATGAATGGGTCCAGGACAACGATGTTGCCCAAATATCCTTGGGTCTGCCTGGGCCGCCGGATGAAGCCTCCATGACGGATGCTGATCATAGACTTTTTGTAATCGAAATCGTGCGCCCAGAACCTTGTGGAAGTGAAATCAGGATCAAACAGGGACCGCCTCATGAGCATAGATCGCGAAACGAGGAGGCATCGAGAGAGGTGTGTGCGGAACACTCGAAGATAAGATGGATTGAGATTGGGACTCACCGGAACCACTGCGACATTGAAGGCCGGCGCTGCCATCGGGGGCTCTCCCAGCTCTTGCAGGCACCGAAGCGCACGTCCACCTTGCGATGAATGTCGCCGTGCAATTCCCAGAAGTGCGTCTGCAGGATCGGGTCTTTGTCTGCCTGCAGGTTCGGAAGGAACCCCATATCCTGGTCGACAATTCACAGTTAAGTATACAGGACAGTTCATGCGGGCGGCACGTGCGTGCACTGATATTAAGAAGACGGGAGCGTACCTGATAGAGTGCGACAGTCATAAGTGTAATGGCATAGCTGCTAAAAGATGGCGGTAGTCCATCGACAGCGGGGTTGTTCAGGTTGACGGACTTGACCCATATCTTTATTTCACGCAGAAATTTAGATAGTCCCGGACAGCGTAGGCAATACTGGCGAAGGAGGGCAGTATTATAGAGGCCAAGTCGCCGGTTGACATTCATATCGCAGGACATCTCCGTTTCTGGATCCGTGAGCTTGACTGCATTGCAATGGAGGCATCGATCTGAATAAACAGGACACGCAGTGAGATCGCTAGTAAGGGCTTACCAATGGGCACTGCTGCATTCGGAATGCAGGAAACGTGCGTATAGCCATTATCTTGCAGCAGCTGCGCAACTTGACTGGAATCCTCGATGAAGACGGAAGCGACGCCACTGCCAATAGAGATGCCTACCTAACAGAGTATATGGCTATGGTTGTGGAGATGAGCGCGCCCCAACTCCGAGATAGACGACATAAGCGGACATACGAGGTAATGGCCTGGTGTCTGCAGGATCAAATCCATAGGGCCGCTCGCCATCCTGAGCTCAATGAGAGGCTAAGGAAGAAGGTGAGTTCTCAGGAAGCACTTACAAATATGACGACGTCGATGTCACTGTCACGGCTGCTCGCACCATAACAGGTGCTACCAAATGGCCTAACATCATACATGTCGCCGAAATTCTCTTTTATCAGATAAGTGAGCTTCCGGAGGGTCTGCTCGCGGCGCTGACTCCGTGAGAGGTGGTGGACTAGTTTCTGCGTCAAAGTGAGCGATGAGGACCGTTGAAGAGAGATGGCCACATACTACTGAGCTAGCCTCAGGACTCCGTGTACACGAGGAGTCTAGGGTGTCAGGAAGGCCCTGTGCCATTGCTCGTTTGCTCGCAGAAGCTATTGCATATGACCCGTGAGAGTCATGTGTGTCCGGTCGCTATCCGAACGCAAGACGGTAAGGCGTAGGGACTGAATTGTCAAGTGCGCTGCAGTAAGCTACCTGGAAGCGAGCTTTAGCTTTGGCACGAGCAGCTTTGAAATGGGCTTCGCCATGTCGATACCACGCTAAGGACGTGGCTTCAAACAGGTTTGGGTCCAGCGCCTTCTGCATGTACATAGATACGGGCTTCCGGAGAGTTCCATCGACGCCTTGTGAGCTGGTGGAGTCCCTAGATGTCTGCAGACGCAGGCGTCGCGTCGGACGGAGTGGCAAAACCAGTAATGGTCAACGTACCGAAATTGACATTGCTCTCGAAGCTGCGATGTACTGAGACCAAGCGAAGTTGTTGCTCTGAGACCCGACAGCGCGGACCAGATTCGCCGAGTGCATAGACAACGGATGAAGAGGATTCAACTGCAGCATGAGCATGAGCTGTGTCAAGGTCACTTCTGGTCCTTCTGCCCCAGATCTGACAGTGCGTCCAGACAAGCCCAACAACTGACTTTGGATGGCTGCAGAAGGATCCTCGCGTCGGTGGTAGACCACGTCCTCAGCGGATGAGGTATCGGGTGGATGGTAACTCAGAACTCGCTGCTCGCTGTAGATCACGAACTACAATAACAAGCGCTCGAAACCTGCCCACAGCTGCCATATCCGGTATAGCTTCCGTTTGTAGGTAGGGTGCCTGACACGTGCGGGAGACTGGGACCACTGTGCCGTCCGAATTTTTGGCGGTCAGTGCTTGAAGTCGTCCACGGGCACCTGGCGCGTCACCTCACTGTCACTGTCTAGGACCTCTGCTTCACTCGTCAATATCTAAATTGTTGCGCTCTATTGCTAGTCCTTTAATATGTCTCAGCAGCGCAAAGCTCTCTGGGAGGCAGACTTGGATGAGGATCTTCAAGACGTCGATCTCAACCTCGCCATTGGCACATATGGTCAGAACGGTCTCTACGATGACGGTGCGCACAGTCGAACACATCGTTATTGTGTTGCACTGTCGTTCAACCTGTACGATCGCTAGCGCAGTCCAGGGTCGATGAGGCCACGCTGCTCGCTCTGCAGCAGCAGATGGCCCAACAAGCCGCCTTCGCCCAAATTCCCGACGTTGTCAAACGAGTGAGTCTTCGATGCGAGAGCCGTACGAGCGATCTATATTTCTCACAATGCCACAGTTCATTGCGCACTTCCACCAAGCTGTGTTGGACAACAACCTCGCTGAGATCACCGTTGCCTATGAGAGTGGTTGGAACCGGTTGACAGAGAAGTTCTACGCCAAGACAGAATGGCCCGAGGCCGAGGTCATCGCTCCCCTTGTCAACGATGGTGACCCTTGCATCGCCCACCTTGCACATGCCTGTTTGCGTACTCACGTAACCTGCACGCAGACCAGATCTTCCTCATCCTTTACCGCGAACTCTACTACCGTCACGTCTACTCACGGCTCAGTCCTGACATTGATGATCGCTTCCACTCATACGAGAACAGCTGCGAGCTGTTCAACTATCTGCTCAGTATGAGATACCATCGTCGTCTTTCTGGCGTCCTGGCTCATCTTGTTACGTACAGATTCAGACGGACCGGTCCCCCTGGAGCTGCCCGAACAATGGCTATGGGACATTATCGACGAGTTCATCTACCAGTTCCAGTCCTTCTGCGTATGGCGATCCAAGGTCAAGTCCAAGTCAGACGAGGAGCTGGCTCTCCTTGCCGAAGGAAGCCAAGTGCGTAGATGCACATAGTACCAGAGCCGAATTCTGACCGAGTATATGCAGGTGTGGAGCTCATACAGTGTCCTCAATGTGCTTTACTCTTTGATCCAAAAATCAAAAATCAACGAGCACCTCGTTGCTCTCCAGCAAGGCAAGAGTCCTGAGGAGATTGCGTACGTCGGCGATCTCCTGTCGTGTGCATGAGGCGCTGAGCACAGTGTTGTATAGGGAGATTGTTGGGGAGTACGGCACGCGACCACTCTACAAACTATTAGGGTACTTCAGCATCATTGGCCTCCTTCGCGTGCATAGCCTGTTGGGCGACTTCACGCTCGCGCTTAAAGTCATGGAGAACGTGGAGCTGAACCAAAAGGTAGGCGTTGTGCCTATATGAGACTTCGCCTGACGCTGTGCGTCCTCAGTCGCCGTTCACTCGCGTCACCGCTTGCCATGTTACCACGTACTACTATGTCGGCTTCTGCTACATCATGCTGCGGAGATATCCGGACGCCATTCGCACCTTCGTCTCCATCCTTAACTTCATCCTCCGAATGAGGCAATACCATACTCGGAGCTACCAGTACGACCAGGTATGTCCTCATTCGAGCCGGCGGTCGTCAAATGTTGCTGATTGTTGTCGCAGATCAACAAGACCGCGGACCGTATGTACGCGCTGTTCGCGATCTGCAACGCCCTCTCTCCCACGCGGGTAGACGATAACATTTCGAACATTGTGAAGGAGCGCTACGGCGAGCAGTTCGCGAAGATGTCCAGGGGGTGAGTGTGGCATCAGTGGAAGGCTGGCGTCCTGCAGCCGTGTGCAGTTGGGGTAACGATGTTGATGTTGGCTGTGTGTTCCGTGTCGCTCGCAGAGAGGAAGGCATCCCCGCGTTCGAGGAGCTCTTCCTATACGCGTGCCCCAAGTTCATCACTGCTAACCCACCGCCGTACGAGGACCCGGACGCGCTTCAGGCATACATCGACGAACCCCCTGTCGAACCCGCGCAGCGGCACCTCCACTTGTTCCTCGCCGAGGTGCGCGCACAGGCGCCAGTGCCGACGCTGCGCAGTTTCCTCAAGCTGTACACGAGCTTGGACGCGTCAAAACTTGCGAACTTCCTCGACGCGGACGAGGAGGACATGGTGCAGCAGCTGATGGTCATGAAGCAGGCGAGTCGGAGTATCAGCCGCGTGGACAACGAGAAGAGCCTCCTCGACGGACAGTGGATCTCGACGAGCGACCTCGACTTTGTCATCAACGAGGTAAGCCCTCTGTCTCCTGTCCTCTTATGACGTGAACGTTGTTCTGATGTGTGCGCATGGTAGAACATGGTGCATATCGCCGAGTCAACGGTCGGGCGTCGCTACGCTGGCTGGTTCATCCGCAACACCGAGCATGCGCAGCGCGTCCTCGACACCCTCCGCAATGCCCCGCTTCCCATCCCGCCCAAGGCTGCTGACGCTGGCAAAGCGGGCGCTGCGGAGCCCACAGTTGCTGCTCCGGCAGTGAGCGCGGCACCCACACGGACAGGCGGAAAGCAGGTCGCGTGGGGGAGCGCGAAGGCCGCCTGAGGGACGAGCGTGTAGCGCGGAGGAGATGGGGTAGGACAGGGAGTGGATGGCGCTGTGAATTTCGCTGCTAGAGCATGTGCTGTCGTGTATCCTTACCCACATTCTGTCATCCAGCTGCTGTATGACATGGTTTTCCCCTTTACCGCGTCACTATGAACGCGCGTCCGGGTGTTGCTCGGTTGCTCAGCGTTCCATCTTTTGTATCGATCTCATCGACAATAATTCTGTCGGCCAAGGGTCTGCTGCACAATGGTTCGGACATCCATGAGTTATATTGACGGGAGGTCCCGGCGTACATACCATGAAGACGGCCGTCAGGCAGGATTTGCACGGTAAGCGGGAGTATAGACAATCGTGATACAGGCTTAAGCATCCTACGCTGGATAATTTATTATTACCCTACTCTAACATACATAACGTTCCCTGGCGTTCAATCCGTGACCAGCACTACGATCGGCGTATTCCTCATGCGCTGGGGTGCACGGGCTTTTCCACGAACTTGCCACTGCCCCTCGTGAAGATATCCTGCAAAGCATCGTCTCAGCGCCCGATGTACTGTACACTCCGCGGCGAAAGCGAGGACGGCAACGCCCACCTTCACGATCCCGCGGCTGATGAGCCCGAGCGCGGCGCGGCTCTCCCAGAGCGGGTAGAGCACGACGGCGATCGCGGAGCAGAACGCCCAGATCATGCCGATGACGACCCACGCTGTGAGCCCGCCGACGCCGTATACGGTCTGCGCGAAGAAGAGCGGGAGCGGGATGAGGATCAGCATCACCAGCGTCTGTGGATCCATGAGCGACGTGTTCGATCATTGAAGAAGAAGAAAAGGAGGAGGGGAGAGGGGGAGGGAGGGAGACGTACGAGGATGACAGACGACCAGGCGGCGATTCTGAACGACTTCTTGAGCGCGATGGGGTCGAGCTCGCGTTCCTCCTCTTCTGCTGCTGCGCGTGCAGAGATGACGGGTTCGAGGCTGACGTCTGCAGGCACGTGCTTCTTCTCGCTCACGGTGTCGTCAATGGATGCGGACCGCGGTGATATGTCTGTCGAGTCCGTCTCGGGAGAGGCACGGTTGATCGCACGGGTCGCTTCGAAGTCGAAGTTATCGGGCCACTGTACATGAGTTCGTGAATAGAGAGATGGGGATTGGTAACAACGGCGCGGCTTACAATGAGCGAGGTGGCGACCGTGACGATGCCACCGACGCCGATCGAGGCAAGGTTGCCCGCAAGCATCTCCAAATCACCACCTGTAGTCTGGGGAGTCACAGCTCAAATTCCCGGTCTACGAGGCAGCATAGAAATTGTGAGGACGTACAGTGACGGTGAGCTCGCCGCCGTTGAGCGCGGAGGTCGTGACGAGCCACGCGACGAGGCCAGCGCAGAAGCCGGCGATCGCACCGCCGATGCTGCCCCACTTGTTCGCCTTGCTCCACGTTATGCACATCGCGATGGGGACTACAGCCGAGCCGAGCACGACGCCCATGAATTCCTACATAGCTCAGGTGAAACTAATGATGGGGGAAATGGAGAGGATGTTGGGACTTACATAGAGCCAGCCCATCGATATGCCGATGTAGAAGAAGATGAGACCGAGGATACCCATAACGATCGCAAAGAGCGCAACCATAGCGTGCGAGACCTTAAGGATCTGGCCCTCGGTCGCCCGTGGGTTGAAGTACCTCTACCGCAGAACGACTCAGCCGCAGCTTACACCCAACCGCGAGCCCGAAAGAAGTCTTCACCTTGTACACGTCGTATGTCAGGATGGATGACACAGCGATGAGCTCGGCAGACGTCGCGGACGTGACAGCGAGGAAGAGCACGATGAGCAGCGCCGCCGCACCGGACTTGCCCAACAGCGCCGCTGCTGCCGCAGAAGCGGGGAGACCGGCGGACACGTCCGCAGGGGTGAGGGTGCGCATTGCCGGGTCCCCGCGGAGTGCGACGGCAGACAGACCGAGCGTCGTGGAGAACATAAACGGGATGGCGAACCACGCGATTCCGCCCAGAAGGTAGGCCTTCACGCACGTCGCTGGACGACTGGCGATGGCACGTTGCCAGTACTGTCGTGGTCTGTGAGCAGGAGGCAGTCACCGACGTACATCGTGCATGCTTACCGCTTGGTCCTGGAACACGGTCGCGAAGTTGCCGATGACGTTGATGACGCCGAAGATGAGGCCGTTCTTCGAGCGCATCGTGAGGTACGAGCCGTGCGCGTTGCCGGCAACAGGTGCGGCCTCAGACGCCTTCGTGAGGAGGTCGTGCATTGCGCTGAAGCTGCCGATCTTGTCGCTGGTGGCATATACCGTGAATACGAACACGAAGATGATCGCGAAGAGGACGGTAGTGTGAGTGCTGATTCGGCAGTCCCATAATCAGCATGCCATGTGCCGGATTGTAGTCGGATAGAAGACTGACTAGTCACAGAGTAGGGTTGCGCGCATCCCACCGACGACGACATATATAGCGACGCCGAGGGGAATGAGGAAACATGCCTGACAAAAGCGTGTGAAGCCTCCGAGGATACTCAAACAAGATCGAGGCTTACCGCAATGGTGTTCATGCCCGTCAGTGCATTCACAGTTGCCGAACCGCCGAGGATGAGCATGGAAGAGACGATGATGTTCGTCGCCAGACCAAAGAACATGAAGACCAGATGGGCGACAGTACCCCACCGTGCGGCAACAATCTCGAGCCATGTGTGTGCGTGAGGAGCGTTGAGCTTGAGTTTTGCAGCGAGCTGTGTCGCGAGACAACCTTAGTAAATCACGACCCGCCGACGTTCGCAGACTATGGCACGAACCTGTGCGAATAACAATACTTGCACCGTCGCGCCAGAGCCATACCACCACGGTCCAGATATCCCATCCTTGTATGCGACCGCACTTGATTGTAGCTACCCCACATTTCATGTCAGCATCAGTTCCTCCTGCAGCACACCTTGGAAGGAGCACACAGCGTACCAGAGTGGCCGCCCACGTCCACGCCGAGACAATGCCAGAGGCAATGAGACCTGGCTTCACGCTACGCGACGCGCTGTTGAACTCCTCCGAGTTTTTGGGAGAGAAGCCCGTGTATCGCGCCTGAATTGCGGTCAACCCGAGCATGAATGCGCTGAAGAATAGGCCGATGCCTGGTTGCGATATGAAACTCATCAAGATCTGGTCAAGGGAGAGAACAAGACCGGCTCTAGCGTACCGACGACTGCGACAAGAAATCGTCAGCACTATCTCTTGGCGTGCACGAAAGACATGCAGACTCACCGACACCATACCCCGCGCCCTGCGGCAAGACTGGTTCGTTTGCGGACATAATCGCCTCTCAGATTGGCGGAAGGCGAGATAGAAGGAAGAAGCCGGTCGCAATTCGCGTGCAAGAATGTCCGCTCGTCGAGCAAGCCCTTCGCTTCAGCGACGAAGTTCAGGAGAGATAGTGTGTCCGAGATGCGGGGTGCACGTCTTCTCCCAGGGTCCGCATCCGTGGCATTTATGTGGCCACAGCAGGAGCGCGATGATGCGAAGGAAAACCCTACTCGCTCCTTCCGAGCCCCGCATCGGGGCTAGCCCCTCGATATCAGAGCTGTGGGCTGAGGGACGCGCTGGGACGCGCGGGCTTATCGGTGGTACTGGCGGAGTATTGCGATAGGCAAAGCGAACAGGACGCCCGTCGGAAGCACCCACTTATCTTAGCGGCAGCGACTCGTCCTAGTATATGGCGGAGAGGCGTGGGGAGCTCCCCCGGTGTGTCTAACGTACGCTCGCCAAGATAAGCCTTAGGCGTAGGACGTCTCATACTAAGACGGCCCTGCCGCCGTGAGTTCTGGGCAGGAAGTCGGTGTCCTATCGCGAAATAGATTGAGACACTTGGTACAGATAAGATACAGTGAACTCACCTACCCTCGCCCGTCCAATGATCAAAGAGCGAGGACAACGTAATGTGACCAAATGGCTGAGATACATGCCTGAGAACGTTGGAGGACGCCGAAGATACGCACGGGCGCTTGCTTAACCGAAGGTCCGCTAATCACAAGAGGAGAATGTAACCCTGTGTCCTTCAATGACCTCTGTTATATAGGCGATATGATACTACAGAGTGGAATCTAGTGAGAGCTTGACGTTCCTAGAAAGATATCTAGACTTGAGATCATGAGTGTACTCACTGCGAGGCCAGCCATCATGCATCTGAGAGTTTCTGAGATCTCATGGCTCGCCGACTTGGAGCTCTACTACGACTCACTAGTCTTGTCATCACTCACTGCAAGATTGATTCAAGGACGGAAGACGCGAAAGAGAATCACGCTGAGAAAGGCACATAACCAATTCGGTGCTGCATGACCTTCTGGATCAGATTCAGCATGCAGGGCAGACAAAAGTCGGTGGTGGTACACATAGTATATACGACAGTCGTCATCGTCGCGTGCAGAGTCGTGGCGCCCGCACTCGCTCGCTCCGTTCCGCCGCATCCAAGTTCCGGTCCGCCAAGCACTCATTTCGCTCACACTCACCTTGAACAGTCACTCTGCAGTACTACTTCAGCTACGATGTCCTCAAGTTCGTCGTCCAAGCCATACAAGATCGCCATCCTGCTCTGCGACACGCCCATACCGGCCGTGCTCGCGTCCCAAGGCGACTACGGCGCCATCTTCGAAGCGCTCTTCCGCAACTCCCTCCAGGCGATCGGCGACCCGGGCGCACAGTTCGTAGTCGACGCTTTCGACGTGCGCAACGAGCAGGTATACCCCGAAGACGTAGACCAGTACGACGCGGTGCTGCTCACGGGCTCCGGTACGTCTCTGACAGGATTGACAACAACACTCTGATGTCGAACGCATGGTAGCCGCTTCGGCATACGAGAACCTGGAGTGGATCAACCGACTCATAGACTATGTACGGTTTCTGGCAAAGGAAAAGCCTCATATCCGCTTGATTGGTCAGTAACGCTCCGTTCGCGCACCGTTCGTGGTTATGGACTCCGGGTCGCGACTGGCATTGACATGGTTGCGCAGGCATTTGCTTCGGACACCAAATCATCGCACGCGCGCTGGGCGGCGAATGCGTGCCCAACGGCGGGAAGTGGGAGGTGGGCGTGACGGAGATTGATCTGACCGACATCGGTCAGAAGCTGCTCGGCGTACCAAAATTGGTGATATGCCCTTCCTCCCCCATCTCTGCGCGCGCGAAACATTTCGGCTGACGGGTGACGGATTGGCGCTGTGTCCGTCGCGGCACGACAGAACATCGAGCAGATGCATCGCGACCATGTGCCCGACGTCCCGCCCAGCTTCCATCTGCTTGGCTCGACGACGGTGGCGCCGAACCAGGGCATGGTCCAGCTCTACCCCGACGCGTCGCCCGACTCGATCTCACCCGCGGACGTGCACATCTTCACGGTTCAAGGCCACCCAGAGTTCCACAAGAAGATCACGGAGGAGATCGTCAAGGCGCGACACGCAACGGGCGTGCTCGACAAGGCCATCGTGGACGACTACGCGCGAAGAGCCGATTGGCGGAACGATGGGCCTAGCGTGGTTGGCAAAACGCTGTGGGAAATCCTGCGCGCGTCGAGGGAGAAGAGGCGGACCGCAGCATGATCGGGGATGTGGTATGGCCGGACACAGTATACAGTGGACGGGACGCTAGACGGTTGATGAGAGGCTGCTGCTTGCGCGAGACTTACGGAATTGTGCTGCGCTAGAGTAACAGTAGCGGCTCGTTCCATGACCGTGGACCGATGATATATCCGCAGCGGGACCTCTAAGAGTGACAGCGTTACATCGAGCGGCGGCCGTTGCCTCGAGATGTGATACAGTGAGCGACAGAGAGCGTGATGTTGAGAGTCAGGAAGCTGCAGGACCAGGAGGAGGAGGAACAAGGTTGAGCATACACCTGCGGACCGGCGGCAGGGAGCGGGCGTGCCGCGATGACGATGGTTGCAGATGCAGATAGGAGTGTCGGACAGAAAAGCATGCTCAGGTAAGGAGGCCTGACTAGAGCGATAAGATCTCGGGGAGCGCGGTTAAAGCGGAAGAGAGTGCCGCAGCGAAGGAGAGCGCAGGTGAGACAGGGAGAGAGTCGAAGGAGAGGAGGAACTCGCTCTCGACGAGAACATACAGTAACATACCACGACCACCCGCTCCGGCGTCTCTCCATCTTCCTCATTCTCCTTCTCCCTTCTCAGCCGGGCGCTGCTCAGCCCACCTCATCTTTCCTTCTCACCACCATGTCCTGGAAGCTCGGCTCCAAGAGTGCGCACAGCAGCTGTCTCAGAATGTGGACCAGCTAACATCCGCGTCCCTCAGAGTCAAAAGACACAAAGGAGAACGGCAACCTCTCCACCTCCCGCTCAGTCACTCCCATCCCCTCCCGTTCAGTCACTCCCAAGCCCCCAGATGGCGCAGAGAACAACTTTCGTTCTGGAACGCTCACCATTCGCATTTTCTCTGGTGCGCACACCTCCGCCACGATCAGCGCGTCTTGCCTGACTTCTCTCGCCATGCAGGACGCGGCCTTGCACTCCCACCCGGGGTGCCAGTCCCGGATGTCATCCAGAAGGCCCTCGAGTCCGGACCTCCCGCTCGTAGATCCACCAGCAACCGCGATAGCTTGCAGCGCAAGCAGTATTGGTGGCTCCCCTACGTCGTCCTCGAGTTCGACAAAAACGAAATCCTCGTCGAGGCCCTCGGCGGTGACCTCTCCAAGCCTGAGTGGAATTATCGCGCAGACTTGTACGTTTCTCTCTCGTTCCACACGCGAGGTCATCTCTCATCCGCGGGTCGCGTACCCTCTCCAGCGATGTGTCGCGTACATCCAATATCTCGGTCTCCGCCTACCTCCGCACGAATCAGTCAGTCCGCGGCAAAGAGGACATGGGCAACGACATCCTCATGGCGCGTGTGGACCTGACGCCGGTTCTAGACGGACATGTGAGTAATGCTTATCGCCTAACGTTGCCGTCTCGCAGTCCGGGTTGACCTTTTATCGTTCTTCTTCTTCCCTCGCATCGGCGCCACCACCGTTGACGCGCTCTCATTGGCTTTGCCGCGGTCGGACGTAGCACGCCTCTGATCAATGGTATAACGCGACCGCGGGCTCGGGCGCGTTCCACCTGAAGATCGACTTCAAGCCGGCGCGCCACGAGTCGCTCACGATCGAGCAGTTCGAGCTGCTCAAGGTGATCGGCAAGGGCTCGTTCGGCAAGGTGATGCAGGTCCGCAAGAAGGACACTCAGCGGATATACGCGCTCAAGACGATCCGCAAGGCGAACATCGCCTCCCGCCCGGGCGAGATCACGCACATCCTCGCCGAGCGCACCGTGCTCGCGCTCGTCAACAACCCGTTCATCGTCCCGCTCAAGTTCTCATTCCAGACGCCCGACAAGCTCTACCTCGTGATGTCGTTCGGTGCGTTCCCCAGCGTGCGCCTGGAATAGCTCCGCCTGACTCACTGATGGTGCCGGCTCCGGCCTTGCCAGTGAACGGAGGAGAGCTCTTCTACCACCTGCAACGCGAGGGCAAGTTCGACGAGAATCGAAGTCGCTTTTATGCTGCCGAGCTTCTTTGCGCGCTCGAGCATCTTCATGGGTTCAACGTCGTGTACCGGTAAGTCCGGCTGCACCTTCCACAGTCATCTCGCGCTCGGAGCTGATAGGAGGGCCGACAGCGACCTGAAGCCTGAGAACATCCTGCTTGACTACACCGGCCATATCGCACTGTGCGATTTCGGCCTATGTAAGCTCAACATGTCCGAGACGGAGAAGACGAACAGTGCGTACACAGCCCCCATTGAATTCACGTCTTACGTGTCCACGATGACTGATTGTGGTTATGCACCTGTCATGCGCAGCCTTCTGCGGAACTCCCGAGTACATCGCACCGGAGCTGCTCATGAATCAAGGATACACGAAAACGGTCGACTGGTGGACGCTCGGCGTCCTGCTGTATGAGATGATGGTACGTTACCTCAGACCAGCCCGCTCGTGCGCTACGTTTCGTCTGACTGTGACTCACCGTGCCTGCTGCGCTGCGTTGCGCATTGTGCCGCGTGACCAGACCGGTCTGCCGCCGTTCTACGACGAGGACGTGAACATCATGTATCAGCGAATCTTGTCGGATCCGCTGCTCTTCCCACCAGACATGCCCCCGGACGCGATGAGCGTCATCACCGGCCTTCTGCAGCGCGATCCCTCGAAGCGCCTAGGGGCCAACGGCGCCGAGGAGATCAAGCGTCATCCGTTCTTCTCGAAGCACATTGACTGGAACCGGTACGTCCCGGCCCCAAGCCCTTTTCGTTTCTTGCTTTCGTTTCCATGAAACCGCTCGCTGACGTTCGACTATGCGTCATCGCACTCTGCTTGCGTGTGTGTATGACACACAGGCTGATCGCAAAGAAGATCCAGCCGCCGTTCAAGCCGACGGTGGAGTCCGTGCTGGACGTGGCGAACTTTGACGCCGAGTTCACGGGCGAGAAGCCGCAGGACTCGCACGTCGACGACACGCCGCTCTCGGAGACGGTGCAGGACCAGTTCCGCGGCTTCACGTACAACCCCGGGAACGAGTACCTCAGCGAGAGCGTGAGCAGCTACCCGAGCGTCATGTGACAGCTCAGGCTCGTTGCCTAAAGTCTGAGACTCGAGCTGGCGCTGGCCGTCCCACCGGCCGTCCATTTCTCATGGCCCGGGCCGTGTTGATCCTGGGTTCTGGGGTCATTCCCTCCTCGTGGTTCACCCACAATCCCCCGTCGTCGCGTTTCTGGATTCTCGTACCAGTTCGCGCTCTCAAACCTCCCTTACTTGCCTTCCACCCGCCCTTTCTCTCACTTTACACGTACTCGCAGATGCGATTGTCCAATCACCACGACTCCCTCCTTCGCTACTTCCAGACTCCACGCTCCCTTGCCTTCCCCTCGTCCTTCGCCTCCCTCTCGCCTTCCACCTGTATCTCCGTGTCCGTCCGTGTTTCCATCGTGTCCACCTACCTCCGCTCAGACGAGTGTATTATCGCTCTTCCTCACCCTTTCGCACGTGCGTGTAGCCTTGTTATGACCTGCCCGAGAGTAGGCGCCGCTCTCCACCTATATCGCTTGCCCACCAGTCCCGATCCCCCGTCCGCACGTACAGATTTCGATATGGACGTCGCTGCCGCTGCCGCTGCTACTGCTACCCCCCTCCCCCCTTGAGATTGTATCGTTGGTCGTTCTCGCTCATCCCACACCTTGTTTCGTGTCCAACCCCGCCTGTGTAGGCGAAATGGGACAGTGATTGTACAGGCTGTTGGTCCACAGTCAACTTCTTTGCCTGGTTGTATGTGTATATTGTACGTACGAACGTGTACGTAGACGGACGTGTCCGATTTCTCGCCCTGTGGGGGTGCGTGTATCGTTGACAGACTTGAGTCTGCAGTGAGTGAGTGAGTCGTGCGGTGCGACACGGATGCATCGAACTGGAGAGGCGTCCGGCGCACAGTACACGCATAGAAGTTGCACACGCGATAGGGACCGTCGACGAGCAAGAAATCGCGACTTCTGGTCGTGCATACTGCACATTGGACCACATAACAAGACTCATTATATATACGAAGGTGAGCCGACGTGCACAGGTCGGCAGGTGATATTGCGCAGTCTGGCCAGCTATGTAGATCTGCTCGAGAAAGGCCTGCTTGGCGTGCGTCACGTACAGCGTTCTCGCTTTGCAGGCTCATCCACGAGGCCATGGTTCTTTCCTTTGCCCTGCGACGACCGCAGGCCCATCCCGCGCATAGTAGGGGGATCGTTAGAATACGTTGGAGTCGACGATTGCGTTGGTTGCATAGAATCCGCCGAGTCCACAAAGCCGTCTTGTTCGGAGGTGCCGGTGATTTGTCGGTATGGGTCTGTGGGCGTCGTCGAATCGATAACCTAACGCGTAGTTTTGTTCGTCTGTGTCGTGGTGAGACAGGGAAGCGGTCGGTCGCCATCGTACGAAGTAGTTGACGAACAAGAATGTTCACACATCCGGTGATTGCGGCGTTGGCGAGATTGGCTGCACTTTATGCGAGGCGACGATATCTTCAACGAGCTCAGTTGTGAGCTCGCCTCAAGACGACTTGCCACCTTGAAGACATGTACTGGCAGTAAGTTCTGTTCCGCTACCAGAGATCGCACGGCCTGTGCGAGTCCAATGGCTTGAAGTGACGAAGATATGCTTACACTCACGGATGCATTAAGCCGTGCATCCCTTATTCATGGGTGGGTTTGCGGCACCAGGGCATCTCAGAGAATCTTAATGTAGTGTTATCCGTAGCTGTTGAATGTGTGCATTGCAGTGAAGATGCGGAACGTACATCGACAACCGTCGGAGCGGACCCCTCTTGGCGCTCTACCACCACCACCGGGCTTTTTCCCACGCTTCGACCTCATAGGGGGAGGTTCGGGGAGTGCGGTTTCTTCCTCGGTTGCTGGTTTTACTCTACTACTATAGACAATATACTAGCTGGTTCCGCATCGGCTATGTCTTTCTCAGGCCGATTGCCCCCGCCGCGACCCGCCAGCACCCCCCCGACTGCCAGAACAGCCATAAGCGCCCGAGAAAAAGCTTCAGAGACCGAAAGGACGACGACGACAACAGTAAAAAGGATGAGGGCGGGGGCAGCAAAGAATCCCGCCCCTACACAGAAGCAGTTATGGGCGGCGGCCGAGGATAAGGTCCCATCTCTCGCAGCTGCTGTTAACTTCCTACAAAAGTGCAGACTGATCCCGGAGGGCTCGCACGCCTTAACAAGCGAAGCACTCATCACCGGTCTGCTTCACCTAGCCTATCTCCGCCCTGCTCACGAGTTCGCTGCCGAGGGGCTGGTTGCTCTCGCCCACGTCGCGAAGGCGGTCACCACAGAGTTTGCACAGGAGGCGGTCAGCCGTGCAGTCCTGGAGCGTGCGGAGGATCAACTGGCCCTACGTCTGGATGAACACGCCTCACACGTTGAAACGCGCGTGGCCGAGTTGACACAGGGAGTAGAAGGGATGAGGAAGGAGATGGAGACAACGGTGGCTGAGTTGAGAGCCGCGTGCGACAGCGTACAGCGGGCAGAAGGGGAGTTGTGTGCAGCACGCCAGAGCCTCACGTTGGCGGCACAATCGAGACCTATGACACATGCAACCGGTGAGTCCACCACAGCCGCTCAGTCGCTGACCATCGATTCCGCCCCCACGCGCGTGCGCCGTGCGGCCACACTAGCAGATCTCCTCCAGCGGCAAGTGCTGGTACGGGGTGCCACGCTTCAGAATGACCTCGGCAACAAGCTCACCAGCGAGCAGGTCTGCGTGCGGGCCCGAGGTGCAATGGACGACATGGCCTGGGCAGGCCTTTCCTCACCCGGCGAGGGTATTATCGAGGAGGCTAAGGTGCTGCCCCACGGCGACGTTGTCTTCACAACAGCAAGCCGGGAGATGGCTCGCTGGCTTCTCAAGCCCACAGTAGCGAAACCCTTCGCGCGTAAGATGGGAATGACCGCGCAAGTCGTCGAGCGCACATATAGGCTGGTTGCAGAGCGCGTCCCCGTCTCGTTCAACCCACAGGACGCAACCATGCTCCGTGCAGTAGAGGAAGTGCACGAGCTCCGTCCGCAAGCGATCGTACGTGCCGACTGGATCAAACCCATCTCGCATCGCCACCCGGGGCAGCGTACCGCATTCATTATGCTGACTGTCGCAGGCGTGGAGCAGGCCAACAAGGCGATCCGTGGGCTTACGCTTGCAGGTCGGAAGGTCTTGGTTCGGCGGGACATGGAGGAGCCGAAGCGGTGCGCCCAGTGTCAGCGGTATGGCGGCCACTTCGCCCGGGAGTGTACAGTCGAACACGATGTCTGCGCTAACTGTGCAGGGGCACACTCCACCTTGCAATGCGACACTCGGAACGATCCCCGGACATACAAGTGTGCCAACTGCACCACGGTGGGTCATGCGGCCTGGGACAAGGACTGTCCCACCTTTCGGGCCAAGATGAGTGGGCATGCTCTGCGACGAGCAGACAGTGGCTTCCGCTTTTTTGTAACCAACGCACCTGAAACATGGGTCTCGGAAGAGGAGGAGCTCGCCAGGGCACCCCCCCCCCCCCCCCCGCCCACCGTCTGGTCACAGATTCAGCACCGCCTCGAAGAGGCCGACAGCGCGCCATGCAACCAGAAAGCACATCCGCGCATTGACTCCTTTTTTCTAGGCAACGCCTTGCAGTCCCGACACTCCACCATTGCCGAATGAATCAAGCCCAACACCCAATCCTGCGTATATGGCAGCAGAACATCAATAAGTCTAGCAGGGCTCAGCAGGACGTGCTAAATGACACCTCGCTCGCTGACTATGACATTCTAGCCTTACAGGAACCATACCTCTCCTTCCTCGGCCTCACAGTGGCAACACCACACTGGCGGGTGGTGTATCCCACACCACACGGCTCGGAGGGTGTCTCGCGCTCAAGATCACTCCTCCTCATCAACAAGCGCCTCTCTACCAATGCCTGGAACCCTATCCCAATTCCACACCCGGATGTCACAGCTGTCACCATCCGTGCAGGCGGCAGTGCCATCAACCTCTTCAACCTCTATGTCGACAGCAATCACGACACAGCAATCCATGCAGCTTCGCGTGCTACCCAGCGCCTCGTACTCGGCGAGGCTGGTGAGGCCCACCACCACGTGTGGCTGGGAGACTTCAATCGACATCATCCAGCATGGGACAGTCCAGCTAACCATCATCTCTTCACGACAGACAACCTGGAACAGGCGGAGGTGCTCATTGAGCGCCTCACCCTCTTTAATCTTCAGCAAGCTCTACCGGCGGGCATTGCGACCCTAGAAGCAACCCGTACCAAGAACCTCACTCGTCCTGATAACGTTTTTGCAAGTCCGGACCTGCTCGCACAGCTGCGCATCTGTGCGGTCATGCGGGACAAGCGTCCCACAAAGACTGATCATTTTCCCATCAGCACCACCTTTGACACTCCCACAGAGTCATCACCGGCCCGCTCCCGACGTAACTTTAGGGCAGTCGACTGGCAAGAATTCGACAACGCTCTCGCGAAGCGTCTTGAGGCACGGGCGCTCCCGATGCACATTAACAGCGTGCCCATCTTCGATGAAACACTCGACCACCTGATGAATGACCTTCAAGCAACAATCAACGAGCACGTCCCTGAGGTGGCTGCGACTCCATACACCAAGAGATGGTGGTCAAAGGATCTCTCCAAGATGCGCAAGGAGAAGGAGCGGTTAGGACGCCTGGACTACCGGCATCGTGCTGACCCGGCACATCCCTCACACGCTGAGTACCGACGTTACCGTACCGTATATGCTGACAGAATTCAGGCAGCCAAAAATGACTACTGGAAGGCTTGGATTGACTCGGTTGATGGCAAGACCATCTGGGATGCTAACCGCTTCCTCAAACGTGGGGTAACCGATAGTGGCACTGCACGCATCCCCCCCATCTGGGTCGGGGAGGCGGGTGGGCGACGCCGCACTCTCAACTCTAATGAGGAAAAGGGTGCGGAGTTCCACAAGACCTTCTTTTTGCCGCCAAGTGCGGCGGTTACCCCAGCTGGACCATACGGTGCCCCGCGCTTCCCCTTCAAGCCAATCTCCAATGTTCAAGTGCGACGGGCCATTGGGGCGTTGCGCGCATTCAAAGCACCTGGACCGGACTCTATCCCTAATGAGGTCTATAAGTACTGCGCTGACACGCTTGTACCCATCCTAGGTCCCCTCTTCCGTGCGACATTCACACTCCACTATTATCCGGACAGGTGGAAGATCTCTGACACGGTGGTGCTGCAAAAGCCAGGCAAGACCGACTACACTGTTGCAAAGGCTTGGTGCCCCATTGCCCTCCTGGACTGCATGTCCAAAATTCTGTCGCGGTGTGTTGCTGATGTACTCGTTTTTGAGGCTGAACAGCGCTCCCTCCTAGCCAACCTGCAGTTCGGAGGACGGGCAGGACGCACCACCTCGGACTCGATCCATCTGGTCACCAAGACAGTTAAAGACGCTTGGCGGCGAGGCGATGTCGCATCTGCAGTTTTCCTTGACATCAAATCCGCTTTCCCCGCTGCCTCACCTGATCGCCTTTACCACAACTTGCGCTCGCGGGGGTTCCGAATGAATACGTGGACTGGCTCAAGGTTAAGCTTGCTGGACGCAAGACACGCCTCAAGTTTGATGACTACACCTCTGACCTGTTCGACATCATCAGCGGGATTGACCAAGGCTGCCCTCTATCCGTCATTCTATATGCTTTTTATAACTCTGATCTAATTGACAGCGCTGACACCACAGATGGCGAGTGGACAGTTGGCTCTATGGACGATGTCGCCCTCGTGGTGACTGGCAAGACTTTCTCAGCATGTCACGACAAGGTTCGATGGTTCATGGACCGTGAGGGCGGGGCATTCGACTGGTCGCGTGCGCACAACTCAGCGTTCTCCCTCGACAAGTTTGGCCTCGTCAACTGCAAGTCGCAACCCAAACATATTGGACTCGGTCCTCCATTAGCCCTCTCAGATGGCACCGTCGTGCGACCAAGCGACCACCATCGTTTCCTTGGGGTGCTAGTGGACCAAGGACTGTGCTTCAAGCAGCACGTGGCGTCTGTGTATGCAAGGGGTAGCCGTCTGGTCGCCCAAGTGCGACGACTGGCCACAGCCCGCAGCGGCCTTTCGCTGCCCATCGTCCGGCGGCTCTATCTGACGGTGGTGGTCCCGAGTCTTCTCTACGCTGCTGACACCTTCCTTACCCCAGTTCGAAAGCTCCCAGGCCACTCCCGTGCACACGGATCGGTCGGCCACGTGCGTCGGCTCGCTATAGTGCAGCGGCAGGCACTCTTGGCTATGACAGGTGCCCTGCGAACAACCCCCACGGACGCGCTCGAGGCGCATGCCAGAGTACTGCCATCCGACCTTCGAGTTGATCAGGTTTGTCACCGAGCCGCAGTGCGCCTCTGCACTCTGCCAGCTGGCCACCCGCTGGCACCACATGTCCAGCGGGCCGGAAGACGTTTTGTTAAAGCACACCGGTCAGCTCTACACGAGCTCCTTGACGCCTTCCACCCCTGGCTCAACCACAAGGACACGGAGCGTATTCAAGCCATACGGCTACATCCTCGATGGAAGCTGCTCCACCGGGTGCATACACTGGGGGACCGGGAGGCAGCTGCGGCAGAGGATCAGCAATGGGCGCAGCAGGGCGCCTACCGGGTGTATACTGATGGCTCCGATATTGATGGAGGAGTAGGTGCAGCAGCGCTGCTCTATGCACCAGGGCGGTCACAGCCTAAGGTGCTGCAGTTTCACCTTGGGCCCTCAACTTCCCACACTGTCTATGAGGCAGAAATTGTGGCAACCATTCTCGCGGTGGAGCTCCTGCGACGGGAGGCTAACTGCATGCAGCGGGCCTCCATCGCACTAGACAATATGGCTGCCATACAGGCGTCGCAGCTGCGGACCACAGGAGCAGCACGGTATCTCACTGACCTCTTTCATGCAGCCATTCGCAGCCTCAAGGTGGATCGTCCGGACTTGAAAATAACCCTGCGGTGGGTTTCGGACCACGTCAACATCCCTGGTAATGAGGCGGCAGACGAAGCAGCCAAAGAAGCGGCGGCGGGAGAATCATCCTCGGCATCTCAGCTCCCGCGGTCCCTCCGCAAACCCCTCCCGCACAGCTCATCACGGCTGAGGCAGAATTTCAAGGCGGAGCTCGAGCGACGAGCCGCTCATCGCTGGCGGACCTCTTATCGGGGGCTGCGCATGGCAGGAATCGATGGCTCCATGCCTTCGAAGCTTTTTGACGGTCTGACCGCAAACATCCCCAGACGGCATGCAAATCTTCTTATACAGTTCCGCACTAACCATGTCCCGCTACAGACCTATCTCCACCGCATCGGGAAAGCGGCTGATGCAGTCTGTCCAACCTGCAGGCAAGAACCGGAAACCATCCCGCACTATTTTCTCGCCTGCCCCACCTACAATTTCCACCGGGCTGTCCACTTCCGCTCCCTCGGTTTCACCAGACGCACCCTCGCGACTCTCCTCAACTCACAGGACGCCCTCCGGCCACTCTTCGCCTTCATCAATGTTGAACTAGGCTGCTGACTAATAGCAGCGTAGTAAGCGTCTACTGACACGAGGCTACCGGACTCTTGGAGAAAGTTCCGGATACTGTGGAAAGTACTAGACACTGCGGCTCAAGTACTATACAGTATTACATCATAGGCCATGTACAGTAGTATATAAGACTGCTCTGTAGGAGCAGATCTACAAGTCGCTCTTAACCAGCTATCCCTAAGTGCGCCTCTATTCAAAGCTCTACAGGTAAGTGAGCTGAGGGGCTTTCCACTGCGTAACAAGCCCTGCTCAACAGGTTATGAGCCCTGGTTGATGCTCGGATCTGCGCCCATGCTGGCTGCGATCCTGATGCTCCCAGCTCAGCTGGTTGAAGCCTAAGTCCATGCCTGACAAGGCCTGACTTATGAGCGCCCAGCATACCTGGACGTCGCCCTAAAGGGGCTTGACGTCGCGGCTCTTAGTGTGCGCCATGCTGGCTGCACCTATGCCGCTAGAGCCTAGGGAGTGTTCAGCATTGCTGCCCTTGGCGCCCTTACGGCTGCCTTGTGTGCGCATGAACGAATGCTGACATTCTGTCTCTACAGACTCCCAGATCAACAACATGTCCAACTCGCTCACCACGCTTGTCCCCGTCCTTGACGGCAGCAACTGGCGCGAATGGTCTTCGCGCATGAAGGCTTACCTCATGTCGCAAGGCCAGTGGTATGTCATCGAGTCGACCCTCCAGCGGAAGGGGCGGCGAACCGCGAGACGTGGGTAGGTGACAACCACCGCGCTATGGGCAACATCAGCCTTCGCGTGAATGCTTCGATCCTGGAGCGTCTTGCAGCGAAGACAACTGCTGGTGAGATGTGGAATGACCTGGAGTCTCGCTACTCCCAGCAAGGCGTCGCTGCAGTCTTTGCTGAGTTCAAAGCTGCTATGAACGTCGTCATTCCCATCAACTCTCATCCTGGCCCTGCCATGGAAGAGATGTTTGCCCGCTTCGAGCGTCTCTCCACCCTTGACTGCAAGATCCCCTCTTTCTTTCAGGGGATGCTGCTGATCTCTAAGCTTCCTGGAGCATACGACATGGTCGTTCAGCTCACCTCCCAGAACACCGACGTTAAGAAGGTTGATCCGGCTTCGATCCGACAGGCGGTTATCCGCGTGTGGGAGCAGAAGTCGTCAGGGAGGTCTCAGCAGAGATCACAGGGCAGTGGAGGAGAAGCCAAGAAGCTCAGCGCAATCAAGCGCAAGGGCAAAGACCCTTCCTTCAAGCAGCAGCAGCAGCAGCGTCGCCAGAATGGTGATGGCAGCTCGCAGCAGCAGCAGAAGGGTAAAGCCAGGCGAGGAAAGCGTAAGGGTCAGAAGTCTTCTGACAATGACCATGATCACGCTCACCTTGCGTCCACCGCGACCATCTCAGACGGTCCTACTGCGACTGTCGACCCGCGTGCGCTTCTGCGCAAGTCGGTTCGTGTCAATGGTCCGGAGGGGGAGACTAAGTACCCCACTCTCAAGCGTGCTTTCAACCTTGCTCACGAACTTGATGTCACCCCTACTCCTGAGCGCATTCGCACTCTTGAGGGTGTCATTAAGGCAGCCGACAAAGGTGAAAGTACCAGCCGGATCGTCGAGGTTCCCTCGGACACGGACAGCGCAGACAGTCACTCGTCGAAGCGAACTCGCCTTACTCTGGCTGAGCGCATCGACTGGACTGAGCGGGATGATGACGCGGAGACCGTCATCTCTCTTGGTAATGAGGAAGATGACGTTGACATGGACATAGCCCAGGCCGCTGGCCTTTATGAGCAGTACGACGAACAAGATCGGTCAGTACCTCTTACTCTGCCCTACAGACAACACGCTGACGCGCTTTCCATAGCGGCGATCTCTAACGGCGTGGAAGGATCTGCGGTAGTTACTTTGCGATCCAATGTCTGTAATCTTCGAAATCTATGCAGTCATTCTCGTCTTTATTCAGAATGTACTCGCTGTAAGGGCAAGAGTAAGACCAACCACAATGAGCCATTAATCTGGATGCTTGACTCCGGAGCATCGTCGCATTTCACATTTGACTTGGACGACTTCGTTGAGTACGAACCGCTCCAGAAAGAAATGCTTGTTGGTACTGCCAATGGCGTAGCCGTTGCTAAGGGCTCTGGCACTGTAATGCTAAATTGCCCCCTCAATCCTGGAGAGCACACCACAGTGCGCATTGCGCCGGTGTACTATATGCCTGATCTCTCAATTCGTCTTCTCTCTATGGGAGAATTCCTCCAGGAAGGAATGTGTGTGAGCGGCAACGCTGATAAAATCAGCATATTTGAGGCAAATGGAAAGCCTTTTCTGGCATTTCATCCTCGCCATCCCGACGATACAATTTTCGTCGTTGAATCGCTATCTGCCAGAGATGCGATGTCAATCTTTCCGACGGTCTGTAACATTGATTACCAGACCATGCATCGTCGCTTGGGACATCCCTCCAAGGATGTACTGAGACATGCAAGGGAACACGTCGCTGATTTCCCTACCACTGAGTTTCCTAAGGAGGAACCTCTTTGCCGCGGATGTGCAGAAGGGAAGATGCCACTGCGCTCTTTCCCTCCATCCACTCGACGGGCTTCTCGACCGTTTGAACTCATTCACTCGGACCTGAAGTCATTTCCCGTCGACTCCTACCACAAATACAAGTATGCGATCATGTTTCTCGATGATCATACTTCGCATGCTTGGGCTGTGTGTCTGCGCTCTAAGGATGCTGCGCTCACAGCAACAAAACACTTCCTTGCCAACGTCGAGAATCAATTCAAGACGAAAGTGCAGAAGTGGATGTCAGATGGTGGAGGAGAATACAAGTCCAAAGCATTCGATAACTTGCTGAAGGACAAAGGCATCGAGATCCTCCAGAGTGTTCCGCATCAGCCCCAACAAAATGGTCGTGCTGAACGACTAATGCGGACTCTCTCAGACAAGGCTGAAGCCATGCGCCTCGAAGCCTGTCTACCTCAATCATGGTGGGAATTCGCGATCGAGCATGCTGTTCATGTGTATAACCGCACGCCTCTACGCCGCTTGAAGTGGCGAACCCCCTATGAGGCATTGAACGGTGAAACTCCATCGATCAAACACCTACGCGTCTTTGGGTGTGGTGCCTATGTGCACTTACCGCCTGCCGTTCGACCTAACAAGCTCTCACCTAAGTCAGAGCTTATGGTCTACATCGGGGTCGCACCCGGAGGTCACGGCTTTAGATTTATGCGGTCACCCAACAACGTGATCTTCACGTCGGCGCATGCATTGTTCGATGAGACAATGTTCCCTAAATGTCCCGCTAATAAGCGACGACGCACCTCCAGGCTTGATGATGAGCCGGAGGACGACCCATCCGACCGTGAATCATCCATTCCTTCGGGCCCTGATGATGACGACGATGAGCCTCGTCGTCCTCCCCAACATCTTCCACCAAAGGGACAGGAGCAGGAGCATGACGATGCACCTGAGACGCCACCACAGGCTCGTACTCCTAGTCCGCCGCCGCGTGTGCCGGAAATGCCACCCACGCCTAAAAAGCCTAGGGTGCCTGCACGCGAGCGGAAAGTACCTGTCCGCCCAGGCAACATATACGGAGAGTCTAAACATCCCGTACAACAATTCAAAGAGATAGAGAAGCAGGGGGAGTGGGAAAAAATAACTGGCCAGAAGCCGGGTCGCTCCCGTGCTCCTGTGCCGTCTCGGTCAGAACAAGTTCCCGGCAACAGTTCTGCACCATCCCCTCCGAGCGACATACCTGCTCCATCCGCCTCGGGTGATGTGTCTGGCAGCGCAAATAATGGAGGCTCGGGTCACTCTTCTGACGAAGTCGAAGATGCCCTGCGCGCCGGCAGTGAGACAGGATTGGCAAAACTGTGCCAGGAAGGGGGAGTAGCACTCATCAACTACCTGCTCATGAAAGCGGTACCACCAGTTGATGATCTGCCCGACACGTCCAACGTCCGAGAGTGGACGTACCGTGATATCACTCGCCTACCACCGGCTGAGCAAAAGGAATGGAAGGCCGCTTGCCAAGAGGAGTTAGAGGCACTCTGAAGGCGAAAGGTCTTTGAGTTGGTCGACCGCCCTAAGGGGCGTAAGGTCATAAAGAACCGATGGGTATTCGACGTCAAATCTGACGGTCGAAAGAAAGCCAGGCTTGTAGCCAAGGGTTTCTCCCAGGTCGAAGGTGTTGACTACGACCAGATCTTCTCACCAGTTGTTCGCTTTGAGACTGTGCGCCTCATCCTCGCACTCTCAGCACTCGAGAACTGGCACATAACTGGACTCGACGTCCGTAATGCTTACCTCTACGGGAAGCTAGAAGAGGAGATCTACATGGAGCAGCCTGAAGGCTTTGTAGCCAAAGGCCAAGAACGCAAAGTCCTACGACTTCTGCGTGCTCTTTATGGACTTAAGCAAGCAGGTCTTGCGTGGTGGCGCACCCTGAATGAGTCCATGAAGGAACTGGGCTTCAAACGCTTAGTTTCTGATGCTGGCCTGTTCATCTTTAGAGATAAGAACGGCCTACCAGTCATCGTCGTCGTGTACGTCGATGATGCCCTCTTTTGTGGACCGAACAAGGCACTCGTCGAAAAGATGAAGGCCAAGTTCATGGAGAAGTGGGAATGCAGGGATCTTGGTGAACCCAAAGAATTCCTGCGTATGCGCATTCAGCGTAGCGGCAGCACGATCCGTATAGATCAGTGCGCGTACCTGGAGAAAGTGCTTCAGCGATGCGGCATGCAGAACGCGAAGTCTGCGCCTACTCCGCTGCCTGCGGGTTATCACCCCATGCCTAATACTGGCACAGCGGATTCCACTCTCCGTTCCAGGTTCCAGATCGTCATTGGGTCCTTGCTGTACATCATGCTTGGCACCCGACCAGACATTGCTTTTGCCGTCACCAAACTCTCACAGTTTGCTGCGAATCCTTCGCAAGAGCACCTGAACAAAGCGCTGTATATCTGTCGCTATCTCATTGGAACCAGATCTTACTCCCTGGTTTACAACGGTGCTTCTGGTCTCGGCATAAGTGCATGCACAGATTCGGATTGGGGTTCAGACCCATCCACTCGACGGTCACAAACTGGCTACTTCTTGAAGTTGGCCGGAGGGGTTTTCAGTTGGCAATCTCGTGCACAGAAGACTGTCGCACACTCGTCAACTGAAGCCGAGTATATGGCGATTAGCGATTGCTCACGCCAGGTGGTCTGGATCCGCAACCTTATGAGCGAGATCGGCTACCAACTCGGCCCTATTCCCATTGCAGGGGATAATCAGGGATCGCTCTTTATGGGCTCGAACCCTGTGACCGAAAGTCGGTCAAAGCACATCGACATTCGATACCATGCTATTCGCGAGTACATCGAGAATAAGCAGATTGAAGTATTCTTCGTCGATGGTAGCAACAACCCTGCTGACCTCTTCACTAAGAACCTGGGACACGTCAAGTTCACAAAGTTTAGAGGGGAACTCGGCCTTGAGTTCTATGACTCGGCCTGACTAGCTGCACTCAGCACCCATACGCTTGCGCACACTACCGTGATGCTTAGCGAGGGGGAGTGTTGAACTAGGCTGCTGACTAATAGCAGCGTAGTAAGCGTCTACTGACACGAGGCTACCGGACTCTTGGAGAAAGTTCCGGATACTGTGGAAAGTACTAGACACTGCGGCTCAAGTACTATACAGTATTACATCATAGGCCATGTACAGTAGTATATAAGACTGCTCTGTAGGAGCAGATCTACAAGTCGCTCTTAACCAGCTATCCCTAAGTGCGCCTCTATTCAAAGCTCTACAGGTAAGTGAGCTGAGGGGCTTTCCACTGCGTAACAAGCCCTGCTCAACAATCAATGCTACTGGACGTTTCCGCGCGGTTTTCGGTGACCTACCTGACCCCACTCCGGACGACGACCCCGACTGAACGTCATGCACCTCGAGCACCCTGATAATTTTTAAACCCTTTCCCTCCCCTCCCCTCTCCTCCCCCTTGTCTCTCCCTCCCCGATTCCCTCGAACTAGTCTTTCCCCTGTACTATGACCAGGCATGTCGTGTGCGTAACCTCCGCGTGGGACCGGGGGAGTTCTGACACCGCTGCGGTGTCTGCCCGGCGTGTGTACCCCTCCCGCAGCAAGAGGCCTGAGCCCGGCAGCGCAAACGCCGTCGCAAAGGGCGGGCAGGTTTAGAACCCGGGACCCTGCCCTATATGGGCCAGCGCGGTGCGCACGGCACTGACCTCCCCTCCATCTTGCTCTCGTTTTCTCTAGTCCCCTTCTCTCCAGCTGCACCCCACTCATCAAATAGCTCTATTCTACAGCACCGATATTCTTCGCGACGGCTTGGCTGCCGCACCCACTCCAAACCCCCCTACTTACGTACATGTGACCCCCCGACAGTTCCCCGTAGATACCCGTAGCTTACTGCCTACCATAGGGCTCGGCCCTCCCGGGCAATAAACAAGGATCCCAAAAAAAAAAAAAAAAACCGTCGGAGCAGTGCAGCGGTGAGGCGCCGGTACCACACGCCGTGATCTCTAGATCAGCGTCACCCCAGGCGTGCAACCGTATTGGATCCACTACCTGTGCGTTCGCGGGCGCATATTGTATCACAATTTGTGAGTGCTGGTATCACACAGCAAGTAACCTTAGATCTCATACAGGCTCTCAACTTGATCGTCATCTTGAAGCTCCATTCGAGGATGTCACTATTCTATGATTTCGTTTCCGCGGAGGAGCTAGGAGATGCGCACGAGATAGAAGTTCGCGGTACCATATCGCTCGCTGCGCACATCAGATCTACCCTTACTGAGGATCATGCGGCGTCCCATTGCAGGATATCCTGAGGATGAGGCCGGCAGCTTAGAGACGTTCAGGTATGCTCGACCACCTATATTTCGGTACATCGCCCTCTGATTGCCTAAAAGATACCGACAGTCTCAAGCCCCAGAGCTCTTCCTAGGAGCATATCTGCCGTCGCCAAGCGGCGCAGGACGCAAGCTCATCGGCTACATATGCGCCACACTATCGCCGAACTCTACACTAACGCACGACTCCATGTCGACGCATGTCCCAGGATCGTCTTCCATATGCATCCACTCCGTCTGCGTCGCACCCGAGCATCGCCACAAAGAGGTCGGCCTGAACCTTGTGAAGGAGTTCGTATCGCGGGCGGAGCGCGCCGCGCTTGAGGGGGCGAGCTACGAACGCATCTTACTCATCGCTCACGAAGAGCTGCGCGGATTTTACGAGAAGGCCGGCTTTGAATGGGTAGGGCGAAGCGCTGTCGTGCACGGCTCGCGTCCTTGGTACGAGATGCGTAGGGAGCTGCGCACCACCAGCAATGTCCCCTCCGCTTCGACCGCACCCGTTCCGCAGGCTCAGCCTTCACAAACTTCGTCGGAGCCGCAGGGATTACCTGCGGGTCTCTGGGAGGCCCTGCAGCGGTCATCGACGCGCTCGCGTCCTGCCGGGCGTCTCCTGACCTCCTTCCCGAATGCCGTACAGGACGTCGTGACAAATCCGAGCCAAGATGGAGCGGGTGGTTCGCTCACGAACAAATACGACTTACTGTGCCCGCGCTCGGGCTGCGGGAGCGTCATCCTGAAAAGTGGCGTCGCTACCTGGGTCGAGCGGGAAAGTGTGCAACTCGACCCTCCTGGTCAAACGTTGCCCGATTGCCTCGGAGCGCTACCAGTTCCGCCTGCCACTGCGCAGTGGTGGCTTGTCAAGCCAAACGCGATGGCTTTCGAGAACATCGGGTTCTCTCGAGCCGTGCAGGCTACAGGTACGTCAGGCATCGCTGATGCTTCTGGAAGTTATAACGGTGGGCTGTGCTCGTAGGTCCTAATGGCCGGAAGCTCAAATTGCTGGCGTGCGCGGAATGCGACCTAGGTCCGTTGGGCTGGTGCGAGGAAGGAGGATCCGAATTTTGGCTCGCTTGTAACCGTGTCGGCTACCGTGCCTGAATTCGCAATGAACTCTTCTGAGAGTAGAGCCCTCGATGGATCATGCGTCCGCCGGCATCGGGGAAGCGCTCATTTCAGCGAAGCGATAATCGGAATGATTACTAGACAATACGTAGGGTGAAATCGGAGTACACGAGTCCTATATATGCGATGGCGGCGAAGTCCGTGGGTATACATATGATGGGTGACGGCGCTATGTCTTGAAAACTATGATGAGGATGAGCAGCACCAGAATCAAGAGGGCTATCATGACCGTTGAGCCTGAAATCGATCAATGTTTAAGCTCGAGCCTGACTAGCACTGGTAGAACTTGTCCATACCATTCTCTTTCGCGCCTCTCGCGACTCGATCGAGCTTTCGTCTTGCTTGGGTGAGCCTGCTATCAGTCCTATCCAGGTCGTGATCCAGGCCCTCGAGAAGACCCGTGTGCACATCCAATTCGTCATTGATTTGCAGTGAGATGTCTCGCTGTCTGGTGATCGAGCGGAAAAGCTCGTCGAGATGAACGTCCTGGTCATCCATGATTCGTCGCTGCTGCAACAGCATCTCTTCAGACGTGTAACCCGCTTCAGGGTCGTCCGTATATGGCGTGAATTCGGCGTGTTCTGGTGCCACTGGAGCTGGAGGCGAAGGAGCACGAGCCGCCGGCGATCCAGGCATAGGCGATGCCGAACTCGATGTAGCAGATTCTGACGGGGGCTGAAATTCCTCACAACTGCGACGGACTGGTGAGCAGTTCGCACGGAGAAGCAGAGGTGCGTGAACATACACACCTCTGCACACCAGCAGCGTCCGCTTCCGTGCCCAACATGCCTCGCATCCGCTCGTGTTGAGACCGCAACAACCTTGACGCCTCAGTAATGCCCTCCCTTGCCTCCATCTGCAAGATTCCGGTGCGCAGCTGTTCCAGGTTCTTGATGATCTGCGGTGTATGAAGCGATGTCGAGTTGAGGTTCTGCAGACGCTGGCGCTCGAGGAGCAGCGAGAGCGTCTGCGTCGATAACGACGTGAGCTTCGCTAGAGAAGCCATGCTAGTGGCACCAAGAGGAAGTGAGTCCGGATTGGAGATATGACAAGTAGAGGTGCGGAAGAGGTCGTAGGAGCGGAGATGGCTGGGCGCGCCAGGAACATGTCCGACTGCGATGGTGCGAAGGGGGCGGTGCCTGATTTAGAAGGTGTTGTAGAAAGCGTCCCACCGCCTTAGAACCAATTTCACCACATCATACGGATTCGTTAAATAACTACGATATACCAGACAATGCATCTATATCTATTACATGTCGGATACGTAGAGTGAGCGAGTATATAGCAAGAAATCACGTCAAGAGTTGGGGACGGGCAGAGCGTACGCGGAAGCGGAACTGTTGCGGTGTGCACGGTATTGTCAGAGTACAGTCTCCTTCAAGAATGGAATGTAGCTCTGTATAATTGTAATTCTCTATGTTTTGAAGCTGACGGTGTTGGTTAGGAACGACACACTGCTTCAACTCGCTATGAGCGCCTGCGCACCTATGAGAGGACTACTGGGAGCCAATGCAGCCATAGCTCCCATGATCCTATCTAGACTAGATGTGATCCTGACGATGTCGTCTTGTCTCGCGGCTGATGCAGATGTCGTGACCCGCCTCATCTCTTCTATAAGCACTTTGCAGATGGTAGACCAAAACTCCTACCGGCGCATCAGTATCATGCTGCTCAACGACCAGGACATCAGCAAACAGGCTTGAGACTCACCGCTATAACGGGATCAAGATGCCGGTGCTGATTGAAGTCAGTCAGGTCCAATGCCCTTGCGGCCGCGAGTGCGACGTTCACTGTCTTCTGCCTGGACGCGGGTTGATTACTTGCAAAGGCAGAATGCAGCTGGATGGCGGCGACACAGGCGTACGTTCGACACACGAGGAGTTCGCGTAGGTCATCAGGAGTCCCGTTCCGAATCGCAGCTAGGCGACGGTGGAAACGCTCGATGAGACTGTCCAGAGCGGAAAATCGAGCAAGATATTCGGCCCGATTCGGCATATCTGCACAACATTGATGGTAAGTCACGCACGTAGAAGCATGCCAACGTAAAGTTGCGTGTACCAGGCCGGTAGGTCCAGGACAGGTGAAGTGCACTGTCACACAGTGCGGCTGCCTTCGCACGCAGAGCAAGGCTGGAGAATTCATCGCTGGACTCATCAACTTCACCTTGCACGTACTCATCGATAGAATAGTTCAAGCCGCGACGTGCGACGACACTGCCCTGCAGCTGATGTGTCAGCATAGCACATGAGAGCGTCCAGAGTGCGTCACCACGTACCTGCTCATAAGCCTCAACAGCTAGCGGCCACGGGGTTGTGATGGTGACGCGTGCTCGGCCATGCTGGCAGATAGATGGGGCCGTGTTCAATGCAGTCGCCCACGCCTTATCCATAGCAAAGACCGTCCAGAACGCGCGCACCTTCTCGCCGATGGACACCGGGTCAGCTCCAGTGCTGGCGAGACCCACGGCGTCCAGCTGGTGGAGCTTGCTCCCCATCGCAAGTGCGATTGCCGCAACGCCGTGGTACTTCCCTTCCAAGTTACGCCCGGAGGACATGAAGTAAAGTGCGAGCAGGACTTCCGTTTGTATCGTATGCAGCACACCGCAGTCAGGAGACATGGATTGCGCGAGGAAGGTCGTGCTTGCAGCTGTCTGCACTGCCTTCGCAGCGAAATACGCCTCGCGAGCTCGGAGGTTGTCCTGCCTCGACAGGCGGCTTCCCCAAAGATAGACTGCATTCAAAAACGCTTCGCTAACGGGACCCGGTGCTCCACGAGGTAGGTTGACTGCCTGCATCAACCTAGTCGGATTCAGGAAGAAGCCCAGCTGACAGGCATGGGCCATGAAGGTCTGCACCCTAACGCATACGCGACGTTAGAGGTATACGGAATGCGAAGTTTAGATCGCCTTACAATAGCTGGATCTCTTGTGGGCTGGGATCTGACCCTGAGATGGCAGAAACATAAGTATGTTCGAGGGGAAAAACCAGTTAGATCATAGTGGCGGAGGAGGCACTCACCTATTGGCTGAAGCGGCTCCGGGAAGGAGAGATGCATTTCCACCGGTTCGGATGCAGAATCTCGTGTTGTGCCTGCAGTTGTGCCAGATCGCTGTCGAGGGTTGTGAAGCCTGACCGATGGCGATTCGCTAGGATTCTCTAGTTCCCGTATTCTCGCCTCGAGAAGAGCGATATTCTCTTCTAAAAGTCGAGACCGAGTGACTTCGCCGCCGACGGCGTACTCACAATCGTCGGGCCTGCTGTTGGCGATGCAGCGACCGCAAGCAGGCTTGATACCGTCGCATCTCTGCATTGTGTGTCAGCTTGACCGACAATAGGATGGTCAGTTGAGCGGCGCTCACTGCTTTGAGCTTTCTGCAGGGAAGGCAAGCTGCACCTCTGCTGAGTGGTTGAGATGAGGAGGAAGCCATGTCCAGTCAAGTTCACAATGTTACAAGTAGTCTCCGCATGGTATATATACGTCGACGAGAGCTTGCACATTGGCAAACATATGCAACGATTTATCATCTTTGCAGCATTTCTCGCGGATACCGTGTCAAGCTGCAGTCGCGGCTTGGATCAAGGCCTATGCAACTTTTGTGACTCAGTTGAGGATCTAACGGCGCCAGAAGGAGAGAGGGGCATGATGACGACAGTGCAGAGCAACGACCGGGGAGACCACAACACCGGATATGGTCGTCCGCGGTGTGCGTGACGGTGAGCAGAGCAAAAGGTTTCCTAATGATTTGTCAGACATTTTTGCGGCAGCCGGGAAGGATGTGTAAGACCGCCATCGCTCTTGCGGGACTGACTCAGGACAGAGGAGGGCATACACAGCCATCTAGAATCAACAATCGGTCAGAGAACTGTAAATTGAACGAGTGAACATACCATGCCGCAATCCCCAAGACCGTCAACCCGATGTGTCCCGTGGCGCTAGAACAACTGAGCGCCTATGCATCACAGCGGAGCATGAGCAACTCTACCGTGCTGTACCAAACCTGACTTTAGACGGCATCTCACTACGGCATCTCACTACCGGGATGGGAACATGAGGAGATCAGTGCCCGCAGCTTGTTGACCCGGTCCATCCGGGCAGCTCGGACTCGGACGAGATGATCATCAGTATTTGAGCCCGACCGCGCAGCAAACCGAACCTTGAGTCTTCTGGTTGGATCGGAGATCATAGACACTTGCAGTTTGCGCATAGCCACCGTTATCAATACGAGCATAGCGCTTCACGGCTCGGAGGGAGCTTGATATCCCACGGACTTAAGTACAGTACGGAGCGGACTCGTCGAGTGTGCCTCCCGATTCTGTCCTGCGGACAGATGTCACTTCAGGAAGCGTTGCTAAATATATTCGCGCGAGTCTTCTTGTTCGTCGAAGACGCAATGAGCAATGCAATGGCCAGGTTCGAAAACCCTTGGTGAAATGTGTTTTTGAGTCACGGGTCGCCAGCTCGCCAGGCCAGCGAATGCTGCTCGGGGAGTGCCGTGGCGGAGTGTTTGGAAGGGTTGTTCCCCCGACTCACTATCAGTGTAGTGCTGGAACTCACAAGCTATACTTCCTCAACTGTTCCCTCTAGTCTTGTTTCGTGATATGTAACTCATGTCGACTTATCCTCCCTGGTCTCCTTGCTCAGAGCCGCTAGTGACTACCGGCGTGTTCTGCAACTGCGTAAGGTGACATGGCGCATAGCTCCTCGGGCTTGCAAAAACAAACTAACCCCGCACGGTTCTACGGCTGGTAAACTCTCGGGTGCTATCGGGTGCTGTCAATGGCGGCGTGAACCGGCCAGCAGATGATCTATGCCGGGTCGGGGTGTCGAGCCCGGTGCTTGTACCGGCCATGCTGGCCGCTCTAGCTCGACACTGTCTTTACATGGGAAGTCAAGAGATCTATCTGTTGACACATTTTCGTCAAGGCACAGCATTTGCGAAAGGTGGTTGATCTATCTTTGACCTTCATCATTATCCGACAGTGCGGTGCGATTGCTTCTCGTCCACCAACGGTGGCGATTTGATATCCTCTCCTACGTACTAGTGACTCCTGCATGGCTTCAGGCGAATCTACTCCTTCTGAGGCAACCTTCTTTGGAGCCCCTGCAGCAAGCTGCTCTACAATCCATGGCATATGAGGTCATGTTGATGAATGCTCATATCACGGGCAGTCAAACGTGAATCATCTTCAGTACTCTACGTTGCTGCAACACAGTGTTGGAGAGACATCTCGAGTACTGAAACAATAGCGCCATGGAGAGATCGCTTAAGGTGCACGATGCGCCTAGACTCTTGCCAGGCATCTAGATCGACCGTATGCTCTGGTTACTCACGAGCCGTACCACTCTTCCACAATCGTCATATACGGCGACGTCCGGGCTGGTACATGGTGCAACTACTGACGAGCTGTGCCCGCAGATACAGGACTAGGGCTGACAGGTCTCGATCGATGGCACAACGCACCCGTGTCGCCTCTCAGTTGTCGCCAAGCCATTCACCTCAATGTAAGTGTGGACAACGTCAGATATGGCGTCCTCGCCGGTTGTCATAACTCTCACACTCGCCGCTTGTCCAGAAGGACGGAGGATGCTCTCCGGCCGGGTTATTTATGACTACACAACAGCACGGGGTATTACGGGTGGCGTGTCAGCTCACCTTCAGACTCCTCCGGCTATTACCCAACCTTGCAGCATTGCTTGCGCACACATCTCGTTGCTTTCAGAGGCGGGTGACCCTCTACAAAACATCTCTGTGCTGTGAGCCCACGTCCGCAGGGGGATGCCGTTAAGGGCTTTGACAGCGTTGTTGCGACGTGATGAAGCTCGTACCACCCCTTAGCACCCGAGTCCGTCTGAATGGTCCGACTGCAAGATGGCGCGGGCGACGGAAAAATCTCATCGCTCGTCGAGCATGATCCCCATGCATACTATGGGGGTTATACCGCGAAACAGGATGTATGCATACGACATACTCATGGTCTGGGCGCCTGACCACTTCTACGCAGAGCTTCGACTGGTCGCATCAATTGCTCACGAGAACTCACTCGAAGGACCGTCAGGCGAGACTTTACGATCCCGTGGAGCATTCGACACCTTGGCTCGGAGCGCTTTCCCAACGCACAGTCAGCGAATCAGCTGATACAACTGGGCCCGGAGGGTCACGAAGATTGACTTACTCATCTCAGCATTTCTAATGCTAGCATGCCTATAAAGCGCAACGTGCTCTCCTTCAACACCTCAGTAACTCAGGTATTTTCTTGTCATCGCCGCGTTCCACATGAATCCCATCATTCCGCCGTTCACCGCCCAGACCGCCTTGCAGAAGGTCAAGGCCGTTCAGGATCTCTGGAATACACAGGACCCCGCCAGGGTCGCCTTTGGCTACACGGTATACATTTCACGCATGATACGATGAATATCTGATATCTATTGCCGCTGCGACTCCAACAGCACGATACTATCTGGCGTAACCGGGATACGTTCCTCAATGGCCGCGATCAAGTCATCGAGTTCCTGACCAAGAGATGGAAGAAGGAAAATGGCTACAGGCTCCGAAAGGAACTGTTCGCGTTCACCGACAACAGGATCGCGGTCCAGGTGACTTTCATGAATCAATCGCATCGCCATCGTTTACGTCGAGCTGTACAGCTCTTCTATGAATGGTATGAGGAGAAAGCTGATGGTTCCCGCCAGTGGTACCGTACCTATGGCCTCGAGGTATGTACCAAGACTCTGCCAATGCTTGACGCCGCTGTACGGCTCTCCAGGTTGGACGTACAACCCGGAAGGGCTCAACCGGAAGCGCCAAATGAGCGCCAACGACGTGCCTATTTCCGAGGAGGACCGTTGGTTAACGGACGGGGTCGATGTCAACTCCATACACATTACAGAGGAGCATCTCTAAAACCGGCGGTACGCGACAGGTACATTGAGCGGTGACGTTATCTCATACACCGTCCGACCGGACCGGACTTGCTCTAGGTCAACTTGACTGTAGGATAAGCCTGAAGGAAAAGCATGAATGCGACGACTTGATCTTCTTGAATACTGTCGATAGCGATACCGCGTATATATCGGTGTCCCACTTGGTAATAGTAAGTTCCTGCGGCCCCCATCATTTGTTGGCATCGGTATCTTGACTCTGAGGATGTACAGGAACTTACGCGTTATGGCTGGTATCTCGCAGACGTCGCTAGTACGTCATGCACGTGAAGTCAAACTTGGCGCGGAAGATGTACTGTGGTCCCACGGGTGCACTCCAAAACGATCTGGCGTTGCAATGACTGCAGCGCCGCTCGCTGCGTAGTTGCCTCGGACCGGAGAAATTTTCACAGCGGCCCATCTATGATACAAAGCGTCAGTCAGTGAGGCACGCACGAAGGTTGAAACAAGGCAGTCGACGGTGGCATTTGCGTTAGTCCGCAGTCACTGCTTTCCATGCATGTGCAATGTTGACAGGCCGGACGACCGGTGACCGCTACCCCCTGCAGTGCTTTCTCTTCCGATGTCCGGTCTCCACGGCTATCGGAAGTGATCCATGGCCTTTCCGGAGTGATAGAATGCAATGATAGCGCTTCCGAACGCGTTGTGGCGTACTGTTAAATGTGGGGCTGCCCATGCCAATGGACGGATAGTGCGTTCGTCCTTGCCTCTGCGATGATGACTCCAGACTCTACGACGGCTTCCTTGTTGGCTATATCCTGCCTCGGGCCCGTCCTTTTCTTCCTGTTGCGATGGTGGGGAGCCAAAGATGGACCTCAGTGCATGCTACCTCCCGGACCTAAGCCCTTCCCCCTCATAGGCAACCTCTATGACTTCACACTGCATAGGCTCTGGTTACGTGTGAGCTCATGGGCGGACGAGTATGGTGGGTGGGGTAGGCCACTCTCACTATCAGGGGGACCTTGACTTCGCTTCACCACAGGGGACCTTGTCTACCTGAGTATCTTCGGCCAGGGTGTCCTCTTCTTGAACTCGTTCGAGACCGCCGTTGATCTCCTCGAGAAGCGCGGTGCGACTTATTCAGGTCGACCTCGCATGGTGATGTGCTCGGAACTGTATGTTTCAATCCTGCAGCGCCTGGGGCAAGTCCTATTCTAACGATTCTCTCCAGTTGTGGTTGCGAGAAGATCGTGCGTATCTCAATATGTCGGTAGGCTGGGTACCTAATCCTATCTACTCTGCAGACCGCGTTCGCCCAGAACGGACCCGATTTCCGACGCCATCGTCGACTGATGCAGTCCGCGTTGGGCGCAGCGAGTCTCCAGACGTACCGGCCGCTGGTGATGGCAGAGACGTATGCATTTCTGAAGCGCATGTCAGGCTCTCCACAGGACTACATCGAGCATATGCGAAGGTGACCCACCGAATTTCGTGTACTACCTTCGAACTGGCAGAAGAATATTGACCACCGTTTTTGATCCCCCCAAGATATATCGGTAGCCAGACATTGTCGATTGTGTATGGACACAGGGTCACCAAGGACGACGACCCGCATCTCAAGAGAGCGGAAGAGATGCTCGAGCTCCTCTCGAACCACATTGCATCCGCCGGGGCTGGCGTCTGGATGGTCGACATATTCCCTAGCTGTGAGCGCTCCGATGATAATGCGTAGCAGGGAAGCTGACGGCGCGCGTCCGAACTCGCAAGTGAAATACGTGCCTTCGTGGCTCCCTGGGGCTGGGTTCAAGCGCAAAGCGGTCATCTGGAAGGAGAAGATAGAGAGATGCGCTAGCCTGCCTTTTAAATGGGTCCAGGAGAACATCGTTGGTATCGGGAGTCTTCGTCTTTGAGAGAAAGGTCTGATCGTAGGCCATGGTGTGCTTCAGAGGAGAGGCGATGCGACGCCATGCTATTGCACTACCCTATTGACCAATGAGGCCCAAGATGGAGTGTCCGCCATGCAGCACGGATCAGACATCCAATGGACTGCGAACACGATGTACATAGGTGAGTCAAATCCCATATAATATTCGCTGCACCTCACAAGCTTTAAACGCTCGAACATCACTGTCTCCAGGGTCTCTCGACACGGTATGCCATCCGGACCATGGGGAAGTTTGCTAGAACGTCCTGTTGATCACTCACCTCGGTACCACTGACAGACGCTCACCGTTCTCACGCACCTGGTCCTCGCCATGGTTCAATTCCCCGACGTCCTGCGGAAAGCGCAAGAAGAACTTGACGCTGTCCTGGGGGAAAGGCGCCTGCCCACTCTCGACGATCGCGACGTCCTTCCGTACATTGACGCGATCATGAGCGAATGTCTCCGCTGGGCTGCTCCTGTACCCCTAGGTTAGCCTCTGTCCTCCTGCGTTCCCTCCGTCATCAGGCTGATGACAGCTGGGCGAGACCAGCGCTTCCGCATCGCGTGACTGAGGACGACGTATACCAAGGGATGAGGATCCCCAAGGACACTCTCGTCTTCGCCAACGTCTGGTCAGCGCGCCTCCCGTTTCCCTTTCCTTCTCACACGCGGGAAACTGACGAGCTACGTGCCTCATGCCTATCAGGAGAATGACACGCGACCCCGAGGTGTTCTCTAACCCCGAAGACTTCGTCCCGGAACGGTATCTTGAGAAGTCCGCGGACGCAGCGACGGCGAGGAGGCGCGACCCGCGGAACTACGTCTTCGGGTTCGGGCGAAGGTGCGGCTAGTACTCTCGCTGTCATGACCTGCTGCGGCCCCCGTGCTACATCATGATTGCCATCAGGAAATGTCCCGGGGCAAGCCTCGTGGAGAATTCCCTCTGGGCCGCCATCGCCTGCATGCTCGCGACGTTCGACTTCCGCAAGGCGACAGATACCGCGGGCAATGTCGTCGAGCCTGAGCCTGAATACGATAACGCCTCGTTCAGGTGAGGCTCCGCGAAGCGACGGAGGGTGGTAAAAAGTCGTTGAGGTTCTGATTTGGCTCCGTTGTAGGTTGCCGACGGCATTCCCTTGCGAGATCCGACCAAGGTCTGGGCGGACCCTCCAGCTCGTCCACGAAGCCTTGGCTATGCATGCGTAGGAGCTGATCGTTCAATGTCGCTATGGTCTACGATGAGGTCGTGTCACAGGACCTTGTATTCTCGCGGCATGTCGGAACGGCGCAGCTTGCAGACAATAGTCGGAACATATATAGTGAGACAAGTACAGAGCGATACATGTACTACACGTAGTTGCACAACAGAACAACGCGGCGACGATAATGATGTACATGGAGGAATGTACGTAGCAGTAGATGACTAGTACCAGGACGTCATCCGCGACAATCATGGCTGCCTCCAAATCTGGCAACGCAGATTGCCACTACTTGCGTACGAAAACAAAAAATGTGCTCAGTAGCACGGGATACATACACCGTGAATGTCCATCTACGCCGTAATATTGAGTTTCTTGTGCGCTCGTCCGTCCCGTCAATCCATCCATCCAACCCACTCACCTCATGCCCCACCTCTTCTCATCCTCCCTCCTCCACGGATCGACGCCCGACGCACGGGCTCACATTTCCATTTCCATTTCCATCCCATCCCACTCTTCCTCCTCGATCTTGCCATTGCCGTTCCGAACCATGTCCATCTTCCACGAGCGCGACATGAAGCCGAACCGGCCCCCGCCAGCGGCCGCGCCCTCGGCATCATCAGCGATGACGCCGTCAACGTCGACGAACTCGCCCTCGTCCAGGCTGCCACTCCTACTGCGCGAGCTCGAGCGAATCGACGAGCGTGGGAGGCTCCACGCACCCGCGCCTTCGGACGAGAATGAGCGCTCGAGGCCGGAAGCCGAGTAGGACGCGGAGTAAGACGCGGCGGAGGACGAGCGGAAGGACGACTGCGCGAAGCCGACCGAGACCGGTGAGCTCCAAGCCTCGGACGCGGACACGCCGCTGGCGCTCACTAAGCTGTACCCGCCGCCATCACGGGGCTCGCGGTACGAGTCTCGACTGGAAACAGGCACCGGCATCGGCGCAGAGCGCTGCTGGGCAGTCGAGTAGCCGTTCGATGCCGGAATTGCGTGTGCGTCCGCGGCGCTCGTGGGCACGCCGACAACGCCTGGGCGGACGTGCGTGATACCGCCCGAGCTGGGCAACGCGTAGTCGTGCATGCGAGGTCCTGCAGAAGGCGAACGCGTGGGACCTCTTCCGGCGCTAGCGCTGGACGAAAGGAGCGAGGGTGCTGGGACGGAACTCGATGTGGGATACACTGTCGACTGATCAAGAGAGCCTGAAGTCGATGACGAGCGGGTCTTCGAAATAGGCCTCGCATTGTCCTGCTGAGTACCGTTCGCTGTGTCCGGAGGAGGCAACAGCCCTCCCGAGAGGAACGAAGGCCACAGGGAGCGGTCCTCCGGAAGGGAGCGCCCGCCCGTAGCGGCCGGGTCCAGATGCGAGAGGATCGCCGCAGCCTCATATGGAATGAGCGTCTAATCTGGTCGAGAGGACAATCCAGCTCACCTCGAGCAATTGCACCTGTTGGTGCTTGCTCAGCATGAACTTGGAAGCCTCGCGCCAGTGAGGCGAGTGCTCCCAGCGATGCTTAATGAGGCAGGACGGGTGGCGATATACCTAGCGTTCATCAGGTCAGGAACCCGTCGTACACGACGAGATAGCACGCCCGAACCAATCCGGCTCTGTATCCCCAGACAGGGGGCCGCAAAAGATCGGGCAACCGTGCCACGTCAAAGATAGACGGGGACATAGTCCTAACCTTTGAACAACTCTCGCACTTGAATATGGTCCCTCTCTTCTTGCCCGTCTTAGTGATGCTAATTCCAGCGCCATTGAGTTCCGTCTTTGCCGGGGGTGCCGTAGAAACCTCATCCGGGACGAGGTCCTCATCAGCGACCTCCTGCTTCGGTGCCGTATTCGTAGGGGCAGAATGCAATTGGTCGCTGGCAGACGCGAGCGACGTGGCAGTCTGAGGAGCGCCCTGGGGCGGAGGAGAACCCGATAGGGAAAGGGTTGCCAGAGAAGACAGCGCTGCCGCAGCAGTCTGAAGCATGACCGGCCTAAGAGGAAATCATTTGACCCAAAGAGACGATGACAGAATACGAATAACGCACGATGGACGGCTGGTGGCCTCCCGTGCATCGCTCAATCTGCGCCTGGCCTGACCAGTGGAAGAAAGCCGACGATGCTTCATGGCGGTGTGGACCTTGCTTGTACCGCCATGACTACTACCGCCGCCGGCAGTAAGACTGCTGGAGCCGTGATGGCTACCGGGGGAGAAGATGCTGTCGGCAGAAGATTCCCTAGGCGTGGGGATAGGTCGGGCGATAGTGGCCGCCTCGACGAGGGAGAAAAGACCCTGCCCGTCGGCACCCACCTACGCATTGGAGATGGGCATGTCGCAGCGAGACGAAACGGCTTCGCACGACGCACCGAAGGAGTTCGGTCCAGTCTGTCACTCATCCTTAACTAGTGTGAGACGCCGGAGAATGTTGCCGTGCGGGGACTTGAGAATCTGACGATGGATGTTACGAGAGCGAGAGGTAGTATAATTGAACATGCGACGCGCGAGCTAAGGCAATGTCACAGAGGGCAGTCAGCAGAAGGCCATGATGGAGGAATGCAAGGGTCTCGGAGAGCGAGAGCGAGAACTGGCCAGACAAGAGCGACTCAGCCCGTCCACTCTTGCTTTCAAAGTCCGCCCAAATTCAAAGCATTGCCTTTTCGGGAGTTCCCCGCCACGCGGGCGGCCCGGACGCGCTGCCGGCGTGCGGCGGCTCGGCCGGGGGTCGGCGTCGGGTTCTTCCGGGGAGTCGGGGGCCCCAGGGAGAAGCCGGCGGGAAGGGCGGCCCTAGGCGCTTGCAGCTCGCCCGCTCTCGGCGGTTGGGCCGTGTGGCAGGGTCATGCGGATTGACTAAGCAAGAAACCGAGTCATCGTGAACGCAGCTCCTCGCTGGGAATTAGCCGACGCTGATTGGCTGATCGCGCGATAGCCGGGGCTGGTGCGCATGCTCGCGGCCGCAGTGACGGTTGTGTGAGTGGGTATGTGTGGTCGATCACCCGTGGTCGTTCGGCGCAGGACAACAAATGTATGATCTGTATGCCGGAGTACTTCAGCTTTGGCTGCGCTCCCGCTAGCGTGGGTTGACACCCTTCCTCTCTTCTGCTTGAGGTCGGCAGCGCCTAGGACAACGCGCAATGTGGAACCCCCTGCACCCAAAGCCAGCGCCGCCAGCTTTCGGCGAGGGCAAGGTTGTTCCCGAAACCAAAGCTTCGTGAGTGCACATCGTCAGAGGCTCGTACATGTGGTCAGACTGCAGACGACCGCCAGAGTTGTCAATGACAATGGACCTGTAGCCGGAGCCATCTCTGGCACAGCAGATCCCTTGTCAAACAGTCAACTACCACAAATGAACGTAGCTGCTAGCCGTACTCACGCTATCGGTGTTGCACAGACCCTTGTCAAGACTCATCTTTTCCTGGCTTGACCCCTTCTTGTCCGTTGGCTTCTCCCGACCGTTGCAGAAGGAGGGTGCGTAAATATCTCATGCTGCACTTTAGAGGGACAAATACACTGACATCCCGGGCTCCAGACTTCTGGGAGCTACCAGAGTCTCGTCTGACAGGAAACCTTACTGAACGTGTCGAAAAGGCATTCTACCGGAGGTGTCCGCCTGCAGAACGTCCGGTTTTCGTTGATGATCGCATCCATGGCTCCTTTGAAGACGAGGAGCGCCCAAGTGACGTCTCCAGTCAAATCTCCAACTCCACTAAACATGGTACAGCCGAGAAATCAGATCTCAAGGTGGCGGACAAGCCGAGCTTGCAGGACGCCGACCGCAAGCGTGCAGAGACTGCCGATGGGAAGCAGCCAAAGTATGACTCATCTCTGCTGAAAGCCCTCCACAGCGTCTTCTGGTTCCAATGGTGGTCTGCTGGAATCTTGAAGCTGTGTTCCGGTGCGTGCAGCCGCCAGATGAACGTCGATGTCTGGCTCAGCGGTGGGATTTTTTCTAGACACGCTCAATACGACGACGCCGCTTGTCAATCAGGCTCTTCTGTCGTGGTTGACGACGTCGTACATCTATCTGCGGGCCAGTGAGGAAGAGCGCGCAGCACTTGGCTTGCCGAAGCCGCGGGGCATCGGTTATGGTATAGGGCTCGCGTTCGCCATATTCTCTATGCAAGGTTGGTCCTTCTGCTACATGTGCGGTACGAAAGTCATGAACTAAAAATTGTCAGAGCTGTCAAGTCTCGTACGTGTCCGTCTCTCTTCAGGATATCCTCAGTCATAGACATCTTCGGCTGCCATCTCGCAGATGTCAAATCATTACCAGATGAGTCCGTGACACACTTTCCATGGTACCTCTTTTGCAAGGCTCACCGGTTCACAGCTGCAATGACAAATGGTCTTGCGCTTAGAACAAGCGTCTGTACTTCCTAATTGCATTGCTCGCGTAAGATTTGCTCATGGTCACTCGCAGTTGATCGGGGCGATCTTCAGGAAATCGCTACGGCTAAGCGGCCGTGCCCGCATGAAGCACAGCGTCGGCCAGATCACGACGATGATCTCGACCGACGCAACGCGGCTTGACAAAAATAGCGCCAACATTCACAAGTACGTCCCTGTCACGATGCTTGGAACTTTGGTCAAAGTCTTGATCACATCCAACCTCGCAGCCTCTGGGTAGCCCCGATTCAGGTATGGATGCTTTACCAGTGGCTCGCTGCTCTGCGTAAGTCAGACTGAACGCTACGATATTCAGATCGCAATCGGTATCGGTCTCCTCATCCGCAATGTACGTACAATATGTTTTGCCTTGCTGGCGTGTGCCTGATGTTGTTCTCTGTTAGCTGGGATATTCGGCGCTAGTCGGACTTGCTGTAGGTCGCACACTGCAGGTTCCGCGTGTGTTCCACTCAAACGACTTTCACCGTCACAGGTCCTGGTTATCGGTTTCCCTATTCAATTTGCCCTAGCTCGGGTGATGCTCAACCAGCGCAAGAAAGGCGTCGTGCTCACCGACCAACGAGTGCGCATGACTACCGAGGTGAGCCCTTCCATAACATTTAGCATCTCGTTCATGACATTGAGACTGGATGCAGGTGTTGTCGGGCATCCGACTCATCAAGTATTACGCCTGGGAAGTTTTTTATGCTCACCAAGTGGGAGCCTTGCGGGAGAGGGAAGTGAGCACGATCCGGCGCGTCGTGTACGTTTTCCTCTCCTGTTATTTCCATTCGCTTGTTCGAGCTATCGTGTAGGGCTGCGAGGTCCACCTTGATTGCCATCGTCACCGCTATCCCAATCTTCGCATCGGTCCTGTCGTTCGTGCGTATAATTGATGTCATTGCTTCAGCACGAACCTGTTTGCTCACGTACCATGCAGATCACGTACGCGCTCACGAACCACAACCTCGACGTCGCCATCATCTTCAGTTCCCTCCAATTTTTCAACGTGAGTTCCTCACCTCATAATGCACCCTCCCAAACCCTGTCTCTGAAGCACCACTGCCACTGCCATCACCGTAGATTATCCGCACCCCGCTCGTATACTTCCCTATCGTCCTCGCCTCCGCAACGGACGCGCTCGTCGCGCTACGACGCATCTCCACGTTCCTCCGCGCCGAGGAGCTCGCGGTGCCGTACGTCATCGACCCGGACAGCAAATACGCGCTCAACGTCGACGCCGACTTCACGTGGGAGACCGTCGGCAAAGCCGACAGCGTGTTCAAGTCCGGACGCGGCAAGCCCGGGGCGGGCGCCGGTGGCGCGGGAAGGGGTGCGGCAAGAAGGCGCACTCGGAAGGAAGAGGGCAAGAAGGGCAGACGGGGCGGGTTGTTTGGGAGGAAGAGACGGCAAGGTACCGTTTTGCCTACGACTGCTAACGAGGGAGGGCCGTCGGAGAAGTCAGAGGGGAAGGCCAAGGCGGCGGAGGAGAAGCCATTTGAGCTCAAGGATGTCAAGCTCAAGATTCCGAAGGGCTCTTTCGTTGCTATCGTCGGTCGCGTGGGTTCAGGCAAGGTGCGTGGGATGGGTGTGGGTTGTTTGATGTCAGTTTACTGACTGTGTGGGTCATAGAGTTCGCTGTTGCAAGCGCTCATTGGAGAGATGAGGAAGACTCGCGGAGAGGTGCATCCGTTCCGACTGACGCGATGCTGTTGTACTGATCTCACTCGTTCCTCTAGTGTGTCTTCTCGTCGAACGCTGCGTACGTACCTCAGACCGCCTGGATCATGAACGCCACGCTCCGGCAAAATGTCATCTTTGGGCAGCCTGAGGATGAGTCCAGGTACGTCTTTCTTATCTCGACAGCTGCCGGCTGTTGCTCGAACAACACCCCACACCAGGTTCCGGGAAATCATCAAGGCCTGCTGCTTGGAGCCGGACCTCGAGATGCTGCCTCACGGCGAAGAGACCGAGATCGGCGAGAAAGGCATCAACCTCAGCGGAGGGCAGAAGGCGCGCGTCTCGCTCGCGCGCGCGGCGTACTCTGGCGCGGACATCGTCCTCATGGACGACTCGCTGAGCGCGGTCGACTCGTACGTCGGCAAGAAGCTCCTCGACGACTGCTTGCTCCATGGGCCGCTGGCCGACAAGACGCGCGTGCTCGTCACACATGCGCTGCACGTCCTCGACAAGACGGACTATATCTACGTCATGGACGAGGGCGTGATCGTCGAGCGGGGCACGTACCAGGAACTTATGGTGAGCGGCCAGATGTTCTCTGCCCTCATGGAGGAGTACGGAAGCCTAGAGAAGCAGGAGCGAGAGGAGGAGGCTGTTGAGGGTACGGCCGACGTCTCGTTGAAGGATGTGAAGGCCAAGGGGCTGGTGCTGCAGAAGGGTCGCGACGCGCTCATGCAGGAGGAGGAGCGTCTCACTGGAGCTGTGTCTTGGTCCGTGTACGGGAGGTACTTCAGGTTCGCCGGAGGAATCGTGGTGTTCCCGCTCATACTGCTCTGGCTCGTCTTGTTCCAAGGCACATCAGGTGAGAGTTCTTTTCATCCCGTCGCTGAGTGAATTACACAGAATAACTTGCGTGTCAGTGGCAAACAACCTGTTCTTGGGCTTTTGGACCGCGTCGAGCATCGCGGGCTTCCATCAGGGGGACTACATGGGGACGTATGCTGCCCTGGGCATATCCAGCGGTATATTCTCTTTCGCATTGAGCTTGACCGTCAGGTGCGTGACAGTCTACTTCCCGCGTGTACAGCTTCCTGAGTGTGGGTGACGCAGTTTGGCGACCTTGACTGCGGGCTTGCGCATGTTCAAGACGGCTCTCATGGCCGTGCTCCGGTCGCCCGTTTCGTTCTTCGACACCACACCAATGGGTGAGCCCTATCCATCGCTATACTGACATATGACTGATTAGATGCAACGCCGAAGGCCGCATTATGTCGCGCTTGTCCAAGGACCAGGACACCATCGACACGGAGCTCTCCATGATTGCAGTTCAGGTAGGTCGGCTGCGACTCGAGCGTATGTATCCTTACTGACGTCTTGTCCCATTCAGCTCCTTACCACTGCTAGGTGGGCAGAACTACAACGCCTTGATGATCCGTCCGTTCCCGTTAACTCAGGTGTACAGCTCCGTCGTTGGCACCGCTGCTCTAGTATTCTACACCTTCCCGTACCTCGGCATCATCTTCGTGCCCCTCATCATCCTGTACTACATTGCTGCGATGTACTACCGTCGGAGCTCAGTCGAAACCAAGCGCCTAGACTCCCTTCTCCGATCCTCGCTCTATGCGTCTTATTCCGGTTCGTCTCTCGCAGGTTCTCCACTGGCACCCTCCCCAACCCGCTCATATCTCGTTATCTGACAGAGACCCTCACTGGATTGAGCACCGTCCGTGCTTACCGGGCACAGGTGAGTGTTCCGCATCCATTCCTTTGGCGAGTGGCTTACCGAAACTCTCTGCAAGGACCGCTTCGTGAGGAAATCGGAGCAGGGCCTGGACCAGGAAAATCGGGCATACTTCATGACGATCGCCATCCAGCGGTGGTTGGGAGTGCGGCTCGACATCTTAGGAAACATGCTCATCCTCGGCATCGCTCTCTTCGCCTCCGGCTTCAGGAGCAGCGTGAACCCAAGCAAGATCGGTGTCGTGCTCTCCTATACTCTAAGCAGTAAGTGAACTAGCGCGCTCGAGGCTGGCAACTCTCCGGGCTGATGCACCCTTCATCGCCAGTCACGCAGACGTTCTGTGAGCGATCATCCGTCCAGGTTCCTTTAGCGAGACTCATTCCTGACACGTGCATGCAGCGCTGCTCGTCTCCACGTATGCTCAGAATGAACAGAACTTCAACGCCGTGGAGCGGATTCTGTACTACACGGAGCTTCCCAGCGAAGGCGCTGCGACCACTCCCAACGACCCTCCAGAGTCCTGGCCGGAAGCAGGCGAGATCGAGTTCAAGGACGTCGAGATGGCCTACCGGCCGGGCTTACCCCCCGTCCTCAAGGGCGTCAGCTTCCACGTGAGGCCGCGAGAGAAGGTGAGCATCGCGAGCTGTCGGCGGAACCCGCATCTCAAGCGACCTCGTTGGGAAATAGATTGGCGTCGTCGGACGGACGGGCGCAGGCAAGAGCTCGCTGCTCCAGGCTCTGTTCCGGATAGTCAACGTGCAAGGCGGTAGCATCGAGATCGACGGCCGCGACATCGCCGATATGGGGCTGGACGTGCTCCGCGGGCGTCTGGCTTTGGTCCCGCAAGACAGTCAGCTGTTCAAGGGCACCCTCCGAGACAACCTGTGCGCTGCCGAATTGTCTTCTTGTTCGTTGTGGGTCTCTCCGTGCTGACACGGACGTGGGGTCGAGCAGCGATCCGACCAACACTCGGACTGACGCGGAACTCATCGACGCGCTCCGCCGCGCGTGGCTCCTCCCGAGGGACGGGACCCCCGACCCCGCGGCAGAAGCGAAGTTCAGTCTGACCTCTACCGTCAGCGACGAAGGCAAGCGATCCGCGCACCGCACGCACCTGAACGCCAGCGTCACCAGCTGACGACCCCCCCCCCCCTTTCCAGGCTCCAACTACAGCGCGGGCGAGAAGCAGCTCCTCGCGCTCTGCCGCGCGCTCGTCAAGAACAGCCGAATCATTGTCCTCGTGAGTCGCGCTCGTCACGGACCGTCCGTGGATGGCCGATATATAACCCAGACGTGACACTCACACTCACACTCACGCTGTGGCGCAGGACGAGGCGACGAGCAGCGTCGACGTCGAGACGGACGCCAAGGTCCAGCGCACGATCCAGACCGAGTTCGCCGCGTCCACGTTGCTCTGCATCGCGCACCGGCTGAACACCATCGGTACGTCCCGTCCCTCCCGTACCGTCCCTCGCGCCTCTCTGACGCCCACCCTGTCAGCGTATTACGACCGCATACTCGTCATGGACGCGGGGCGCGTCGCCGAATTCGACACCCCGCTGAACCTGTTCGACAAGGAGGACTCGATCTTCCGCTCGCTGTGCAACGAGGCGAATCTCTCGCGCGCCGACATCCTCAAGATCCGCGCGACCGTGCATACACAGAGCTCCCTCCCCGTGTCCTCTGCGCCTTCGGTCTCTGATGGCACCGTAGAGCAGGTTCAATGACGGCCGCAACGGGACATGTTTGATGATAAGGAGACCAGTGCGTACGATACTGATACCCCAAGTTCAAGTATGAGATATAGAGCACCGTGTTACGATCGCCCGACTTCCATGCTCTCATTTGATATAGGCTACAGTAGACCGCTGTGTAGAGTATCAGATCGCATTAGAATCTGTACGCCATAAGCTAGCACGACCTAAAGTAACCCAGGGCCTCACGAAGCCATATTCGCAATGGCAGAGCCGACGGCGCATCTCGAACCCCGCCATACGTACCACGACATCGTCAACCATCGGCTTAGCCATACTCGGGTGCGACCATGACTGCAATGATAGCGGCCGAGCGAGGGACAGCGATTCAATTATAGCGATGTGGAAAGGACCTCGGTCTACTTTACATGTCGGAAGAATATACGTTAGCGAGCTCACGGAAAGCAGGTCAGGCAGGCAGATCAGACGACGAAGTGACACCAAAGAAGACGTGGGCGCATGCGAGTATGGTACAGAACATTGCGCGGGAATCGCTTTTGGCGCAAATGCAGGAGTATCAAGACGTGCCATGCTGAGTGAGCGGAACGAACGAGTGTGGGCGGCTCCGAGGTTGACGTTGCCAGAGGGGCGACGACCTGGTAGGCCATTCAGTGATGATATGGTTAGGTGAGTAAATAAAGACTAGATGGACAGGTAGGTAGGCGGTGGATAGGGTAGACGAGACAAAGGAGGGGTGTAGAGGGGTCGGGAACGATTCAATCCGACAGGCCTTTCGCTTCCCGGATGACCTTGACGGCTTGCGCTGAGCGTGGTCGGATGTCGTACTTGAAGGGCTTGAGTGTCCTGTATGAAGTATCGGTTGTGAGCAGTGAGTCACTCGTGGCCGGAAGTCGAAACAGACGGCGGCATCAGCGCCCCGCCACCAGAATACCGCGATACGCGAACCCCATGCGGCAAGAAGCCTGGGCAGGGTCCCATACGGGAATAACGAAGAGGTATAGAGTAATTGAAGCAGACAAACGGTACGTACGTGAAGACCGAATTGTCGTAAACGACCTCGGGCTCGACGACGTTCCCAAACTCGTCGACCGCCTTGCGAATATCAAAGCTCGCCAGCATAGAGGCGATCGCAATCCACAGCGACGAGTCGATCATCCACGCGCCGACGCAGCGCCGCCGGCCGAAGCCGAACACGTAGTTGCGCGGGTCGCGCAGCTTCAGCGTCGCCTCGTCGACGTCCTCGAGGTACCGCTCAGGGTCGAATTCCTCTGGATTGGGATACACAGCCTCATTTCGGGTCATGTTGCTGCGGACACCGCGCGGCAAGCGTCAGTTAAAGTGGCTTCTGCAACGGAGGGCACCGCATGGGACGTACTAGTTGTTCCCAAACACGAGGGTACCCTTGGGTATGTACATGTTCTTGTACACATTATCCTCGGTGATACGGCGGGGCAGTCCTACAAAAATACGTTCAGCCCTCGATTGCAAGACATCGCACAACAACAAACCTAGCGGTACCGGCGCAGAAATTCTCAGAGTTTCGTCAACGATCGCGTTGACGTATGGCAGGTTCGGTCGGTCGCTGAATGTAGGTAGACGGCTGTTGCCGACGACGGCATCAAGCTCCTTCTGGGCCTTCTCAAGGAGTTCAGGGTGCTGGATCATGGCGAGGAAGAAGTGCGATATCGCGGAGATAGTCTGTGAGGACAGGGGCTGGGCATGAGCTACTGATGCATCAAATGCGGACAAGGCGAGGACTGACGGTATCGAAACTGGCTGGAAATTTTAGCGAAGTTCATGAGACATCAAGCCTGCAGCACACGAGACACATTTTATGACCCACCGGCGTATAGTGAGTTCGCCGTCCATCGGATGTCGAAGTCGCGCTGGTCGTCGACCGTTCGCTCCTTGTTCTCAAGGGCCGCGTCGTCCAGAAGCATCGAGACGTAACACGGTACGGCAGTTCCTTGCCTCTATGGGGGCAAAGATGTCGTGTTAGCGCGCGGTAATAGGATCTAGCTCGACCACCGACCATCTGGGCCTTGGTATAGTCGTATGGCTCGTTGACAAACGCCTCCATCTTCTGCTTCCAGATCGCTGCGTTGCGCTTGAAGCCCGCACCGGGGAACCAAGATGGCACATATTTGACTATAAACAATGCGGAGCGCCGACCATGAGTCGCAACTGGTGATAGACATGCTCGTGATGTACTTACGAGGTGGGAACAGGTCGACGAACCAGATTTTGCCCGCGGCGGCAATGTGGTTCGAGAGGAGCTCGAGGCTCTCATCGGCCATCTCGAGAATCCTGTCATCGTTCGATACGACGCGGTATCCGTAGACGATGAGGAGCGTAAGGCCGCCTGTGTACCTGCGGATGATGCTCTGCGACTCGCCCGGGGAGTTGAGGATGCCCTGGAGAAGGTTGTGCGTCTGAATTTCCAAAAGCGGATGGTATTGGTGGACTCTGTTCTGGCCGAGTGCTTGGAGCATGAGTTTGCGCTGGCGGCGGAGGCGATCGCCGTACGGAGTAAGGCCAATCTACGTCACAGCAATGTCAGCAGAGATCCCATCGCACGACACTGCTCGGGAGCAGCCAGTGTGGCGCACCATGTTCTCGCAGCCGCATCTGTGCCAGAAAATGCACTCTATCAGACGCACGAAGGGCACGAAGGCAACAGAGAAGACACACGCACAGTTCACCTGCCATGACCATCTTGGGCTTGTCCGAGTAGATCGCGCCGCGCTTCTCCAGCAAGTCGACAGCCGCCTCGTAGCTATTCACAAACAGTAGGCCCTGCCCGAACACGTGCAGGTAGACCAGCTCGCCTGTGCAGCAGCGCATACAAGCACCCAGTCAGTTCAGCCAGGCGCGAAGAGTACATGCGAACACCACTTACCGTACTGCTGCGCCCATTTGCGCGCTTCAAACCACAGCCCGGTGAGAGCCATGTCGCGCAGGTTCCCGACGAGCGGGAGACCCTTGGGACCTGGTGGGAGCGAGAGCCGCTTCTGTTTTTGCTGCAGCCCCAACCAGACGAGTGTGACCGCGACGACGGCCCACGCCCAGACGATGGCAGACATTCCGGAGAGCAGTTACGGATGAAGAGCGCACAGACACAGAGACTACGAAAAATATAAAAAGAAAAAGGGGTTAGAGAGCGAACGGGTACCGCGACGCGTACGGATCAGGGCAGGGGAAAGGTGGAGGAGAGAGATACGCCACGGAGTCGCGCAGAGGTCGGGCATATATGCAGCACTCGCCTCTGAATCTGACAAACTTTAATTGGCAACGCCGGCGTGGACTTGAATCTCCCTGGGGCATATGATGCGATCTCGCCTGCTTCGCGTTCGCTATACCATAAGCGATGGGAGTTCTGCATGCAGTGAGAAATTCAGAAACCTGTGCCTCTATGCTTGAAACGAAACGCCCTATTTGCATTGCGCCCCTGACGCGGCGCGCCGGCGTCCACGACTCCAGCAGCCCCATTGCCTCTCTCTTGTGCGACATTCACCGTCGCTAGCAACCATCACGCCGATGGTAACAACGACGAGTGGGCAGAAGGGGCAGCAGAAGGGGCGGATGGAAAGGGAATAGCCTGGGGCCGCACGCCCGCGGGGAAGGATGAACATGAACGGGGGCGCCTGCGCCCCGCTCCTTCGTACCTTCTTACCATACGAGAACGCGCAGGGAATTTGCCGACTGCCTCCGGCCGTCTGCCCTGTTCTGATCGGGGACGCGTCCACTGTGCAGCCGCCATTGATCTGGCCTTCGCCCGTGCCACGAGGGACGACTTCCGGAGGCCGGCTCTGTGATGATGCATGACATGGTTCATGGCTGCTGAGCTTGGTCGCCCGCCGAAGTGGCCGTCCAGGGAGGCAGCGTCCTCGTTGGTCGGGCTCGCGGAGCTTGAGAGCGAGCGTCGGAGCGGCGGTCGTTGTCAGCCGAGGCGCGACGTCACCAGCGCGTCCTCCAACGCCGTCGCGCGCAGCGATGAGCGTGCAGACGCGACAGCTTCGTTTCCTTCCTCGAGGATAGTATAGAGCACTCGCCCCGGACGGCTTGAAGTGAACGTCCAGCCGAACGTCGCCAGCGCTGTCGACGACTCCAACCTCGGCTGAGACGCACCCCCATCTGTCATGTCCTTGCCACACTCACTCATGCTCACCCTCGCCCCGACACTCAACGTGTGCCGTCGCGCTCCCTCCCGCCTGATCCGCCATCGTCTCTACGCTGCACTTCGTGACTTTTCGTCATCTCCGACTAGAGCCTCCGCGCTCTCTTCGCTCGCCGGAACTGCTCCGTTTCACACCGCGTACGTCCTCCTGCACACGCACGACCCGCCCTCCTCGTACCCCGCCCGCTCGACTTCTCCGCTATGGCGTGCGTTCACGATGAAGGCGCGTCAGTGGGGCGGCACCGTCAACTTCGTGTGGTCGCCCGCGCTGCGGCCCCACCCGGCGTACACCGGCCTCGGCGAGGAGCCGGAGGCGAAGCAGAGACATACGGAGGTGTACAGCGCGTCCGTGTTCTCCATCGCGCACCGACACGGCCGGCTGGAGATCCCAGAACTCTCGCTCGCGAACCTCGACGACGTCGACGAGAAGCTCCGCGCGCTCGTCGCGCACGCCGCTTCTCGCGGGGGGAAGCACGCAGAGATCGATGGGACAGGCGGAGAAGGGGTGCGTGAGCTCGAAGGGCTGGACCGGCGGCTGCACCTGTACGTGTGCACGCACGGCGCGCGCGACTGCAGGTGCGGCGAGGGAGGGAACGAGGTCGCGCGTGCGTTCCGCAGAGAGCTCGCGAAGCGCGGGATCGGCGCGAAGGACGTCGTGCTGGGGGAAGTCGCCCACGTTGGCGGTCACAAGTGCGTCGTCGGACTTTGCGAACGGCTCTATCGCCGTTCTGCCTACCTCGACGTCCCCCGCTGATGAAACTTCTCCTGCGCGGCTGCACAGATACGCTGCGAATGTGCTGGTGTACCCGTACGGAGACTGGTGAGTGCACTTCCGGAACTGCTCGCCGGGGCATCTTCCTTCCGCTCCTTCCGCGGCCTTCTGGCGCGAGATGCAGCGCGATTGAGCTACGCGCTACTTGAGCTGCATCTTCTGGACGGTGCACGCTGACACCTGACGCGCACGCGTCCTCACAGGCTGGGCACGGTGCAAGCATTCGACGTCCCTGCATTGCTCGACGAGATCCTCGCCTGGCACGCCCGTCACCAGGAGCGCGTCGCTCAATCAGCGGGTTCTGGTCAAGACGCGAAGGTGGAGATGCCACCGTTGTGTCCGCCCTTCTGGCGCGGGCGGATGGGGTTCCACAAGGAAGAGCAGATCGCGCTGTTTCAGAGGGCCGCGTAGTACGCCGCCATGGAATTCACCGTCCGGTGCTCTACCAACAGCCCATTGTGAGAGGACGGACGGACGGTCGAACATGTACAGGATACGGTTCGGCAGACGGTGCCGGATTGCACAACGTGGGCTGTCGTAAATGCTTACAACGGCCGCTGGCGTGTCCTTTGCGCGGTATGGGCGGCGCCAGTATGGACCGCAGCAGTTTGTGGGCTCTCATCGACATCATCGGGTTCTCGCTGCAGGACCGAAGGAAAGCGGTGCGTACATGTCTCTCACCCTGTCATACATATGCAACTGTCCTCGGGGATTTGACATTTGACATGAGTTGCGCGCGCGCTCGCCAGGAGGCACGGTGCGCGTCCCCGAATTTGTCCTGCTAGCGGATGGCGTACTCAGTGGTACAGGTTGTGCTTAGCGCTTACGAACGAGGCCGCGCGACTTTCAGCTCCAGGACTGTTTGAAGGAGGGGCGAACCGCCTCAGACGCCGCTCTAATACCTCTCGTCTCACCCTCGCTATTGTCAACCTGACGCACGGCGCTGCACGCGTGGAAGGTCTCATAATATACGCTCTGCGTGCTTGTGCGAGCATGGCGGCGGCGTGCGACGTGTGTGCAGGTGCCACCCGAGTCTGCGCCGCTGCCAGTGAGGGAGTCGTACGAGCTTGCTCGACTTGTCGTCGACGTCCGTCCCTCTCGGCGACGATCCTTCCGGAGTCGTGTCGACATCTAGTGCTCGTGAGTCGTAGGGTCTTCCTGAGCCTGAGCAAGGGTGTCTCTATGCTCCAGCCGTCCGTATCGGTAGGGCTCACTTCGAGGCCTCAGGCGTCAGAATTTGTGTAGACTCTCAACAGGTTCTGTTAGCAACGCGGACTCATCAGCGGTGCACCGCCAAGTCTCGTATCATATAGAGCCAAGCAACGCGCAGCAGCTCTACAGCGATTCCGCAGGCGCCAGATATTCGAAAGATAGGCTGGCCGTCCGGACATATCTCAGCTACAGCATGCGTGTCCGAGTACAGCGGGCTGTCGCGTTTGAACTCAAGTCCTTGCACAGATGCAGTGCCGGGGGTTTAGCCCGTCTGAACTGGGTACAGTAGTCGTGGCCAAGCTACTCTGCTCTAGTGCTCTTGACGAGTGAATCGCTGACACTCAACGCCCAGGCGGTGATCACCCAGGGGATGAGCCCGAAGTTGGTCAACAGAGGAACTCTGGATGGCTCTGGGTGCTCTGCCGTCAGCAGAGTGATAGTGCCTATGCTCGCTGAGGTGTACAGCTGCAGGGTGTCGAGACCTCAATGGGCCAGGGCCTTGAAGGTCAGCGGAGCGCCATAGAAGGGAAAGATGGTGCTCGACCGTTTCGACTCTCCAGCATAGCAGATAGGAAGTTGACATATAAGATATGATGCTGCAAGTGCCATGCGGACGCTCGATAGGGTGAGTGAGGCGGATCAGGCAGAGCACACGCGGCGGCACGCTCCATCGCGATGTGTGGTGAGAAGCATTGCACTGTCCTGCCGCTGCGCCTTCGCCTAAGGTAAATTGTCAAACAGTGCCAGGCCGTGTTCGACGCCCCTCTCGTGACATTTGGACGGTCGTATGGCGGTCGAAAGGAGGGATGATGACAGGGAAGGCGCGAGTGAGGCCCTACCATCAGTCTCGGTAAGAGTAACCACCATACAGCCCTACCATCAGTCTCGGTAAGAGTAAACACCATACAGAACGTCAATGTAGACTCGTTGCGTATACCTGTTACGCGACTCAAAGCAGGAGGAAAATCGACAGCATGGTCCGAACATGGGTAACATTCTTGGCGGGAAGAGACGGCCGCCTCCAGCCGGACTCTTTGAGACAACGCACCTCCACGACCGAGAACGCGCGAATCTCGTTGAGAAACTTTATCAAATCGGACGGCATTCCTACTGGCACTCTACAGAGCTAGTGTATGTAAGACGGGTTCACTTGCTGGGAATTCAGCCAACGGAGGAGCAAGTGCGCAACATGGTCGAAGGACCTCACAAAGGCGACGATCCAAAAGAGCATGACGCTATAACACAGTGGTCATGACGGTATTCATAGAAGAAATTCTCCCACCTGATACGGCCAGCAAGAAGACTAGGCACGACTGATGTGTGGTGCACGCCTCGTCCACTTGTTCAGCAACGGTAGGCGAAGTCGCTCGCGGCCAGTCTCCATCACATCTACCAACTATGAACAACATCCAGCCCCATAGCCTCGACTTCATTGCAATGGCATACAGTTGCTATAAAGCTGGAACGCTCGTCGCGTCAGCTTCTGGACAACGGAGGGTAGCGCGCATGACACACCATCCACACAGGGCTCACGAGCCCGTCAACATTATCGCCTCCCCAAACTCCCTTGATCCTTTTCTGGGCCGCTTCTCTCCACGCTCTCCATCCTCTTCGACATCGGGATCCTCCACCTCGCTCGCGTTCAAGTCAAGTTCAATATCCCATACCGGGCTCGGCGGACGCTTGCGCGAAGTTGACGATGCCCTACCCACAGCCGGCGGCCCAGATTCAGGTGTCGGCTCTGGAGAGTCATTCAGATCAAGTTCAATGTCCCACAAAGGGCTTGGCTCCCGCGGAGGGCGGGGTCTCGGAGCTGGAGGTGGACGCGGGGCCCTCGGCGTCGCCGGGGTCTCTAGGGGGGTATGGTGGCGGCTCTCCACCTGCTGGTCGCTCCGTTCTGCAGCTCGGTCCTGCTCAGCCGAGTCATTCGCGCTCTGGTTACTTCTATCTGGGCTTCGCCCGGAGGTGGACTGTTGGCTGGCCCGAAGTTGGAGCTGAGTGCTTATGGGCAGTGCGCTGGTGCTGTTATTGCGGAAAGGTTTGTTGAACGCGTCTTGTATACGTTTGGCCTTCACTTGGCCAAATCCCGGCAAGTTCTGCAGCTGCTCGGAGGAAGCCTTCGCGATCGCTGCGAAGCTCTGCGACATGCAAACGCCAGTGGCGTCAGAGTCGGTACACATGACAATGGGTATGAGCTAACCCCGAAAGACGTTCGTAACGTCTCGACGTCAGTCTTGTTCACTTTGCTGATGGAGGTGAGTGCCGTGCGCAGGATTGAGTGGTAGTCTTTGTCCACGCGCTCTTTGATGAGGTCTGGAGGTTTATGTTCGAATTGCTTGTACGTCGAAAGGTAATAGCCGGCTTCCTCCGCGCTGTCAGACATGAGCCTAAATTCCAGGAGATTGCAGAGGCTTGGTCTTACTTCCATGCAACCATGATAGTAATTTCGTTGATTAGACATATCTACAGGCTTCCGCTTTGAACTCTGATAATGAAACGGCAAGGAAAACATACCTTGGTCAGTTCGCGTATAGGCTCTTGATGTTCGCTCTGCGGCACACAGGCACTGAGTAGGTATAGACGGGAGAATCAACACGAGATACCCACCACGTCGCACATCAATAGCAGCACTCTCAAATTATATGAGTGTCCTAATTTCTCTATTCGTTGGTGGATGTACTCTGGATGGAGCCTATGATACCGTAGACTGAATGAACCGAGGTTCAGCCACGCGACCTGGCGAAGATTTGCGGCAGTTCTGCGCACCTAAGGAACAGAACACCTGTGGTGCGTCCCACTTGGTAGTCTGCTACAATCTCTCCGAACTCTTTCCCGACATTTCGGATGCATTCGAGCACCGGGTTTCCTCTCTGTGACCCTGAAACCTCAGTTGGATCCCGCGAGAGCTGGAGCAATATACTTACTTGACAAGGATTGACTATGATATTATTACCCGACCCAGGAATCACGACTGGAGGGTTCGGCAGGCCTCCAAGCCTTGCTCCAGATGAACTTGAAGCCATCTCAATACCAGTGCCAAGTGGCCAGGGAAAGATGGTTGTTGTCCTTCACCCGCCGTATATCACCTCCCACGTGGCTTAGACGCGGGTGTCGATCGCAATTCTTCGCGTCCTCGACAGAGCGACATTGCACCATGGCCACCAGCTTAACTGTGTATTCATTCAATCACTTGGGTCTTCTGTTTCTTCCTATGAGTCAGGTGTACAGTATTGCCCATATCATTCTGTACATAAGTCAAGAGACTACGGTAAGAGAGTACTAGTCCGAAGAAGGTCGATTTCCAGAGGTATCCTTCAAGGACCCTCTGAGATTGACACCTGCTTTGATGCAACCGGCCTTGGGATATGTCACATGAGTACTGAAAGACCAGTGCGATAGCAGATCAACTGATGAGAACGGGCACTGATGTCATATGCAGTCTTTCAAAGGATGACCAACATCCAGGCGAGTTCCTTTGAAGCGGTGAGTGGACGAGAGAACGTGCGAGGCACTGCCGTGGCCACTCCCCAGGCCCGCAACGGCAGTACTCCAAGCGCGTGCGACGGAAGAGCCCTGATGAGTGCTGGTTCTTCGCGACAATTCTTCAGATCACCGTTAGGCCTGGTTCGCCTCCTATCTTTCGACACCGGCCCGACTTCGACGCCCTCATTCGGTCGTGTCCCGCTGCAACTGATGCTGAACCGGTAAATCAGATATAGGGCGCAACAGCGGCTTGCATTGTCTCAAATCGACCTTTCGGGTGAATCACTTCCTCGGCCTGGCGTCCTGTGGCGCGGTCATGATTTTGCCGTCCCGCTGGGTTAGGCGAGATCGATAGCTTGCTACATCTCGTGTAGTAAGACCGGCCTACCCGTTGTCCGAGTAAGGCTCCCGATATGCTGCCCTGTCCAGGACGAGCCGTTCCTCGTTGTCGCCGACAACGGACGCAAGTCCGCGGACTTGAATAGGACTATTTTCTCAAGGCCTTGGACGACACTCACCTCTGTAACCTGACCCTTCTCTAGTCCCAGATGTCCGACATGGCTTTTCCAGGACAGACAGTGGGTGCGCTCATGGTTGGAGGCATTGTCGGAGCGACGTGAGTACCACGTATTTTCGGGTGTTGCACATTATCGCTCAACGTTTGTGCCATAGCCTATACGGCCTCACTTTCTCTCAAGCCTTTAGGTATCACAATCGCGAACAAAAAGATAGCTTTCTGATGCGTACCTATGTGAACCCGAGATGAGATCAGTGGCCTTTTGAATGATGCACTGACCGAAAGATTTTGTCAGGTCCTGGCATTATGGTGGGTGATCATACTCTCTGTTGGCTATGACCGGAACAGGACACAAGCGAGCACACATACAGGTTAGCCGACACGGTCAACGTCTTCCTGATGGGTCATGTGCTCTACTATACCTTTGTGACAAGATATGGCGACCCGACTGTCTTTCTTGCACCTCTTTGGTAGGTCTTGCACTGTCGTACGTTTGAATCCTGTTAAACAGGATATGATTTGCCTTCCCATATTTTCAGGAGTCTCGTGGTGCGCTGGCTCTCCCGTACTTGCTGTGAATTGCCGTTGCTCAGAGGGGCTTTACGCAGTCCATGGTTCTCCTCACGGTAGGCATCAACTGTCATTGGGCGATGCGTTTCCTCATTCTCGTTGGATAGTCAATCGTGAGCTTCATGGTTCGAGGGTAAGCCACTCTATCCTGGGTTGAAGCGCCTTGACAGCGATAATGGTCGATAGAGTGTACATCAAGGGCATCTGGCACCGTAAGGACCCTCTTTCTCTGCAAATTGACGATCCTGAGAGTCAGATGCAGTAAGCCACGAACATCCGGTGATTGCCGGAGTGATCGTACGTGTGTTCTTCGTGCATGGTGCAACTACCTGATGCTGATCGTGCTCCTAGGCCGTGTTATCCGTATTCGACTTTGGTGTGTCCAGGATCTGAGTTCATAGTGCCGGCGATAGCACTCACAATTGTCATTGTGACTACAGTCTGCGGCATCCGTGAGTACTACATCGACTCAAACCTCTGAGACCGAACAATCCTGATCGAAGTCAGCAGTCTTGACATTGAAAGGGTAAGCAGACCACCGTCCCGCTACTTTCCGGTCGTCCGTGCTTCAACGAGTGGATACCTAGATACGGCGTAAATAGGGGCGACTTCGACAGCCTGAAGGTAGGAGCGGTCTCCCTATCCTTTCCATTCCTGCCGCTAAGGCATAGTAATTTTTGCCAGGTGTACCTGTGCCTCGCGTTCGCTTCAGCTATCATCGCAGATCTCTCTGTCGCGGGAACACTCTGGTATCTTCTGCGCGGAAGCAAAGCCAGAACCTCGAGGTCTGTTTTGGCGAGCTGCTTTCGGTCCTCATGGTGCAGAGGCACGGAGCTGAATTTCGGAGGCTGAGATCGGGCGTGCAGGCACGAGACTATTATCGGCCGGCTCGTGTTATACACTGTCAACACTGGTGAGAGATGCTGAGGTTTCGCCTCTCGCGTGAGTGATCGTCAGACTGACTTGCACGGGCCTCTAGGATTCCTGGCAGCGTACGTAGCTTGTTACAAGCGGCCTCTATCCGGATGCTCAGTTCTCACCGCGGTCTCTCCCTCAGCGCGGATGCAACCATCGCACTTGCTACGGTACGTCGATCGTGCAGCGTATCTTCATGTAAGCGACAACTGACGCACAAGAACTACCGCCCGGCAGTACGCGGCTATGCCGCACAAGCTCGTCTTCCTCACGCCCTTCATGGTCCTCAGTCACCGTACGCCCAGCCTCCCGTACACGTCTACGCTCTTCCTGACGCAGAGATCTTGGCCTCGTCCATTCTCGCACACCCCCCAATCTAGTCTACACAAATGCGCTCTTCGCATCGTGAGTGCCCACACTTTTGACGTGTCACGTCGCTCACGTGAGCCCATCCCTACGCAGGCTGAACTCTCGCACATTGGGCGAGTCCGCCGACCACCTCGTCTCGCTCAATGTGAGCACGGTCTCTGCTCCCCGCTTTCCCGGGAGCTCCGTCGCAACCGGCCCTCACGGCAGTCGACAGGTGAGCGCAGCATCCGGTCCACATTTCTCTTCTCCGCTGGTCAGGGATACGCAGGGGCGACCGCTGACACGAGGAGCGTGGCAGCGCAACCTCGCTATCCAGTCCGTGGTGCACACGAGGGTCGAGGGGCCGGGGAGCGACAACGAGGACTTCAAGTGAGTTCTGACAGATCCGTGGGCGTTGACGATCGCGTCTTCATTGCCATGCCAACGTTCCTCTAGGTCGCAATATTCGCTGGCGAGGGCGCTGTAAAAGCATGATTCCACCCTTCCTTCGGGACCGATGCACCCTTGCTACAGCTTAGTCAAGCCCTCCGCCGTTGCTGCGATCTCAATTCGGTCCCGTTCGGAGTAGTTATTACGACAAAGCGTACACTCGTTCGCACTAATGCACTCATTCAGTTCTGCCCCTTAGCTGATAGATGCAGGAACAGAAGGCCGAGCGGGGATGAGGTGCAACTTCGTCTTATGTTGCCGTACATGCCTGCACAGTATGAGTCTCTGGTCACCGGTCCCGGTCTGACCTCCAAAGTACACGGCAATGTACAGACGTCACTTAACGCAATCCCGCCGTGGGCGATCGCCCAATAATTCGCACGCATAAGCACGAGAGACGCCTGATAGAGTTGGTTGTACGTAACGGACCCGCCGGCGCTGGCGCTGAACGCCGCCACGAGGCGTAGAAGTGATGAAGCTGCTTCTCGGCCGGTGTCACGTCAAGGGCAGCCAATGAAAACAGGAGCATTTCGCGGAAAGAAAGCGCATGAATTACGAAATTACAGCAAGAAACCGCGGATATGCCGTGCAGGGTATATGTGTACACTGAATAGACCTAAGACATTGCGTATGGAGAGTACTTCCAATACCTGCCGACGTAGAATCGGTGAGCGAGGCGAACATGGCGAGAGAGAACGAAAACGCGAGCTCACCCTGAGTGCTTCTTCGCCAGCATGAGCGGGACCACGAGCTTGCGCAGGATCCACGGCATGGGCGGCCAGATGTCCTTGTACTCGGGCGGTGTATGGCTGGATGGCAATGGGAAGCGGAGATGAGCGCGCAGTCCGGGAAGACTCAGCGGGAATGAAGCGGTTCTGACCTGCGCATGTAGGGAACAATGAGGAAAGGGTCGCCCGCGCTCTTTGCGTGCTTCTCCATTACGGCGACCATGTTCTTGCACTCGTCCTCGGTGAAGCCTGCCTCCTTGAGCCTCGACGGGTCTATGTGCACCAGCTCCTCGTTGAAGTGCGTGAACTGCAACCACAACGCAGCCACGTTCGCGTCAGTGAGGACTTCAACCCACGGCCTTGGAAAAGATACGCACGATAGCGTCCTTGGCGCCGACCATGAGCTCTTTCAGCTTGGCCGCATCAAATTTCGACTTGTCCTTCTGTGCAGCTCCGATGGCGGCAAGGAACTCTTCGAGAAAGTGATGCACCTCCTTGTGCTGTTCTTGCTCGTGCGAGAAGTCCATCTTCTTATTCAAGATGGGGAACACTACCGCTTCCTATAATACCAGCAAGGAGCAAGAACTCGCCTAAGCGAGGCGCACATTGAGGGATGGTCATCGTACACACCTCGGTGTCATGATGGTGGACGATGGAGTGTGCCCACGCTTCACAGTAACCCAGAAAGTTGCTGAGGTCGTTCTTGGGCGGGTTGTCGAGGAGAGGGAGGATGATGTGGTATCCCTTCTCGAACGTCAAGTGCGCTGCACAGCACTAGTGAGTATCGCGGAAGACACACGTTTCGCTAGGGTCACAGTTACTGACCGAGTTTCATGTTCCAGTGGAGGAGCTCATATGGATCTTGAGGGACGGATGCCATGTTGGGAGTAAGTGGCTACGTCGAATGGACACACGGTGGTGGCGGTAGCAGCAGCAGCAGCAGCTCAAGCGCACTCCGTTTAAGTTGGGCGGCGGTGCGTTAGGGTTTGACTTAACTGAGAAGCTCGGCCATCCGCGGCTGTGTCTTATAGATGTTAGGAGGCTCTCATAGGCACGACTGTGAAGGGCGAGAACACGCTGGTTCTGCAGCACCGGCTCCTGTTCGCTGACGAAGGCATCAGCGGGACCCGTTCTGGATGCATCAAGCATGCAGCTGCCGGTTTCCCTGTTCTCCGCAGACGCCGTCTTCCCAATCCGCAATGGACGCGGCACGGGAAGGCGCAGGGAGCCTGGACGACTGGGATCACTGCACCGCAATCACGACGTTTCTTCCATAATCCAAGTGCAGACCTCGTATGGGATGGAGCCCGCCTCCACAGGCTCAACCGCGTCGCGATGTGGGAACGAGAGAGGGACGCAGCAGAAAAGCGGGGGACAGTTCTTCTGCACATTGACACCGTGCCATGATCGGAAAGGCATGCCACGCGCTGTCGGGTAATGCTATCTTCTCTTGATGAACAACACATGATCCTGGCAGGAGTGCGGGGATTGTGCTCCGCCGGCGGAGACGTCTGCACGTCCACACATCGCGACACGTCGGACGTCCTCAGCTTCTGAAAGATCTGAACAGCGGTCAAACGTGCGCGACGTGAGCTTCTTGTTAACGTTCAGGTGGCTGGAACACATCGGGGGCGGGGGACACACCGACCCACCCTGTCTCCGTCATATGCATCTATAGCATTCTGTCCCCCCTCCGACAGGGGCCTGGTTCCAAGTCGACTGCATCACTGGAAAGGGGGACGCGGCTCCCAACATCTGATAGGCACAAAGCCTGCGTACGAGAAGTGGCTGGGAGTTTCGCTAAATCGCCTCATCGACGCTCCATTCCCGCTGGCGAACATTCGGGAGCAGGCGCGCTTATCGGTGTGGGCGCTACAGCATCCGTGTGTACTGTATCATTCACGTACAGCCTGGTACGGAGTCGACACCGTTGCCACAATGGCCTTCGTAGCTGATCTGCTGGTGATGACATACAGTACTTTGACCCATTGGGCTGCCTTCGGGGCCCTGCCTCCGATCTCCAACGTCAACTCTTCGAAGGCTAGCAGACATACGAGGCACGTCCTTGTACAGGGACGCGCAGCCCTGCTCTAGCCTCGCCGCACCATACTGTAGTCCACCGGTCACAGTCACCTCAGATCAGGCCTTCTGTCTGAAGCCCCAGCGATGACACCATACAGTAAATGCAGCTGTACTACACATGCGATACAGCACGGTATCACTCGCTGGACATTACGCCACAGAGCCGCATTTCCCGCACCGGTGGACAACCGCACCAGTCCTTACCGGTCGCCGTGCTCGTCGCCTCGAGCTCGCCATCACCTTGCAGCCGACAGGTCGGCGGCGATCATCAACGTCCGGAATAATCACCTCAGCTAGCACTCGGCTAGCGTGGCGATGGTGGCGGAGATGACGTTGCTGCGTATCGCGGTGACAGGGTGGTCAGTGGTCAGCCCAGCACACCCAGGGTATACAGTAGTCGTGCGGGCGCAGCGCGGTTCGTGAACGGAGCGCCGCACGCGTGGGTAGTGGGCGCGGTAGGCATCCTCGCCGGTGTACTGTAGCTCATCGTGAGTGCATCGGGCTCGCGCTCAAAACCACACGTATGTAATGGAGATGAGGAACGATACTACACCGTTCGGTGTACTCGGCTGTGTGCTGTACTAGCACAATAAGGGCCATGCATGTGTTATCTCTTGGCGAATACAGATCGTGCAAGTGTGGTGGACGCACGGAACGATACGCATGTCTGGACGCCGCGTGCATGATCAACTGACGCGGTGCTGGGAGATAGGCATATGGCGCGGGAACGACACGGGAGCCATCATGTGCATTGGTGGGCAGGACTTGGGCTCTGAGATGGGTGGTAGTGCGGTCGCGCACAAGCTTGGCAGCTGAAGACAAGGAAGGCCATCACTGGCGAAGCTGCGTTGCGCAGTGAATTCATGCGCTCCTTTGCGCACGCCCGTAGTGCGGCGAATCGCCAAATCGCCCGCTTCACACGCAGTCGAATATATCTATGTCAAGGAAGACGGCTCGCTGGCCTGAGTTAGGGTTATATTCAGAGAACAAACAGAGTGACTATCATAATTAGAGCGCGGTTGAAGCAAGTCCGAGCTACAGTATCAGAGGCGCACGAGCGTTGACATCGTACATGATATAGGTCGTACAGCATGAGCTGCGGGGGCATCATCACCATCAGCTTCGCGAATTGGCGATGCGCAAGATGGCGGGACCGACTTACCGATCCACGGGTCGCCGAGCAGAATCAAGACAGCGTACACCTACACCTCTTCCGGGAAAAGGCCCGGCCGGTACTTGCTCGGAGGCTGCGGCATTATGGGCTTGTCGACGTAGACGACACTCTGCGGATTGGTCCTGACATCCGACATGCGCGAGAACTCAGAGGCGTTCGTCGGGTGAGTCCTGCCTTCCGAGCTCGACATCGAAAGCGGGATCTTCTGGTCAACGCCGCGGTTTTTGTTGCGCTGGTGGAGAAGCTTGAGGTTAAGGTACACGCGCGAACCCATCGTGACGGTCATCACGGTCGAGAACGGGACCGCGGTCGGCTTGATCATCGCGTGCGAGTCGCCGAGCGACTGGATGCTGAGCACGACGATGTTCGTGACGGTCGTGATCGCGAAGTACATGAGCGTGTCCCGGAAAATCTGTTGGCCCACGGACGACTTGTGCGTTACGGTCCGAGGGAGCTTGGCGAGCGTCAGGATGAGGATCGTCGTGTCGAAGAGCACGGAGGATCCGTAGCTAATTGGCGCCCATCGCGCGATGGGGTGCATGATGCAGTTCGAGCCGAAGGGGGTCGGCGGGCCCGTGGTGGCGTTGTATTGCGTGGCGACGGCAACCTGTGCGCTCCTGTCAGCCAAAGAGCAGCTCCCCTTTCGAATCGAGAAACGCACCCAGCATGAGATCATAGTCAAGAAAACGAATGCGACGAGTGCGGTGACCAACTTGCTTCCATACCACATGGCGTAAACTCGGAAGCTGAAGAGCGCGCCTGAAGAGAAGACGGCAAGACATGCTCCGACCTGGCTCAGGATCACTGCGACCTGGCAATGCTGGCTCTGCACCGACGTGAAGAAGAGTGACGGAAGAGTGGCTAGAATCCCGGAGTATCGTAGTAGTATGAAGCTGAGGGCGGCGATCAGACTCTGCAGCAGACGGATACACCGCGGCGGGATACTTACAAGGCGGTTGTGGGTACTCGGAGTAACCTCTGATCTTTGTTGGTGTAGACGACTAGCTCATCTGGAAGCAAAAGGAAGCTGTGCTGCGGTGAGTAAGATGTGTGGGCATCGATGCATGGAAGACGTACTAGTCCCATACGACGATGCCAAACGCTACGGCGACGGTAATGGCGATCGTGACTTTCGACGGGAATGAATCGCTGCCGGCGGAAAGAAGCTTCGTGACTCACCAGTTTGACCCTGGAGCGTCAAGTATTGATCAAGCGTTAGACCCGGTGGCAGAGGGATAGTCGCGACGTTAGGCGGAGGCGATGGGTTAGGTGCCGACATACTGTCGTTCACGGGCGACGTCGTCCAGCGAGTTCAGAAGCGGGGTAGAGGTATAAATCGGGCGGGGACGCAACGATCCCAGGAGCGCGCGCCCTCCTACATAAGAAGCAGCCGGTCCATAAAACGGAGTACGAAGAGCTGTGCAATGACGACCAAATTGGCTCCACACGGGATGTCTGGTGATGGCAGACAGCGTTCAGCAAGTACCACGGATTTGCTGATCTATCTCGGCGGCAGATTCTTTGATCATCAGACGCGGGCGCGCGCCGCCGAGGACGCAAGTCTCGATATGTCCTGACCGTGATGGTACTAGCACGGTCCGAGATGGGCTATCACCCAGGGGAGCTGCTTCCCCGTCGCTGTCGATGTATGACCGATGGATTTCAGGCAGAGGCGAGGCTGCTGCCATTCAGTCGCTCGTGGGATTGTCATTCCGTTCTATCAGTGCAAGTGATGCGGAAGCGTGCTCGTTCCTGAAGAGGTTCAGCAATGTCCACACCAATTATAGGCTGCGCACCCTCTCACTACTACCTCGTGGTGCTCTCGTGTGCTCGTCCCTGAGGAATGCAGCTCACCTGAGGAACTGAAGAGACAGCCTGAGAGTACAGCGAAAGCGCTGAGAGTGCTCTGCGATTGTGCCTCGAGTATTCTAGCGCTATTGAGGGCTAAGAAGAATTGCCGCAAAGACAGGATAGATACTATAGCACTGTGGAATGATGGCAATAGACATCAGCAGGGTTCCGACTACGGTGGCCACGTTGTAGGGATGACGCCAAGGCACTATAGCAAGGGCGGACTGCGGACTGGGAGTCCGAGACCCGACGAGTCTGCAACGCACCTAATCCAGATGGGCTACCATATACGCCACAAAGTTTACGCCACGAAGTCCGCATCTGTCAATGATCCGACCTCCGCGGCAATCTCAGGAACCGACCCAGCTTGAAGCTCCGAAAGGAAACTATTCAGGCGGAATATGAACTCCTCATCACTGCGCACGTTTCCAGCTGATTGCGGGACAACCTGGTCGTGTCCATCACTTACTGAGCGAATGACAGCTGTGACTCCAGTACGATGCAGTCACCCCAAACAGCGGGAACCGTTCGATCAAACTGCAATCCCGTCCTGGACCTTGATGCTTGACTCGAAACATAAAGCAATGTTGACGGTAAGCCGGGATCGTAAGCTCGTCACCTCCAGAGCTTGTGCTTGATCGTGTCCTCTATCTCTACTAGATTCAACATGCCTGACCGTTCTCCTGTCGAATTGGCCGAGGAGCTCCTTCAGCTGGTCAAGTCTATCTATGGACAGACCAACTCCAAGACAAGTGACCAGGAGGTCTATGATGCGAAGAGGCGCGCTCAGCAGCTTTCCGACACCATCAGGAGATATGCCGCGGGCCCTCTAGAATATACTATTACCCTAGCAGGTACGAGATCAAGCCTCTGTTTCAGTCTATGGCCATCTGTGTTCCTCACATGCCTGACCAGAGTCATGCCATGAAAGTGCCGCCTTGCGATTCGTGACGGAGTATGGAGTCGCAGACTTTATTGGCGACGATACCAAGACGCTTTCAGACATTTGCGAAGCACTCAAGGTCAACCCCCGGTACCTGAGTGTGTGTCCACGTCGCAATTCACGTCTCCTCTGCTCAGAGTGACGCGCCCAGGTGTTGCGTTGAACTGCTTGTTGACGCACGGGTATTTCGAAGAAGTGCGCGGGATGGATTCTCGCGCCTTCAGGAATAACGCGATGTCCGGTCCACTCAGAGAACAGCACCCTCAAAGCCTCAAAGCCGCGATTGGCTTCATGTCAGTCTTCGTCATACTCCAGGACCCGCACCAAGGCACTGATTTTGGTGCTTAGATGTGATGACGGATACAAGGCCGCGGGATATCTCGTGGAGGCCGCGCGCGTAGCCGATCGGTCTGTGGTCAAGGGCGCTCCCACTGGGCTGAATCTAGCCTTCGGATTCGAAGGCCCCGCCTTCCAACATTGGGCAAGCCCCGACCATGCCTGGCGCGGGAAACGCATGGGGCTGGCGATGAAGCAACTTCATCAGATGGCCAATGCGAACGTGGTCACTGGTATGGGCACGTTCTGTCCCTGAGCTGGCCACATCGTGATTGGGCTGATCATCGCCTGTCCTACAAGATTTCGAGTGGCATTCCGTGCAATCGCCGCTGGTAGACTTGGGAGGTGGTATTGGAACTCTAGAAATGGCCCTGACGGAGGCCTACCCGGAGTCCGCGCTTCACTTCATCATCGTCGATATTGCTGAAACTGTGAAGAACGCTGCGACGGTACGTAACAGTAGCTCTTCGTTGGATGCGCTTGACGTATTCGAACCGGTCTAGGTTTGGGAGAACCAGCCTCCGCATGCTCGGCGTCGGATTTCCTTCGTAGCCGGGGACTTCCTAGCTGGGACTCTTGAGGACACGCACATCCCGTGTGGTCAACCCACGTACCTTATGCGACACATTTTACACGACTGGGCCGACGACGAGGTCGTGGCGATACTGAAGAACGTTCGCGCGGCTATGCTAGCTCCACCTTCCGTGAACGCTTCAGCCATTGATGGCAGTCCGCTACCGCTCTGCAGCACTCCTCCTCGGGCGCCTAGGCTGCTAATTTGCGAGATGCTACTACAGGAGCGAAGCGGACGGTTCGCATACACCACAAGCGTTCAGGTGCTGGCCCTCAACAACGGTATCATCCGCACTGAACGCGAGATGGTCATGCTTCTTGGACGGGCTGGGTTTGCTGCGGTCAAGATACACAACATGCGTGCAGCTGACTCTATCATAGAGGCAGTCCCGTCTGGATTGTAGGTTACACAGTTGATATATTACTGTTTCCATCTGTACGGTGTCGGCGATACCTGTGTACCGTAGTGATTTGACGGTACGAACACGGCACAAGACATTGAATAATACATGATACGGAGCAGGGAAGGGTGGTCTCCATGGGAAGATTGGTATACTCGAGCGCTCTAGACGAAAGCCAATCTTTCGCTAGAAGCATGCTCCGCCAAGCTGTAACAGAGTTCTAACGAAAGGATGTCCGATTGTCCAAGGCGTGCTTGACAACCATGTCAACCACTCCAGCAGCAACTTGTTAGAGTAGGGGACACAAAGCGGGACTAGACAGTAGCAGAAAGCGGGACGAGCTACAGTAGCACCTCATCGAGTCAACCGCGTCTTGAACGTGCGAATGTAGGGAACGTTTCCCAGAGACAACGTGTGCATCCGGTGACCTGAGAAGAGGCCTAACGCCTGAGGATGAGCCTGTAAAGACCATGAGTACCCCATTGCCGTGCACGCTGTGGCGCCGGGCGCTCGCGAACTTACTCGCCTTCTCCGACTCCGGCCAGTAGTGATGGTGATCCGGCCAGTACTGGTGCGGTTGAACGCTCTTGAAGTTCAGCGGCTTGATTTGCTGATTGCTTTCTGATCTCGGTCAGGCAGGGAAGCCCCGCGACAGAGGCATATTTCGTAGGGTCCCATTATGCCTCAACCTGCATCGGCCCGTGGAGATCGACATTGTGGCAGAAGTAGATCACCTCAAGCACACAGGGGATAAATGCTATCTGCGCTGACTATGGAACTAGAATACGCGGCGTGCAATAGTACATCCCAGCGAGAAAGCTGGTAGCACGAGGCTGTTGGAGAGTGGTGACCATCTTCCCAGCCAGCCGTACTGTGGCCCTCTTTGACAGGCCTGAGCACGTTGATCTCTGAATCGGATGGGCTGTTCTAATCCATCATTGGGATCTCCCAGCCCTAACCCGAACCGGTGTGCTCCGAATCTCTCCATGTCCATGGTGACTTGCACCCCATCATGATCTCACCCTTCCTCGTCGGCCGCGTCCAAACTGGCGCCACTGCTAAGGTTGACGCCAGAAAGTCCTATCGCTAGGTACCCGATGTCTATCGCCGTTCTTCTATCAGGGACCATTGGTGCAGCGCAGTCTGTCATGGAAGCGGGAATAGCAACGGTTTAAAAGCCCCACCATCGTACCGGTACGAACGGTTGCGAGCTTCAGCCTCATGCCTCACCAATTCTCTACCCTGACTTCCTTGCTCTCGTCCAGAGCAGTGGAGCCTGAAGCAGGGCTCCACTTCTTGGACTCCGAAGGCTATGTGGCCAAGGAGCTGTCCTATGCTGAACTTTATCAAGTAGCCCAAGACGACTCCCGCCGCCTTCTGCGCTTGCTATCTGAGACGAAGCCTAGCAGTAATGTTGTCATCGCTAGCCTTAGCAATCACGAACTCCACGTCAAACTGTTCTGGGCCTGCTGCTTTGGTTTGTCTCGTTCTTTTTTCTATGTTGGTTCTATGACTGACGGTGTCACTACGCAGCTGGCATTCCAGTATGCCCCATTCCGGCGCTCCATCCTGACCCCTCTCGGCAGGCCTCGTTCCTCGCTCACTTGCAGAATTTGTTCCAACATCCGGTCATGATCACGGACGACTTGAAGACGATGCAAGCGGTCAGCAAGGTTGCACCTCGACTGAAAGCGATCTCCTGGGCGACGTACCAGTCTCAGGCAGTGGAGGGAGCAGCGGCCTTCCTCCCCGCGAGATATCACCCAGTGACATCGTCTGTTTGATGCTCACGTCTGGATCGACAGGGAATCCGAAAGCTGTAGCTTTGCGGCATTCCAACCTTCTTTCCAGCGTCTATGGAAAGATTGCCCATCACTCGACCTCGTCGAGTTCGCGATTTCTCAACTGGATCGCATTCGATCACGTCGCGTGCGTGTCGGAGATCCATATTCACGCCCTGGCGGTGAACGCGAGGTACGTCCCTCAGCATAGGATGGCATTCAGAAGAATTCTAACACGGTTACTCTTCAGTCAATACCATGTATCCCCTTCGGCCGTCCTTCAACGTCCTCTCAGACTACTCGGGTGGTGTAGCCGCTATCGAATCGGGTATACCTTCAGTCCCAACTTCCTGATCGCACAGATCTGTCGGGACCTGGATAGCAACCCTCTACCATCACATGCGTTGGATCTTTCTCCGCTTGCCGCGTTCATCTCCGGTGGCGAGGCTGTACCTATGAGAACTGCGGTCGCCTTTGCGGACATCCTGGAACGTTTCGGTGCACCTCGCAACGTTCTTCGGGCAGGATTTGGCATGAGCGAGACAGGTGTAAGTGCATCACTGCGCGCCTCCTCTGTTCCTGGACGATCATTCACACGCGTGCTTCTAAGGCCGGTTGTATCTACGACACGCGGCCCTGCCCTCGGGATGAGAAAAGCTCCGCGGAGCGATATCTCGGACTGGGGCTGTGCTGTGAGGGCATCTCCATGCGGATCGTTTCCCGCGAGACGGGGCAAGTATGCCTCCCGCTCGAGCCTGGCGACCTGCAGCTGAAAGGTCCCACCGTCTTCTCGGAGTACTACAATGACCCTAAGGCTACCTCCGAAAGCTTCACTGCCGATGGTTGGTTCGTCACCGGGGACCGCGCGATGCTCGATCGAGATGGGAACCTCCATCTCGTAGGCCGGGAGAAGGACCAGATTAATATCAATGGCGTCAAGTACTCCAGCGTCGACGTCGAGCACTTCCTCGAGGACGGCGACATCAATGGTCTCACCAGATCCCACGTATTCGTCTGTCCGATGCGCGCCGCTAACAGCGATACCGAGACGTACGCCGTCTTCTACTACCACGCCAACGTTAGCGTGGAGGCCGAGCTCAGCGATGAAGCCGTTCGCCTCATCAACGAGACCAATCGTGCTATACGCGATCGCTGCATCGTCTACTGTTCCCAGAGCCCTCGTGTCATCCTGCCGCTTCCTCTCAAGTCGTTCGCCAAGACTGCTCTGGGTAAAGTCTCGCGCTCGTCTCTGATGACTTCGTACCAGAAGGGCGAGCACAGGGCTCTAGAGGCGCGTCTGAAGTCGCCTTCCCTTCCCTTCCGCTCCGCTGAAGGCTCTCTGAACGCCCATGAAGAGAAGGTCGCCCGTGTTGTCAGTGATTTGCTGGGCGTCGACGCTGGCGCGCTGAGCAGGTCCACCAACCTCTTCGATCTGGGTATGTCATCGATGCATATCGTCCAGCTCAAGCACCACCTGCAACAGGCGTTCGGGACGAAGGACATTCCGATCATCGACCTGCTCCGCCGTCCTGAGCTCGGTCAACTCTCTGACTATCTTACCGACTTGGTCTCTCCGCGACCTCCGACACAGGCTGCATACAACCCTCTAGTGTGCCTGAAGTCACACGGCTCGAAGCCGCCTGTCTTCTTCGTTCACCCTGGCGTCGGAGAGGTGCTTGTATTCATGGGTTTGGCAAAGGCCCTTGATGGAGACCGTCCGCTATACGCTATTCGCGCTCGTGGACTCGAGGAAGGCGAAGACGTCTTCGCCTCGTTTGACGAGATGGTGTCTACATACGTCGCCGCAATCGAGCGCACCTTCCCCGAGGGTCCGTATTACCTGGGTGGCTACAGCTTTGGGGGCGCCGTCGCCTTCGAGATGGCGAAGGTGCTGGAGGCCAAGGGCAGGCGTGTCGCCTGGGTTGGCATCATGAACCTTCCTCCCTACATTCAAAGCCGCATGCTCGAGCTCACCTGGGTTGAAGTATTGCTCAACCTCTTCATGTTCGTCGCTCTCATCACCCCTCACACTGTTGACGAGACGCGCGCCCTGCTGCATAGCGCATTCCCTGAGTCCGCCACCTCGGACATGGAGCCGGAGAACAGCGAGCAAATCATCGAGTGGCTCCTCTCGCGATCATACCAAGCTAGGCTTCAGGAACTGCGGCTTAAACGGGACGCCCTCCGGCGGTGGGTTCATGTGGCCTACCAGCTGACCCGTCTTGGGCGGACGTACGAACCTTCCGGTACCTTGGTCCAAGCATCACTCACCGTCTTCTGCGCCACCCCTCTGCCCTCTATGGGTACGCGCGAAGTCTACAAGGCGAAGCAGCTATCTTCGTGGAAGCGCTTCAGCCTTAAAGATGTGGAGTTCGTCGACGTGGATGGCGAACACTATACCATGCTCTCTGAGGCCAACGTCGAGTCCTTCGCTTCGAAGCTAGCCTCCGCCATTGAGCGTTGCTCCATACCAGGAGAACTCGCTCAGCATTCGGTCCCCCCAAGTGGGACTTCGGCGAAATCCCCATCATCGATTTCTCTCTCGCTACCACGGACCCGGCGAAGTACTTCGACCAGTTGCGATATGCGCTCGAGGACGTCGGCTTCGTCATGTTCGTCAACATACCCGGCTTCGAGGACGCTTTCCAACAGGAGCTGTTCACTCTCGCGCACCGCCTCTTCAGCAAGCCCCGTGAGTGGAAGGAAAGCCTAGGTGCATCCAAGTCGTATGCATTGCGCGGCTACTTCCGCGGGGACGATGTCGCTGGTCCCCACAAGGTACCGTTTCCACCTTTCGCTCCCACGTAGTCAAGCTAACGTTCAATGTACGGCACAGGCGCATGCCGAAGCCTATCGCTTTGGACTCCACCTGCCGGCACCGGTCGGCGACGACGTCCCCTTCTGGCTCAAGCTCCATGAGGGTGAGTGTAGCCGGTTGGCTCCCAACAAACGCGCTTCGCTGAACGCTCTCCAATGCAGGTCCCAACCAATGGCCCGCCGAAGAAGATCTTCCGCGCTTCAGAGAACTCATGGAGACGCTGTTTGACCGCTACCATGCTTTGAACCTCACGCTGAATCAGCACATCTGCAAACTTCTCGACATCCCCCAGGCGGTCCTTGACGCGTACTACCCCGAGAAGCCGGAGTTCAACTGCGCGCTCTGGCACTATCTTCCCGTGACGCCGGAGATTCTTGCCAGCGCGCGAAACGGGTTCGCGCAAGGGATGCACGAGCACCGTGACCCTTCCACCTTCGTGACGTGCCTTATCCAGTCGCGCGAAGGTCTGCAGGTGCAGAATCATGCAGGCGCGTGGATCAACGTGCCGTATATTAAGGGAGGGGTGGTCTGCAACATAGGCAAGTCTGACTGAACGTTCCGAAGGGGCATCGCAACTGACAACTCTGGTACGGCATCCAGGTATGCAACTCATGAAGCTGACGGGCGGAAAGCTCGTGGCGACTACTCACCGCGTCAATACTCTGTTGATTACGGAGGACCGGTAAGCCTGCAACGTCGAAGGACGGCGGTACCCCATACTCACCCTTACCGCGTCAGCTATACGATCCCGTACGTTTTGTCGACAAAGCTCGACAAAGCCATCGAGCCTCTTCCCCAGTTTGCGGACGGCCGAATGGCGAAAGAGCACGTTGCGCCCAACCCGAAAATCCTCAAACTCATGAACATAGCCGACCCGTTGGAACGCAGCGGATACGCGCGGCTTAGTCTCTTCCCCTCGATCGCGCAAAAGCTATACCCTGCGGAATTCCAGCGGGCCCATGAGCTCGGACTCTTGTGACCGACACGTCGTCAGGGCATAGTTTTCGTTGCATTACCCATGATCTCCTTTACGATACGTGATTGTGATTTTGCTTGCAGGTCGTCCTCCTCTGTAAGCTAAGGAAGGAAGTCCCATCTTTGGAACTGTATAAGCTACCGATACAGGGATCTGTTGTACATGTAACGTAGTATTTCCCTTAACCTACGACTAGTAATCTCGTGGGATATAGACTGGATCTGAAGCGTCTCACCGCAACCGGTCACCGAGCTGCTGACATTCTCTCTCGATCGCGTACAATTCGAGGTCGAACATGCTGGTGTCATTACCGGCCAGAGATTCCTCGTCGCCGGAGCGAAGATCATCATCTGCGAACCGAATATCAACGGGCGACCGATGGTGATTACGCGGACGCCGAAGGGTGTGGACCGGAGCAGACTCGTCCCAGGTAAGGTCCTCATCAGGATGAGCAGATGCAGCGAAGGCTTTGAGGTTGAGTATTAGCCGGGAGCCGGCGATGTTCACCATGGCCAGGGCGAAGCTGGGTTGAGCATGAGTCTGGAACACTTGGGCGATACCGCAATAGCGTACAAAGTACTAGCGAGCGAGGCCGAGCAGGTCCGGCCCTGCGAGAGCCCACACCATAAGAGAAAAGAGAGAACATACTATGACATCCAATGGTCAGCCTATTCACCTGCGACCAGATCGTCAACGACCAGGTCTCACATGTCACAGCGACGAAGTACAGCATTCCTAGACCGGAGAAGCATCACGGGCGGTCAGAGTAGATAGACTGCAGGGTGCAGTTCGACTCACCATCGCGATAAAGCAGGAGAGAAAGAGAAGTCAAGGAATGACGTTGCCCTTGGTAGAGCAGAGCTTTGATAGTAAGGCCGAAAAGGAGCGTCTCGAAGACAATGCTGCGCTCTCGCTTTGAAAGGCAGCCAACGACCGACTCTTGGCGAAGAACATACCTGGGAAGCCAGATAGCCCATATGTAGCTCGGGACCTGAACAAGCGTTATCAACGCTCCGTGCCATCGTGCAGAATGCGACGAAGGAGGGAGACCACTCACATTCCCTACGCATGCGTGATGGTATGGTTGCAAGTGTGCTTCTTCAGTATTAGGACGTCGCTGGAAGAGATATGCTGAATTTTAGGAGACGTACAAATAATAGGAATGAGCGACGCCGTGGTGATACCAGTAGTGGTAGCGCAGTTGAGGAATCCGGCGATCCATAACAACTGCGCTACCCATGCTTTGCCGTTGAGTAAGACGTAAATCCGCCATGCCACGATGGCTGGATGACACGGGGTAGCGGAATGCGTCAGGGGCGCTAACACTCTGGATGTCGCCTGGACTATGCGCACCGTGGATGGAAATGTACGATGCGATCGTCACATAGCTTTGAACGACGGTCCAGATCTTGCAAAACTATGCAAACCGCAGTCAGTCGGCCATCGAAGGGCATTACGGGTTCCAGAGCATACCGTGACCGATGCCGCTGCATTACCAAACGACTCTGGATGAAGAGTCAGCTCATTCGAGGTGCACGGAGCCCGCTGGAGACTCACCGTATATATCCAAAGCCAAGACAACCGGTCTGCGGAGCAACCGCTCTTCAGTGTTTAAGACGATATATCGTGACAGGCTGACTTCTTACATGCAGTAGCGGTTCTGGGCAATCGATGAGCAGAGAGATATGACGGCAGAGAAATGGGAACGCACAAGGAGGAAAATCGTCAAGACAACGCCTTTCCTGGCATTCCATATCAAGTTGACCTATAGTCGAATGTGTGAGGCTGCGCAGAGCAGTCGTCAATTTGTCCTCGCACCTCATCTGTGAACTATCAAATTGTCAGCATGGCGTGAGATGAGCAGAGACGAAGAGGACACACCGTGACGAGATGATCGCAGAGCAGAGCAGTAAAGCCGACGACTGGTCATCCCAAGGCTCATAGTGAGTACCTTCCTCACGACAGTCAGACCAAGGTGAGCGACCCACGGGTCATGACACTACCAATACAACGTGTCAGCGACATAGTGCGCCTCGTGTGATCCACGCGGATTTGATGCACTTACCGGGCTGCAGTCTCATGGATCAAAAGCGTGCCCAGCGGCTCTGGAAAAGGGACCTCCATGTCCGCAGGCTTCTCGCAAAGTCAGTTAGTAGTCATGAAAGAAAATCCGGGCGAGGTAGAATGCAAAGCGGGGACCACCAAGGTGCCCCGCGCGCCAGTTCTTTTATTGTATTCCACGTTTTCTATCAGGGGTACACGGAAATGAGATGCGGCGTCCCGATGTTTGGATGAGCCGTGTGCTTTCCAATTCGAAACCATGAGCCCCGCCCTGGTCATACTAGTCATCATAAGGAAGCTTCAACAGCAGTGGGCGCGATAGGGCGGTGGCATAATTGGCACATGCGCAGGAATAAACTCCGCGAACGACGTTCGCTAGTGCAATTCGCTGCTGAACCAACGTGAGGCCGAGCCTTGAGGACGCCTGATTCGACGCAGCGCCCGGAACAAAGCATGAGAAAGATCCGGGTGTAGGTTTTCGCACCGGAACGGATGTATGAGCTGCCATTGGCGTCGTGGCGCCTTCTATCTCCTCGATTCGAGCTCCCTCGATAGCCGAAACAATATCAGGACGCGCAGTACTGCGGACCCTGCTGCGTACGAGGTCATGGAACTATGACGAGGGAGCTGTTTCTGACGTCGTGATAGCTCGCTGATGTGCGAATTCGTGCATTCGCATTCCGTAAGGCTGCTCAGCAATAAGAGCCCGGGCGCACTCATCAGATGTGCTTGTCAAAGTGATGTACCGCGGGAGAACGTACCCATGTCCTAAGAGGAGGCCCGTTAGTAGTTTGCCGACCTAGTCTAGGCGAGATTATGACGAAGGAGATTCTGTCGCTCCCAGCCTTCATTGTTATCCCATCAAGGGAATACTCGCCATTGGACACAGTACCGCCAGCCCTTGTGAGTCTAGGAGCCTATATACAATGTACCTTTCTTCTCAGTGGGAACACTAGAAGGACTTGTTTAGTTCGAGTTGTGAGATGCTTTGAACGGGAATTCTTACTGATCAGACATCAAAGAATATGTGCATGATATGAGATTGGTAACCTTGGGAAAGGTTTAGGTAGGCAATTCTGATCGCAGAGAGGCTGGTCCCAGTAACCGCGCTGGTTCTGCTATGGCCGCATGAATGCATCCTGGGTTCAAGAACGGAAGCGTCTTGCACGAAACCGAGATTGATATAAGGAAAGCGAATCGCATGACACTCTATCAAGACAGCCAAAGATACAATGGAACACACCTCACCTCCCCTAGCCTAAGATGTTTGCTAACCATCCTTGAGGTGGGGCAATCAGGAGAATTCGGTTAATTCGTAGCCGAACTTACGAGGAGGATTTACAGGGACGCAATGATACATCCTTTGTCCACAATGCCGGGTCAAAAGCTTGGTCATGGCACGTACGTACTACTATTCGAGGATCTGAACTAGCTTGTGGAGGTGGATGCAATGGGAGTCGGCCTCGGACTTGGGTCACTCTAAGGGGGTGAGCACGTGACATCTTTCGCTTGTCCATTTGAATGGCTGCCTTGAACAGATCCTCTCCTTGTTCTTGATCATCCGAGGACGCCGCGCCACCGAGTCCGCAAATTCCCCATCTGCTGTGGTTGTTATGTCCAATCATGAAAGCCCTGGAATATCTCAGCTCAAGGGCTTTGGTTCTCTGAAATGCTCATACTGTTCGAGAAAACTGATGAGTGCAACCAATTGCGCTTTTATGATGGCGCCTACCTCGTCTCAAAATCGTACACCGCATCAAGGCATCTAGGCCTGCATCTCCTCGAGGCCCGTCAGACTCAATTGCTTCGCGCTCAACAGACGGCTCTCGAAACGCCATCACGAGGCTGCTCTTGCGACTGGTTGCGGCTGTGGGGTAACCATGAGCCAATTTCATCTGCTTGACGCCCTCCGGAGCTTCATATTCTCATGATGCTTTCGTCCGCGCCCTCCCGACTTGAACTGTACGTTGCTCCCTTGTTTCTCAGCCTTGTTCTCTTTGAGAGGTGTTGCCTCGGCGGTTCCCGACTGTGCTTTCCCTTCATAAGTGTCTGTCCGGCCTACATTCGTTGTCAGGGATTTAGCCTTCCGCTTGCATCCAAGCTGCTGCTGCATAGATCATTTGCAGTCGTGTGAACGGGTCTGCATCCTCCAATATGGTGGCCGCAAACCCGCTGTTCGTCGGCTGGAGCCTGAAGAAGTTCAAGGCGACGGTGATTAACGATATCTGGCCGGAAGTGCTGTTCTTCACCGGCATCGCGACCAGTTGAGTCGCTCCGTCTGTCCTTCTCGCTGACGTGGACGTTGACGCGCGGTGCGGCGGGTAGTGGTCACCTTGGTATCTGAGATGACGAGGCACAAGCTGCAGTTTTCTAGTGCGATGTTGACTGTGCTTGGTACGGTGCTTGGCCTGGTCATATCTTTCCGGACGTCCTCTGCATATGAGCGGTTAGTCCTCCCTCCTAATACAGGTGGTAGACGAAGCGAAGGGGCTTTTGCGCTAATGCTGATATGTCCACACAGATACATGGAAGGCAGGAAGCTGTGGACAAACATTGCTATCGCGTCGCGCAATCTGGCTCAGTACGTGAGTGGCTTCTGTGGTCGTGATCGGTGTGGTTCGGCATCGACGAGGCAAACGCCGGATAGATCTGGGTGCATGTCCCCTTCGAGCGTGTGGACAAGAAGACCGGCAAGCAGAAGTCCGTGCTCGAAGTGACTATCGAGAAGAAGAGCATGGTGAACATGGTGCAGGCATACTCGGTCGCGGTGAAGGTAACTTCCGCGTGTACGCGTCTTTTCTGGAGCGCTCATCTCTTCTTCATCTAGCACTTGCTCCGTGCAGAGCCTGGCGTTTACTACGAGGATCTCTATCCTCTGATTTGCTTCCTGCCCCGGTTCTCTACCCATGTCCCGGAGAAGGCCACAGAGGACGACATGCTACCTCTCTGGAAATCATCCGCGATGGACGCACAGAAGCACAAGACCGCACACACGCTCACCTCCTCGCGCCCGCTCTCTCCCGACCATACTGTTGGCCGCGCAAGCTCTGCACCTCCCGCCCTCGGCGACGACGTCGAGAAAGACCTTGGGCAGCTCTCGGAGGACCAGATCTACCACTCGCTCCGCGGACGGCTCAAGCGCAAGAAGTCGTTCGACCCTGAGATGGCGCTGCCCATTGTATACAGCGAGCAGCCGCTGCGGCCCGCGCGCAACCCACCCAAGGAGTCCCTCTACGACTACTTGCCCTTCCTGCGGGTCTTCAAGATTGCCTTCCGCGCGCTTTTGCGCCCGTTCCGCCAACGTCGCCACGAGCCCACGCCGGAGATCCCTCTAAGCGCGTCGTCCACGACACGCAGCTTCACGGGGAAGAAGCTCAAGCCAGAGTTGATCGACTCGAATGTCCCGCTTGAGATAACCTTGTACTTGTCGAGCTATCTGGCGTGGCTGCTGAAGAACGGCCAACTGCAGCCCGCGATCGCGTCAGGCTTCACGACGGCCATTGGGCAGCTGCAGGACACAGTGACGAACCTTGACAGGATCAGAAATACGCCTCTGCCATTCGCGTACCAGGCCCACCTCCGGATCTCGCTCTGGCTATATCTGTTCTTCTTGCCTGTGAGTAGAATCGGCACGATGTTGCGCGTGGCATGTCAATTGACTCGTGGCATTCTTTCAGTTCCAGGTCTGGAGCTCGTTCCACTATTTGACGATCCCGTAAGCTTGGTATCAACCTGTGCTTCTTGTGCTCTTGCTGACGCGTCGACGCAGTGGGACGGCGTTTGCGTCATTCTTGCTCCTCGGGTTCCTCGAGATTGGACAGGAGATGTACGCGTACTCTATTTGCACTCATATGTCTGCTCAGGCTAAATCGGTGCTTCTTAGCGAGAACCCATTCAACTACGATATGAATGATCTTGGTGAACGCTCCGCTGACATTGAGTAGTTCGGCGACAGTGCTCAATGAAAACCCCACAGACCTTGACGGGTTCTGCCTTTCCATCCAGCGCGAGCTGCACGAGATAACTGCGGTATGTTGGTCCCAGGACTGCTGCGTACCTGTGATGAACTGACCCGTATGACCCTCCGCCAGCATACTTGCCCCGACCCGGAGGAGTACATCTTCACCGCGTGGAATCAGCCTTTTGCGCCTGGCGACCGGCGCACTGCCGAGGAGATTTTGAGCGACGTGAGCCATTCGTACCACGGGCCTGAAACGGGGATGCACAGCATCCGCCGCACGCTGCTCAAGAGTTGGTGGGAGGTAGACCAGGTGACGAGGACGTCATGACTGCGTTGTTCAATGACAGGTGTGCAATAGTGTTGCATACATTCCTTTAGACCGCGATGATGACTGACAGCATGCTTTCGCAGGCAGGTCTTGCCACGTTCCCGTTCGTATTGACGACTGGATGTCCGCATGTCATGACTTGAAAGTCATTGTCATGAAGTGCTTTCGTATTTATTCACGTTACTGTCGCGCTTACTTGCTTTCGCGCT